>JAWLRI010000217.1:3357166-3383570 GCA_034781795.1 Crypturellus tataupa | reverse complement strand
GACACACTTCTGTACAAAATGTTGCTGAAAACTCATGACCGGGCTCTTCGTTTTAGGCAAACACCAGAAAATGATGGAGGAGAGAGAAGCCGAAAGGCTTGATTAGCTCCTCTCAGAGGGAGTGCTGCAGAAAGGGGAAATAGAGTAGGGAGCCACCTCACGTGGACGTGCTTTGCAGTGAACGCACTCGACCCGTTGGACTGCCCGGGCACTCTGGCTTGGATAACGCTGAAGCGGGAGGAGAAGGAAAGATGTTTGCTTGCCAGTGTTAAGGGAATAAATAAAAAATTAACTAAACTTATCCCATCTGCTGCTCTAGCAACTTGAACGCTGTCCCAATGGCTTTTAACTTTTTTTGCCAAGCTTTTGAGAATGAGGAAGTTTTAAAACGTGTCCTTTAAAATTCCGCCTCAGTAGATCGGGCTGCAGCTGCCCGTGGCCATCTGTGCTGGGAGGAGATGGAGCATCTGGAGTAACCTGGTGCTGCTTGGCCGTGGGTGGCCCTGCGGGGACCCTTTGGTGCTTCCCATGGTGTGGTGCTCCACTTGCTCCTCCGATGGCTCCAGCGGGATATGGAAACGTGGCAGTGGAGGGCTTTGTCTGTATGTGGTGACAACTGCCCTCATGAGGTGCTTCCATGTCATTCTAGGTGAAGTGCATCATTCTAGGTGCAGTTTCTCATCAAATAAAGCTTTGCTGAGTACGTTGTAATGGTGACGATCACTTTGTCTGATACAAATGAGGCAACTTCTTCCTCTGAATGTGGCTAAAAGAGAAATGGCCTTCTCTGTTTCCTAACAGGTAGTGCTCATAAACTAGAGAAGGTTGCTGGCCTGGCCTTAGTGCATCTATATGTCAGAGAGAGGGAAGCCCACAGGGAGGCACCAACCTCCTCCTCCACCCAGTACTTTTTGTGACTATGTGATGAGCAGAAGCAGGGCACGGTGCACGGCCACTGGGCTATGGTGTTTCCTCTTCTGGGAGGATTGGGCATTTTATGGTAATGCAGGGTGACATTTGCTCATGTACACTGTACTTTCACCTGGTTTCAGTTGCTCATGAGCTGCTGCTAAGCTTGCAACTTTAAGATTTTCCAAATAGAAAGTCTTGGGAGGGTTTAAGTAAACTATTTCTCAATGGTTTCATGCATGAAAATCTATTTATCCAAGAAAATATTAATATAATTGAGATTCTATATTTAGGATTTTGCTTAGTTAAGATAGATATACCTAATAATGTTCACTATGTCCCATGCCCTTCATTTTATTTTCGCAAAGACAAACTGATGCATTCTGTGTGTGTGGCACATCTTGGATCTACTCTAATCTAGCTGCTAAGCTAGATTAGATCTAGCTGCTAAGCGGTGTAAGTGTCTCTAACACGGTAGGAGAGGGAGTGATCTTCCAGAAACATTCAGGACTTCTTATGTGCTGCTGCAAGTGTGGGATAGGAAGGGACAGCTTTGCTTTATATTTGCTTTATAGTGGAAATACAAGACTAGTTTATCCATACTTTCTTAGATTTTTGTTGCCTTTTTTTTTTTTTTTTTGTAGATTCAGCACAGCTGTGAGTCTTCCTGCATCTTAGCAATCTTCTAATCTTCAGTATGCTTTTTTTTTTCTCTTAACTACAACCAATTCTTTTCATAGTTAAAATAACATCTGTTATTTCAGCAAAGGCTGAAAGCTAGAAATGCATAGTGTCACTATTCCTAAAAGCTCAGCCAGTCCTTTCTTATATGCATCTCTAATACTCAGGTGTTAGATGTCTGTGAGTATTTAAAACAATACATTTAAGACTGAGTATCGTTAGCAAGCCCTTTATGTTGAGGGAGACTATGGAAGTGGTAAGAAATCCTGTTTCTAGCAAGAGTGTGCTTTATGTTATGAAGTCAGAGAAATGTATTGATATTATGGAGGAGAAGATACAGTACCTCATCAATTAATTTAATTTAAAACCTTGTTTGTGTCCCTTTTAAGATACAAGTCTATTATACTGTCATTTTCTTCTCATTTAATTTTTAGGCTAAAGAACTGATCATGCATGCTAAAATCTCCCCTATAAAGCTCCTCATTTTTTTTACCCTTCTTTGATACTATAATACTTTATACAGGGCTGATATGATAAATAATCTTTTCTTTCATCCTGGCCACCTGACATCTCAGAAATAGGATCCATTCATTAAATGTTTATTCTTCTATATTCTCTGTATAGATCGGACATCAATTTTGAAGTTAGCATAACCTTCACAATAAAAAATTGGCTTAATTAAAAATATTAAAATTCATACCGACTGTGCATCTGCAAAGAGATGCATTTGAACTGGATACTTACAAATATCTTTCTATTTCTTCTTGCATAGTATCTTTCAAAGGTGAGTTTTACAGAAAGTACAATATGATTTCCATAAAGTTAGATTATGAGAATTAAAGTTTCTATTCTATGGCATCTCTATAAACAAAATTATGAGTTACCAAATTGCTTAAAAGCTTATTTAAAGGATGTTTTAGAATGTTATATACACTAGTAAGATACACTAGTACAAGTATTTCATAACTGCAGCTGAATTTTAAATACCCTCTTCTTTTGCCTGCCATCATCTCAAAGCCCCAAAAAACAGCTAGAGGTCAAACTAAATGAAAATGGTGCCACGATCAGGTAGCTAGGCACATAAATTTTTCATTTGCACTTGTAATTGCTTGAAGACATAAAACAGGAGATCATCTTGCAAACTTTGACTGGCAGTATAAAATAAACCTATGGAGAAAGGTGGGTGGATTACTTTGATCCATGATAGCTCTGTATTTGATGTTAGAACTGAATTTTATAGTTGACCTGAAAAGTTACCTTCTTAAAATAACACCATCTAGGGTGATTAGCTGGGGAGGGTGCAGGTTCTTCCCTGTAAGAGAAATTCACTGGGACTGGGGGCTGGGAACGTGGGAAGCGAGAGCAGGAACAGCAGTGCTTGAGGTTTTATCCAGTGCAGTGCCAGGTGCAGCTTGATTTCATAAAACAATAACCCCTGGCTGATGGAGTGTAATATGGCACATCTTCAAGAATAAATGAGACAAAATATACCAATTACAGACTAATCTTACTTCTTTCTATCCTGAGCCAAGTCTTTGCCTCAATTGTTCAGCAACATATTACCCCAGCAGCAGCGAGCTACCACGGAGGCTAACAAAGCGGGGCCTGTTCCCAGAGATTAACTGGGGATGGGCTGCTCACACACACAGTTCGTAAAGGGAAAAAAGGAAACTAATTCACAGTAGATGAGACACCAATGTCTTGTTCTTTGTCTGCAGAGGCGCCTTCTGTGCTGCATTCACCAGGATTCTTTTTTGGAAGCTGCTTTTTGAAGATTTGTGAATGCCTTCTGCACGGCACATGGTTCCATAAAAGAAATCAAACCTAGAACAACAGTTTTATGGGGGAGAGGGAACTCTAAAAGTGGTGAGCAGTGACAATTAACAGAGGTTTTCAGCACCTCAGAGAGGTTTAAATCATGACTTGCCATGAGCTTCCTAATATGTATGTGTCATAAGCATGTATTTCTACTTTTATTCTCTGATGTTGTGGGTTGTAATGTTTGGGCTCATTTTTCCCCTGCATGCTGCAGAGGTGATAACTCAGGGGCAAGGCATTGCTGAGATGTGGCGAGGCAAAAAGGTTAGATAGCAATTGCTGGTGACTCTGCATCCACTTGTTCTTCAGTCAGATTTCTTTAAAAACTTGTCTTTCTTTTAAAATATAAGTTTTGCTGACCTCGCACTGAATTGTATTGAGCAGTACGCACCAAGTACCCTCTGGGTACCTCTCACTGAACGTTTCCAGCGGCTAGAAGGGCACAGCAATGTTACGGAGCAAACGTTCTAAGAAACATTTGAGGAAAGAGATTTCCAGAATAGAAAATTTCGATTACGAAATGTGTCACTTCACTGTATTCAGGTAGCAGGTAGTGGTGGCTGGAGGTTAAGTAAGGTAACCTGGGCTAGGGGGTGCGGGCTTGCTGGTGTTCAGCTGCTCACACCACCAGCTGCTCTTGCAGGTAGAGAGCCAAAACCCAAACAAGATGCAAATCCAAAGGTGCTAATTAAGACCCACGAGCCCCCAGCGCTGACAAGGTGCTGCGCGTGGCCAAAGGGCAGAGCAGATCCCATTGCCTTCAGCTGGAAATACTGGCGAAAATTATTTAGGTGCTTTGTAACAGCAAACTAAAGACAGCTATGGATGCTCTTCTCTCCATGTGCTGGGAGTAACCATGGGCACTCAGGTGGTGCTCATTTGCTTCCTAATGGCAATTTCAAGACCCTTTTCTGCAATTCCCTGTGACAGCCTAGGGGAAAGAGTGTCAGAGCAGGTATGTGGTTCCCTTCTTTTCTCTGGCTTGGTTATCTGGTTGTACTGCTAATGTCTCTGTTGTTTTATAGAAGTTGTGTATTTCTTATGAGATATGATGGCTTAAAATATGTACAGGAATGTGGTAGAACTCTAATATGTGTTGGAGGCCTTAAAAATGTATTGTATATGTCTTTAGGGCAAAGAAAGCCTTTTTGCTAATGCCCTGAAATGTGTGCCAGGTCTTCAGGGCACGCTCCTTAATGCAGTCCTGAGAAGTGCTGTCCTACTTTCTGAGATGTAAAAGTTACGACAGTGGATTAGAGAATGAGATAGTGAGGAAATAATGAAGGAGAAACCAGAATGAAGTGCAGAGAGGCATGTTGTAAAAGTGTTTCTAAGCTTCTATGCTAAGGCTATGGAAGGGGTACTAAATTTTAGTGTGTATGTTGGATGTATCAAATATTTACTTTCTTTCTGGAGTAGAATAATTAAAATGCACTCTTTGTATAACTAACAAAAAACCTGCTTAAGAAAAGCTTAAGGTATATGCTTATGAGGGAATGATTTTTCGTCCAAGTTGTTGAAATGACACCCCTGCTGTTGTTTTGCTTATTCCCTACTATTCTGGGCCACGTTTAAGAAAGATGTGCTTTAGAAGAGTTTTAGTGAAATGAACGTGAGTTCCTTTGCTTCTTAAAAGCCTAACTTTGCCCTGTTCTTACCAGTAGTTTGGGGACAACTTGTGCCCTCAGGATATTGGTTTGGCTGCAAACACCAAATCCAGTAGGAAATTCTCCCTTTCAAATGCACAAATAAGACTTTTTTTCCCTGACACTTTTGCATGTTTTTAAAATCTATCTTCTCTTGTGTAACAAATGGTGGTGGTAGGGGGGGAATCAATTCTGCCTAAGTTGCATCTAAAAATGAGTGAGGTAGCCTCACTGCAGCAAACAAGCTTAATTGAGATGCAGGTGTGTGCAGTCGCATTGCTCAGGCAATTGAGTGCAGTCAATAAGCTCCCAGGCTCCAGCTCTCTGAGGGCCAATATAAAAGAAAATACGCAGCATCCGTGGTACGTTTTTTTTCACTTTGTTTTGTGTTAGTACGTAGAGGTGTAGTGAGGCTGTTTCTGCAGTATGGTCTCTAATGTGACTGAAATCATCAGGAGATGTTAAGGTCCTCATTGTAGACTGAATCTTGGTTTCTTTGCTACAAAGCATGGGACAGTTGGAAGGAGCAAACCTAGCTGGGACTCCGGTAGCCAAGCAGGGCACTGTAGATATCCCGTGTGAAACAGCTTTCTGGTGACCACCGCAGCATCACTGTGGCAAGGGGGGGTTGAGTTGTTGCTGTTTGCTGCAATTAAACATATTTTGGTTAACTAATCAAAAGGTTTTTTTATAGCATATGTTTTTCTTCCTGTGAACTTTAATCCTGTGTGCTTCCCCCCCACCCTGGCCCCAATATCTTCATTGGTAACCTTAAAAGTGAAAAGATGTTCTTGAGGTTTTCCAAATGCAGAAACACTGTTCTTCTGTGTTTGCAGCTATGGAATGTCATGTTTCAAAGTACTTTTCTATTTTCAGTGCCAAATACATCTTAATTTGATTTGGCACTCAGTAAATATTTATTTTTGCTCTCCTAGAGATAAAGGATTTGCATGCAAGGTTTTGAGTTGCTTTGAAACAATATTTGTTTTGATAATTGGATGCATTTACCCTGTGCTGCTGTTACTGGTGGTGCTCTTTTATGGGCTTTGTCCTTTAAAGATATGTTTATAAAAGCTAGATTCTTACCTTAAAATATACTGCATATTTGTTATGAGCTGTGCAGAAGGAAAATTACAGAATTGTTCTATCCATTAAATTCCTGCTAAAACAGGTGCAGGTGGGGGAATTTGTTCCTTCTTTAAACTATTTCAACACCTGGTATTTATTCAGGATGCCATCAAGGGCCCATGTTGTTCTCAAATGGCTCTTCTCAGATCTCCTTTCTGCTGCTGCTCCTTGGTTGAACATGACAGACTGCTCTGCATAGCGAGGAAGCTTTATTTCTCACTAGGTAGGATCACGTGTTGACATCTCTTGGGGAGTCCCATATGCCAAGGAACCTGAGCTGCTCCTTAATGCCTACCAGACACGTGACAGGCCTCAAGAGCCTCTTGCAAACTTTCTCTCCTATGGGTTTGCTGTTTGCAAAAGCATCTTAATGGCATGCGTAGAGATTCATGCATAGATGCAGCTACAGATTCTTAATGCATTTCTTTCAGCAAAGAATTAACTGATACCACGCAGGCTGCCTTACGTGCAGGTGTTCATTGCTGTGGTGTTGCTGTTATGGAGAAGCCACTAGCACTCTAGCTCCTGGAGCGTAAAGCAAAGACACTGAAGACTGGTCTAGGTTCAAATTCCTGGAAAGATGTATCAAATAGTTAAGTTCTGCATGTTAGGAAAAGATGGGTGAAAGTGGACTTGAGTCAGAGAGTGACTTTGCTGCACTGTGTGGAGGCATCAGCTTCAATTACCATTCTAGGAGATGCATCCTGGTAATTAATCAGCAGGATT
Source organism: Crypturellus tataupa (assembly GCA_034781795.1). Classification (NCBI taxonomy): domain Eukaryota; kingdom Metazoa; phylum Chordata; class Aves; order Tinamiformes; family Tinamidae; genus Crypturellus; species Crypturellus tataupa. The sequence continues at coordinate 3,376,662 of JAWLRI010000217.1, read as the reverse complement.
TCTCTCTGTTATGGCATAAACAAAAGTGTTTAGCTCCTCAAAGAGGAGCTGAGTGTTGTGGATGACCTGTTTTTTTTGTTTTTATTTTGTTTCTCTTATATTTTTCTTCAGAAAGTTTCCTGAATGGCTTTTGACACTTTCCTGCTCATTTTCAGCAATGAGCTTTTGTTGATCTGTATACTTTTTTTATTTAAGAGGATTATCTAGATTCTGTGATTGTGCATTTTTGGGTTAGTTGTATGTATATGTTTTTTAAGGGTCAGCTGTTCTGTCAGGCAATGCAATTCATTTTTCACTAGCTTAATTTCACAGAGAAGATGAGGTCAGAATTCTAGTTTTTTTTATTTGTTTTCTGTTTTGTTTCACTGGATTTGAAAGAAAGAAATAAGGGTGTTTTTTTTTTTTTTTGTTTTTGCCCTAAAGTTTAAATATTTAGTGAGTTTTAGCAGTAAATGCTCTGAGTTCTGGATGAACTCTTTTTTAGGGTTGTAAAATAGTGGCCCAAGTGCATATGATAATCTGAATTTGTGTCTATGTGCACTTGCTGTGTTAGTATGAAGAGCTAAGTTAGATGATGTCAGTCTAGCTGTACATATCAAATAAAGGGATATAACACATTTAGTCATTCTAATGTGCCCTTTTATCTGCCACATCAGTGACTGATCAATGCAAATGGGATTATGCAGTAATATAACAATTGTATTTTGCTTTCTATCCTCAGTAATCAAATAGGGAGAAAGGAGGAAGGAGTTCCTCAAATATACCTTTTTCCCCAGGTTCTTTCTCTGATTGCTGTTTCACTTCATGTTTTTTTTTCCAAAGTAAAGGATGAAAAATGTGTCTACTTTCATGAATCATACTTAGAATGATAGAATTCAGCATCTGCATATCAGTGTTTTCTACAGCTCTGGATTTGCGTGGTAGATAAATGAGATCAGGTGGCATTTGCTTTAACTGCATCTGAACTTGCCCTTGCATTTTAGGTTGATCCATTTGTTGTGATATCTCTACAAAGTATTAGGAAAGTAAATTCCAGCATCAAGATTTATACTGAGCCTGAACTCTCCTGGGGCATCTTCTGCAACTTGTGTATTATTAACTGTGTAGTTTGGTTGTCTAGCATGAGAGTTTAGATAAGTCAATTTGGGTGGGAATTCAAGCATTTTATACCAAAACTAAATTCAAAATGAAGTCTCCTTCCAGCAATGTGTGCTGGTGATCCACAGCTGTGCAGCCGGGTGCTGGCGTTAATCCATCTGCAGTGTGTGCCACAAACCAGTTGTTCCTTTATCAAGGGGGTCTCCTTGAGAAAGCTCCTGGCCTGGTGTTGGGCAAGGCAAGAGGGGGAACATCTCTGCTGCCTTTTTTTGGAATTTTTTTTTCATTTAAAGCTAGAACTGGTTATAGGCCAAATGCCTTTTTATAGGTGGACAGAAGGGGCAGTGCTTCAATTAGTGAAAACAAACTTCAGACTTTATTGGACAGCTTAAGATTTATTATTAGCTTGTGTTTCTGTCTGTTTTTAAGTCAAGATGGTAGAAGGATGAATACCTGTTTTCTTCCTGGACATCTGCCTTATTGGTTGCTGTGTCAAATCATGAGAACTCCTGTGGCAACGTTACTGTTTTCCAAAAGGTTCATGTCCTAGTGGATACCCTCCATTGCCCTAAAATATGCAATCATTTAATTGTCATTGCAATCCTATTATATTGCCATTATGGAACGTCTGGTGGGGAAAGCTATGAACATGTTATTAGTGCTGAAAGGGACAATTTACTGAATCTTGCTAAATGCCATCACTTCTCAAAAATGAATCAAAATTACTTTATTATGCATGCCTGTCGTTAATAATCTGTCCAGATAACGATTGGAAGCCATTGATCATTTTTGGAGCTGAGGTTATTTGCACACTTTTTAGTTGATTGCAACAGTAGGAGTGTCTACATCTTGCTTGGGCTTCTTCCTGTGTCTCTTGTACTCCCCAAAAAATAAAGTGAAATTGGGGGTATGGGTTTCAAGACCTTGCAAAAAGTGACTGCCATGACCCAAACTTATTTATTCTGTGTTCCCTTTCCTTTGTTTTCTGTTTCAGTCGCTCCAGAGCTCTGCAGAGCATAGAAGCCTTTTCTGTGAGGATGTGAAATAACATTGTGCTGTGTACAACCTCGCTTGAGATCTCTAATTACTACCAAAGTACAAATAATTACCTTGCTGTGTGTGGCCCTTGGCCTTGGAGAGGGCTGGTTGTATTTGAAGCACGTGCAGCCTTTTTCGATGTGGGTGAGGGTCAGCTTAAAATTATAGGCTATTCCCAGAGATGGTTTTGGGGATCGGTCAAGTTGAACTTCTTATTGATTCTAGAAATTGCATTTCCTTCCATGGATGGCAAGTTGCAAGTAAGGCTGAATGGATTATTCCCTCATCTTTGAAATTACCATGGAAAGAGCTATGGGAAATCCAAGAGAAAATGTCTTTGTGGAACACTGGGGAGCGACAGGCCTTCTCCAATGTATTATAAATACTGGAGAAAAAGCTGTTTTAACTATAATGAAAAAACCTATCTTACAAGTCCCTTAATATCTTTATAGTTCACTGTCTTTGTAAGTGCACATAAAACAAACTGAAAAGTATTACATGCAAATTATGATTAATAATTTGAGCTCAGGGGGGCATTAGAAATCTTAAGGTGTGATAATTGAGGAATGTATCAGGATTAAGAATGTGGATATATGCTTATGCTGCAAGCGTGTCTCCAAGCAAAGGAAGAATAATTTGTTTTGACTTTTTTCTCATTTTAATGCACATGGCAAATTTATCTATTTCATAGGAGTTCTGCAAAGACTCCTTTTTTTAATCTTTGTTTTCTTCATGGTAATTTTGTATTTGCGGTTCTGGGACAGCTGATACAACACAAATAGAATTATTACTACATAACTTAGTTTGGATGGGGGTTTTGGAAACAGTTTTGAATTGGCTTGTGGCAATTTTCTTGTACGTAGACTCATTTTAACGGCATAAAACTACTATATTGCACTTAGAAACTGCAGTGAATGCGCATTTAGATGTTATGAATAATGGCAGTTAAGTAGAAATGAAACAGAAATAAATCTGAATTTTATTTGCACTTTTCCTTCATTTTTATGCCATTAAAACTGCTACCTTTTTCTCAGGCTATGCTGTTGACGATAGAAGTGCGTGTGTCTGTGAAATGCTGAAGTGGTGTTTGCCACCACACCCCTTGGCTTGTAACTACAGAGGCTCCGCAGTGAAATTTTTGACGGTGGGACGTTATTCCCAAGTTGTTTGTGCTTGTCATGGAAATACAGTAATGCTCTTGTAAGGTATGGTCCAGAAATATGAAGATCAACTTGATTAAACTTGATACGATCTTATGCCTTGAAGGTGGTGGATGCCTCTGTGATACTTAGGCCTTGAAAATGGAGGTGCTGCTGAGAGCGTGTGGTGGGTTCCCTCTGCTCAGGGGCTTTTAGTCCTCCCAGTGCCACCATGTTTCTCACTTTCAGGGGTGACCTTCCTGCTTGGGAAGACCCAACACAGAAGGTGTCTACCTATCTGCCTAGCAGCTCCCCAGGACTTGCACGCACCTCCTGGCAAGGCTTCCTGCTGCTTTGGAGTCACTATAGCAGGTGTTAAATACATGGGACTGGTACCCCCAACTACCCCCCACTCTCTGCCCTCTGAACACTTTGAAATGGGGAAAAAATACAACTGGCATGTTGTGTTACTTCAAGCTATGAAGAAGGAAATACAGTTATATTCCCACTGTATTTGGTTCTGTTTTGGAAAAATAAGTATTCAACCTAAAATAAGCATCACCCTTAGACATATACTGAGAAGGATTTGAGTACCCCAACATGTGTTCTGTTTAACAGCTGTAATTAAAAATGGAGCTGACAGATAAGCATGACTCTGATGAGGCCGTACTTGCATCACCCAGAAATATATTTATTTTCTCCCTGCCGTTTTGCATCCCTGTGCTCGTGAGTCACACTGGCCTCCTGGCTGCGCTGCTGGTGACAGGTCCCAGTGTTACAGCGCAGCCGTGTTCAGTCACCCTGCCCAGCAGGGCTCTCCCTGGCCTTGTAGGGAGGTAGCAAGGCCTGAGACTTGGCTTGAGTTTGCCTCCACCTTCCTGGTGCTTTTTTTTTTTTTTTTTTTTTTTTTTTTTTTTTTTTTTTTTTTTTTTGCTTGGTTTATCTGTAACACCAGATTTGAGGGCGCTACGGTGCGTTGGAAAATGAATCCAGAGGAAAGTGAATCCAGAGGAAAGGAAGATAGAAGAGGAGGTGGTCCTTCTCAAGGGGTGAAAGAGCCTGGGTTGCACTGGCCTGTGGCAAGCAGTGATGAGGGAGGCCGGTCCCACCGCTGTGGGGTCTGGAGGGGCGAGCGAGCCCCACACTGGACAAGGGGGCCAAGGGCAATGCTGTGTGGGCCCGCGCTGCCAGCTGCCTCATCGAGGCTGTGTTTTCTGCTTTGTGTCATCTTTCTGCAATAATTAAATCTGGGCTAATAATGGTTCTTTGATTAAGCTGTTAATATTTCAGTAATAGTCACTGGCTGTGCATACAAGGTGCACTTTCTTTTTGCCCTTGGCAAGACTTTGAGTGTAGCTTTGAGCTCTGAGTTCAGCACAGGACAAACGAGAAGCAAAATGCTTGCAGGCTGCTGGAATGAGAACCTGGACAGTGACTTCGGGATTGGTCCTGCAGCAACGTGGTCGTCATCCTCCTTGCTAACCTCTTTCATCATGTCCGTTCCCTTTCCCCTTGAAGGAGTTATCTACTTGACTGAGGATTCAAATAACTGGGAAAATTTATAATTCAGACCCTAATTAATGAATATAATGTTCACCTGTGGTGATAATACCTTTATTAGCATCGAAACTGTAGACATCAAAGCGCCATATCAGGTAAAACCATCTATTTCTAATTTAAGAGATTCAAAATTAAGGTGTATTTTTGTCTAAATGAAATCACATCATAACTGGAGTTCTGCATAGTGAGCAGAAATCCTTCTATCCTAAATTGAAGATTAATAACGTGCTAGGGGTTTATGTTCAGTGTGGCAGCTGAAGCATTAGGTTGCAATACAAGCTTAACATCACTGAACACTTTATGAATTCATTCTTTTAACACCTGCCAAGTGTCTTAAGAGGTAAATGCATTAACATTATTTTTGCTTTATAAATAAACTTGAAACAGCGTTTCTACCTTAAAGTGAACACTTTCAATAAGGAGGAAATGCTGCAGCTTTCAGAGCAATAATCCGTATCCTGTATGGATAAACTGAGTGCTTTATCTCTATCTAGTGTTGTAACTATGTTATCTTTTTGCCTTATAAAAATGAGAACTTTCCTGTTGAGCTACAAGCAATGTTGAGGTGTTTCTGCAGCTGCTTTCCTGTCTTTTCCAAATTCCTCTCCTGTTAATCCTGTCCTGTAACTATTTGTTAGTTTGCTTGTTTGTTTGTATTTCCTCATCTCTCCAAAGTGGAAAGCTTATGCTTTCTATGTGGAGGCCTGTCTCAAGAACAGCGGTACAGGATGCCTTGTTAGCAGATAATCAACCTCAAGGATGGCAGTGCAGAACATCTTATCAACAGATAAGAAACAAAGCAAGAGAGAACAACTGCAACAGCACAGCTGGCACATGATTAAGAAGCTAATTAGATAATCTTGATGTAGTTCTTTAGACTATTGGTGTTTTCAGCAACTGTGCTTTGCTTGCTTGTTGCAAATAAGGAATTATATCTGGTTCGGTAGAGTATCTGATGCTTAATAAAATCTTTGGTTCTTTATACTGGAGTCCATGTGCATCATATGCTACATTTCTACTGAAATACAATGTTTGAGGTTTATTGCATAAAACCTGAGTGCGCTGCTTTGGGCAGAATTCTGTCATCCCATTTTCCTTTCTGTGAGCAAGGGGACTGGTTGTTTCTGCTGCCGTGTAGCAAGGCAGTGCCTTGCAGGGATGGCAACCCTACCGTGTGGCTGGTGTCAAGTGCAGCTGCTCTGGGAATCTGCCTGTCCCTCAGGATGGGACAGGAGGGGAAAGGTGACACTGAACTTGTTTGATGAGGAAGATGGTTGCTAAGATGAAGCACGTTCCCACTATTGAGGGAATGATTTTCATATTCTGTAGATCAGGTTCATGTTTATCTTCCCTCAGGAAGGCTAAGGACACCAATATGGGTGTTTTCTCATGTCTTATCCTTTTTACTTCTTTCTTCCTTGGATTCTTAGATTTGCTTTTGTCTTGGAAAAAGCTGAAATCTACTGGTGCAGCAGGTTGGCTTTTATAGTTGCAAAATTTAGGAGGCAGTGATATCCTTTCCATCCAACTTTCAGAGTGCTTTCTAAAATCTTTATTGCTGTAATCTTTCAAATTCAATGAGAATCCCTGACCTTTGCTTCTTCCACTATTTCAGGGATGTTGCATCATTTCAATTCCCCACTACTGCACCACAGGGCAAAATATCTTTCCTTAAGGGAATGGCATAGCTACATGTGATCAACAACTCTTCCGTCTTTCAGGTTATCGTAGTAGATCCTGTAGCAGAAGGAAGACGATCTGACTGCTTCCTTATAGATGTAACTGCTACCACATGGTGGAATTAAATTAATTCAAGTGGACAAATGCTATCTAAAATGGAAATGAAATATATTCCTAACTTCTGAAGATTAACTGTATATATATTTACTTTTTTAAAGGAAATAGTGTTTCTTTGAGGAAACATTTTTTTCCTTCTGCTTCTTATTTTACAAAGGAGAGTTATTTCTATTCTGTTATAAGGTGTGGTCTAAGTAACAACCCAAAAACTTCTCGTTTAGTTGCTGGAAACAAGGGACTTTTCCTAATCTTTTTCCCATCTCTGTACATATTTTTTGCCTTTCCCTAATATTTAAGTATCTTTGGATATAATGATTTTGTGTGGTGTGTATGTATATGCAAGCATATAATCCCACACGTATATGTATATATTTCACAGAACGGTGGCTTGAGAGGAGCCTCCTGTTTGAATCATAAATTGGCTTTAAACATGGAAGATGTGAAGACATTTGTGAGTGGTAAAGACCTGTGTCTAATAGATTTTTTTCAGAAGTATTACTGTCTATCTTCAGAAGAGCTGCTACTTCTTGAAGTTAATGATGGTGGTTTTTACACTTATGGTGATGCATTAAATGATGTCAGAGATGTCCAGCAGACAAAACTAATACTTGTCATTTACAATTTTCTGAAGTATATTTAACCTTTTCAGTCATTTAACAAATTTGAAGTTTAAAAAAAAAAAAAAAAAAAGTATCTCATAGGAATACATTTTCTGAAGAAAGAATTATAAAATACACATAAGGGTTATTCAAAGCCCAATTAACATAGGGAAGTTACAGTAGCAGAGTTCCTTGAAGGAAATGAAGAAAAATGTGTGGAAGGATATTTATGATGTACAGTTTTACACTGATCAACAGCTCTGTGCTCATTAACAGGCGCATCCCTTCTAATTTGTGATCTCATTTGTACGGTGTCAACAGCTTTCATCAGCACCTCTTCACCTTCTCTGCTAAAAACATTTTTTTTAATCAAAAAGAAAACTAGGAGCAGACTTGGCCCTTCAACTGTGTAGTCATATTGTGTCCTGTATGCTCTGGTGTCCATGAAGCTGCAGGTATTTTGTAGGTATGGAAGCCTTTTTCTATCTACGTCCATAACTGATTAACATTTTCAGTGAATTACAGCAGGTTTTTTGTCATCTTAAAAGGATTCAAGAACTGACCTTTTTTCTTAATGTCATATTATCAAAGTAATCTTTTCTCTCACGTTTTGTGATGCGATAAAACATGACAGTGTTGTGATTTATACAGGCAAATTTGGCAGTTCTACCTGTTTACCTGAACTGTAAGATATAAATCAAACTTCTTCTGTCCCAATGGCTAAGTTATTTGTTATCTGAAAAAGTATAAAGTGTGTTAGTGGATCAGGTATAGATAAGGTGTTCCATTATAAATGTGGCTTAGGTTTGGTTTTCAATTTAAGCTGTTTTGCTTAACAGAAATGAACACAAAAAGTTAAGTAAATGTGGAGCTGCCTTTTTTTGTTAATTTTTATTATGTGATTTAATACGAAAGAAATGTGTATGATGCCAGAAAATTTCCCACATGCCTCAGCATTTTTTTTCTTTATTGAGGAAAATATTTTTTTCCATTCATTATATAACAACTTTCTGCAGCCAACTGTTATTTTTAAATAATGTATGTATATATGGGTATGGAGGGGGGGAAAAAAAAAAATGTGACTGTGGCTCTCCATGATCCTGTTACTAATCATTTCTTTGCTGAGTTCTTTTCAACTTGTACTCGTATTGTAGAAACTTGGAGATGTAGAAATTGGGGAGGAAAGTTGATATTCTCATAAAATTAATACATTCTATATATTCTATACTCATGGAATTAATCTGAAAGAGCCCTTGGGGGGGATTTTTTTTTTTTTTTTTGCTTGGTTTGTTAGTTTTTTGTTTAACTCTGACTAGCAGACTAAGAGTCATAGGTGTAGCAGGAGGCAGACTGTGGCCCCTCTTGGCTGTCTGATGATTTGGGAGCAGCAGGAATTTGTGCACCTGTTGTTGCTAAAGCAGCTTCAGGTTTGTGCTGTAGAGAGGGAAGAACAGTTTTTGCTGTCTCTTCACCCGTCTGGAGCACCACCCCCCTGCAATGAGGCCCCTAAAGTGGCTTGTGTTTTTACACCATGGGATCTGCCCGAGTAAAGAACTGCAGAAGAAGAATGGTCTGGTCAGAACCAAGAGCACTTGGTAACCATCAAAAATCAGACAGTGCCCTGAAAGCTGCTGTGTGTGCTTAATCTCTGCGTAATCTCTGTGTAATAGAGCTCTGCAGCCATCCAAACAGCTCTGTGCCTGTGGCATTAGCCCTTTGGGCTAGTGGTCATTGCAACATTGGCCTCAGTGCTGCTCTTCTCTCCTACTGTGTTGCCCATGGTGGGGGACGCAAGCCTGGGCGCACTGCCGTGTCCCTGTCTTCTCCCTCTCCCCACGGTTGGACACGCTCCTACAGCCGTAGAGAGAAGCCGAGTTCTCTCTTCAAAGCGCAGCCTCTGCTTAATGGCTTTTTTCACCACGGCGCCGTTATTGAAATTTGTGTGGGTGATGTCAGTTTGATAGGCTCAGCACTTTCAGGGGACATTGACAGAAACTAAATTGGAAAAATGCAACAAATGTTAGGTTTTAGCAGAGTATTGACTTAATATAGATTGAACAGAGGAGAAAAATATTGCGTGGTGTGCAACTTGAACTTCACATTGTCTCATTAAAGACTCTGCAATGGATAACGCTGCCTGTCTGTTTTGCCCTCAGCTGTAGACCTAGCAGATCGTTCATGTAAGGAGTAATAATATACCACTCTGTGGCACTTCGCTAGGACTGCCACAAGGTATTTTGAAAATCTGTTTTTATTACTTACAAAAATATACTCTCCATTTATTTCTGTATAACTGTTTATTTGCTCCTTCCCCACTTTATTTTCCCTGGTCCTGCATCTGTTTCTTACTCATTTGTTTGACCCAAATGTCTGCCTTATCTATAGTAGGCAATCATCTGTCCTTTGAAACCCTCAGGTCCCCAAACAGAGGTATATAATTAGATGTATTTGTTGCCTTTTTTTTTTTTTTTCCTTTCCTTTTTCTCCTTTTAGTAGTGAATCCAAGAAAACTGTCTCAGAAAAAATGCTAGATTCTACCAGTGGAAACACTTTCTTGGCATCTGGATTAAATTGGTTAACTGAAATATTGATAACTGTGCCAATCACCTTAGACTCTCATAAGATAAAATAATAAAGGTTTTGCAATAAAAACACAGTGTTAGCTTTAGAGTTTTTGTGTTTATGTGGTTTGCTGCTATTAACTCTGAGCATCAGTTTTGGAGATGCTGCTGTTTTGTACCCAGAGCTGTTTGGTGTGACAGGAGCCACCGTTACACACCACTTCCTGTCCTCCACTCCAAGGGTGGCTTCTTGCTCCTTTACCCTCCCAAAACACCTAAATTGACCTCATGTTGGTAATAGCTTCCTAGAGGCAGAAGTCTTGTCCTTTGTGAGTGTGGCCCTGCTGGGATGGCTGTACCCTTGGAGGGTTCTCAGTGTTGGATGTTTCTGTCTCCATGAGAAGAGAGAAGCTTTAGTGTGATGATGCCTTTGGGTGTAACTGGTGGTGGTGATAGAAATAGCTCCTGAAGAGCAACTGGCTTAGTTAATCCCCACGAGTTGGTTAATATGGTTTTACAGCTTCCAACTTGGAGAATAAAACTGAGGTATAGTAGTTGTCAAATCGTATGTTTTTGAGCAGCAGGATCTTGTGATGTTTGTGGAAAACCACTTACAATGGACATGGACCTCACGATGGCTTTTACTGCTGCGAGAGACAGTAATACTGGTGCTCAGAGCATCCCATTCTCTGAATAGTAGTTCTCCAGAACTCATTGTTGAGATCCAGGAGGTGCCAAAAGCTTTTCTTAAAGCTCATAGTATGAGTTTATGGAATAGCTTCTGTAATATTGTACAGTTCTACACCATTTGAGTGAGAAAAGGTGTTGATCTTTGAAAGGCATAGGGGACCCTTCCTAAACAAAGGAAAATCTGACTATTACATGTTGCAGGACATGTAGCAAATATCATTAATATTTCTCTAGCTTGCATTTATTTCATGACTAACACAAATATTGGATATGATTTTTCCTCTCCCCTCTCCCCATCTCCAAACAAATGCAGTTTTAAGTTTTCTATCTGGTTTGCCAAGGAAAGATGCGACACTCAGTTCTTTGTGCTATCAAATGAAATGAGACTATTTTGACTAGTGTGTAGAATAAACAACATATGGCATACTGCTGATTTTTGCTTGTGAAGGATCATATTGGATTCTGATATCTGGTGATATAATTCCAACTATATTCCACAAAATATTGAAATGGCAACTCAGCATGTTCTTTAAACAATGTCTGAGCCATAAAAATTACAGTTTTTCTTGGCTTTGTTCTCATACTTTCCATCTTTTATGAAGACTAACTTTTCAGGTTTTGAGTAATTTCAGTTGTTTTGAACGACAACAAAATATTATGCAGTTTTTTCCTTTTGGCAAGACAAGGTGTTCCCCTCCCTCTGCCCCCAGTAACAGCTGTTAATAGTGATCATGGTTTCAGTCTTCTGACAGTAACTAACATTCAGTCTAAAATAACATCAAGGACAATAATACATGAGTATTGCCAATTAATTCTTGAGTTCTGGGGGGACAGGTTGTGACTCACTGCAAAGGCAGTTTGGAAGTTGCAGCAATGGGCGATTCCACAAGCAGTTGAAGCATCTTTTGATATTCATCTCTTGGAGCTCAACTGTAGACAGTTCATTTGCTGTCTTAGGTCTTCTATACTGCACAACTTTATTAAGATTCATGTTTTCCTAGGACTGGCAAGAAGAACAGAAATGATGTGGATCAGTGCTCCACCTGTGCTCTGCTGTTAAGATTGCCACCACCACCAGGTGCTTTCTCTAAATGTCTGAGCTGTGTACTCTGATGCTTATTGTCATCCTGCCTCCTTTTTGCTTGTCACCTTATGCGTATTTTATATTTTTATTGTATCTGTTGCAGTTTTCTTGCAGCCTAATTTTCCAGGAACATGAGATTTCTATAGGCTGCAAGTACCTTGGGGAAAGAGCTTGCTGACTGGTTATGCATTTTCTGTAAAGAGCTATTTTTGTTACTCTTGCAACTCCTTCTCATTTGTGTGCTTGTTTTTTCCAAAAGGAGTAGCAAAGCTACTGTATCACAGAGCCTGTGTTTCTCCTAACTTTCTGCTGTTATCTCCTTAGGAGTTTGCTAATGAAACATATATTGCATCCTGGGTATGGACTAGAAGCCCTTTCTTCATTCTCTTTTATTCCTTTCTTTCCAAAGGCTTCATCTTCCTAAAATTTTCATGTAAAAACACTTTTTGTTTTGTTTTAAATCTCTGTTCTCAGATGATCCATAACTCTATTCTGACAACTTATGAACTAATGGTTGCATAGGAGTGTTTTTCTGCTTTTTCTTTGCTACTCCACAAGCTCCTAGCCCCCAAATTCAAGTACTCTGAAAACACTCCTGTTTCTGGGATCTGTTGCTGCTTTGTCTGTCGGTCAGGATCAGCTGCTGTATTTTGCAGAAGGGAGTGTGTGTTTTCTGGAGAGGTTGCAGGAGGTGGATCCATTTGGGCTTGCTCCAGAGCTGGTCACGATGCGGAGAGCGTGGTTGGTGACAGTAGAAGCGTTGGACAAGAGCTAGTGTGCGGGTGTCTCAGCTTGGACTTCTGCCTGGGTACTTAAGAGGGGAAACCTGACCAATACTGACTACCTTGACTAGTGTTAAGTTTCCCATACTAAATAATGGGCTTTGGGTAGGTTATAGACAGCTTGGGGAAAACCAGGCGCTGACCTAGCAACCATTGCGAGGCAGTTTGGGTTGTTAATTTTCTCAGCAGCTCAGGCCTGGGGAGGGCTAAAGGTGAGGTAAGAAGGGCAGCTCAGGCTGGAACACAGGTTGTGCTGCGTTTGCTGCTCTTCTCAATCAAACTTGTTAACATTGTAGGGAGAATATTGAATGTATATTTGATTACTTCTTCTCAGTGGTAGAGGCATTCTGTAGGGTGTTCTAGATATGTAGCTCTGCAAGTTACTCCTAAAGTATTACAAAAATATTTAAAGATATTAAAATGAGGCAATGTTAAAATGAATGTGATAAAAATTGAACCCGAATCGAGCAAAACTGAATGAATGAGGCGATATATTCCTGGCAACATTATCTCCGTTGTAAATGAGGATTGATGGCAAAGCAGACTGGCTGTAACGCATTGTTTTCAGATAATCTTTCATCTGTCTTGCAGTTTTTGAGCTATACAAAAGAAAGTAAGGAGGAAACACAAGGCACAGGGTTGTTCACTGGGGACAGCTATGGCTTAACTAACAAATTGGGCAGGCCCTAACAGGTCTTTTTGAAAAGTAATGCAGATGTCTACACTTACAGTGTTAATCCTTTGTACATAAAGCCTAGAAACTTGAAAATTACAGATAAAGCAAATGGTTATCTATGACAAAATATACTTTGAAGAACTTATATCAGTGACATTTAGACAGTATAAAAGTTATTGGGAGACTCTTCCTGATCGTGAACAATTCAAGAACAATTACATGACTGATGGATCTTGTTCTTGTATAAATATAAATGAGCAATTGCAAGTTTCATGTGTTTCTTCCACTTCTACTGATGACTCCGGTTTTGAATGTATGTATTTAAATCTGTGCCTGCACAAGAAACACACATGTGAAAATATGGCCTCCACTTAAGTAGTTAACTATTGGCCATACACTTGCTTATTGCTGGGAGTAATGAGCTAATTATTTTCCTGTTAGACTTCACATAGCTTCATTATAGTAGGGCTTCCTCCATATAAGTGGAAAGAATTTTGTGTATAACCTCTACTTATCAGAAGGGTTGTTAATTGTGTCATAATTATAGTATTCAGACTGCTTTTATATAGCAAGAGAGATAAAACTGTTAGGAAGCCAGCAACGATTTCTTTTTAAAGGGCAAAAACAGTGGTGAGGTTGCTGAAATTCATAGCAACTGTCATCTTCCTGGTGTGGTCAAGGTACTGAGAAACTTCTTCCAGGAGGAAACCCTCCCATAAGGAACGTGTTAGTCTGCAATATGATCGTGCCATGCTAAAGTCCTTAGGAAGTAATTATGTCTAGATTTTTATTTTCTGTTCTGCCTTTTATCCTTTTCCTGAGCATGTAAGTTAGTAAAGATGATTCTAAGTTATATAAGGCTTTCTTCTGTAAACCTAAAATTTTATATTCTACAATTATTTTCTTTGAGATACTGAGGTGCTAGATGGTACTAGAATGTGCAGTAGCTCAGCTGTTGATGGCTTTTCCTAGATTCCTAGGATTCTAGGATTGCTAGATATGGAGCTATGGTGAATCTTGTCTATAATCCAGCCTTATTGATATATAGAGCCTCAAATATGCAATGGTGGTATTTGGCTCAGATGTGACTGTGTAAAAATATTGACTCTACTTGTGTTAATGCTGTACTGAAAGGTACTTTGCACAAGAACTGTTTAATATTAGTTCAGTTTGCTCCCCCAGTAACATATGACACTTTTCTAATTAGGGTAATGTTTAATTTACTGTCTCATGGCTTTTTGAATAAATATAAATTGTCATACTAAAGTGACAGGTGTAAAACCCTGGGTAGCTGTGTTAGAGAGGTTAATTTGCTCTTAATCAAATCAGTTCTGCTTCACTTTCTCATGGGGAGTGAGAGATAATAGGCCTGTTTAACTGGAGATTAGGCAGCCTTTTCCCTGGAATTCCCAAAGGCTTCACCTGAGACTTATTGTGTCGTATTCTCTATGAAGATATTTGAATGCATCAACATTTAAAGATGTGCTGTGTCTGCTCACAAGGGTTTTGCATCTCCTGCGATGAGGGTTCAGCAGTGTTGAAGGGGGACCTAGTACTAGAGGAACTTGAGAAATTTGATCTTGTGGAGAACTGAAATAAAGCACCTCAGAAGAGTGCATCCAAACCAGCCTTGTGCTGCTTAGGTTTGGAAAAGAGAGAGGAACCAGGCTTTACCTGCCTGTGGAGCTAGGAAGGGGGGTGGAGGTCGTTGTACCATTGTTGTTTTGTAGTGAGAAAGGTGTCAATATACCCTCTCCTGAGAGGCACTAAGGGAGGTAAGGAACATACATAAATGAGATGTCCATGAATAAGAAGTTGGCTTTGAGGAATAGTGGGAGGAACAAAAAGGTCTCTCCTTGCCCACAGGTGTAAGGATTTGATAGGAAAGGGAGAGGAAAAATAGGGAATTTTTATGTACTAAGGGAGTATTCCAGTTTGTTGAGGATTGTCTGCGGCTATGGAGGGGGACCGTCGAGGCAGTCCTCTCTCCATGGGAGTCGGCACATTTAAAAAAATCAGATGTGCTGCCCTGAGAGATGCTTGTATTGCATGAGTGCTAGAGGCACTTGACTGTGGTTTGTGCATGGGGAAGGGTCCAGAAAGTTATTCATCTGCCTCAGCATCAGGGCGAAACTCCAAACAGTGTTAATTGCAGAAGGAATGGAAGCTGAATGTGTGCTGGATTTGGGCTATGAGTCACTAAAACGGGCAAGAAGGGTGTCTCAAAACTGTGTCTCTACATCAGGGAGAATTAGAAAAGTGGCTATGCTGGATGCAGAGGTCTGAGTGAATTCCCTAAGCGATTATGTGTGAAGAAAATCCACCTTGAATAATTTAGGAACTGGTAAATTAATTTTGTAGTCCCTGTCTGTAAATGAATTCAGCACTAAATGAAGTCTGAACTATTGTTTGCGTGTGTATCCTTTGGGCTTGGGTCGTAACATGCAAGAGAAGGCTCCCATTCATGAGGTCCTCTGTTTGAGGAGGATTTGTGCAAGCAGAATACTCAGAGAAATGTACCTGGTTTTATTTTTGCATAACCTATGTTTGTATGTAAAACAGGCAGATCCTCTGACATGTTTAGAGTCCCATATACTGGATGCGCTGAGTAAAATAAGAAGGATAGATACTATCGCTCTTCTATTATTTATGGACTATAAAGTCTTTACAGTGGCATTGACAAAGGGTTTATAGGCAGTACACAAGCTGGTTATACCATAAATTGTAATGTTATATGATAAACTGGAAGTTTATAGCAGTAGTAGATATCAAAGAAAAAAATGAATTTTGGTCTGAAATGATCTATCATGGGATGGAGTTGCTACACGTTTAAATATTCAACCATTTTTGTCTTCATTTATTTTGAAGTTACTGATAATTCATGTGCTACAGAAAGAGGATTTATGGGTTTATTTAGAGACTGCTATGGGGGGAGGTAGGAATAGACCCTTTAAACTCGAGAACAGCACATTCTGGTGTGGTAGCTGAGAAACACTGATGCAATTAAATTGATTCAAGCCTTTGGTTTCCAGCTCTAGAGATGGCAAACAGAGCTGTTGCTAAATATTTGGTCTGTTGCTACAGGGCTCCCAACAATGCAATAAAATAGTTGGATTACTATTTCTAGGAATGTAAATGGAAACTACTTACAGCAAAAATGTCTTAAACATAATTTAATTGCTTTGAGTTTACATAAAAACTAAAAGCACTAAAATGTCAACAAATGTTAATTCCGTTTTCTTTGTGAGTCTTGCTCCTTCCTTTAGCTAATGATTCTGTAAACAAAAAAACAAAGATATTCCTAGTGTTTACTTACAACACTTTTCATCTAATTCAGAATAGCTCTTTGTAGCTTTTTCTGTTGTGAGGATGTGCTGTGTATTAAATTATTTATATCTCATGGTTCTTTTCTTCCTTTCAAGCATCTTTTGTGTATAAGTACGTTACAGATTGGCACTGCAAACTTTAATTGTCTGGAGGTAAAATGAAATTTTGCCAGCTTTTAGAAGTGCCTTGAAATAAAAAGTGTGTAGTAGGAATTCCTGGTGAACTTTGCTATCTCACTTTGGTAATTTTTGTGGTGGTGTTATTTGTGGAAGCTTAAGGTTTAGGAGAAGAAAGAAAAGAAAACCCTCCTTGTAGGAAGTATTGGTGGTGGTTGTCCAGGTTCCAGGCTCTGCAGAGGTCTGTGGTGCTGGTGGTAAGACCTGAAGCTGTCTTTAGCGAATGGTTTTCATTGCTCAGCTGCAGTTCTGCGCAGAGCAAATCCTTACGCGCTCCCTGCCTCGCGTTTCCTGCGAGAGCCTGTGCTGCTCTGTGGCTGACGTATGTTCCTGGGAGAGGATGGTATATACGTGATGGAGAGAGGCTTTAAAATCTCTGCAGCAGTCAGCAGAATGGCATGAAAAATGATGTTTGGGAGCAAAATAGGAGCCATATTTCAGTCTCTCCCTATTGCCAGGGGGCCCAGGTAATGTTGGTGCGTATGTGCAGCACATATTTGGCTTCTCTCCAGGCTCCCTTCCACTGTGGCTGAATAATGAATATGTATGCAAAGGGAAAGGGGGGCTTTGTTTTTGTTCTTTATTTTCTTCTCCTCCAAAAGAAATGTTTTTGTTTCTGGAGAGAAGTAACTGCTGCTTTTCTTTGAAGTACAAGTCTTGGATTGTGTTAAAGTGCAGTGCCAGGGATGAAAAGATGCATCTCCCCCAGCCGTTTCTCCCTTATTTCTTGGCTTGTTTTTTCATGCAATATAGCAGTTTTCAATTGTATCATGTGGCAGTTGAGCGATTTTTTTTTTTTTTTTTTTTTTTTTTTTTTTTTTGTTTGTTTGTTTGTTTGTTTTGGCTATGGAGGAGGAATACTTTGAAGGAAAACAAAAATGGGGAGTTAAGAGTTTGTGCTTGTTTTACACCTCGGTAGTCTTTGACACTACCTCAAAGAGAGTGGAAAATTGGAACAGGTAGAGTTTCCTCATTTGTGTCTTCCTGTACAATACACAAATTTTTGATGTGTCGCCCTACATCAGTGATGAATCCAGAAGGAGCTCCTGAGAAATTTCAATTAGCAGAGCTCTGGCCGCTGTGCTACCCCTTGAACAATAACGAAGTTAACATTAGTGAGCTCGAAGGTGCTTCAAGATGTCACTTGGGCAGGATGCTCGCAGACAAGCGAGGGGAAAGGCCCAGGGAAATGCTGTTCACTTGCTGGTGGCTTTTGTTTGCGCCTGGTAGGCGGTGGGACTGGTGGTGGGACAAAATGAATGTTGGGGGTCTGAATGAGGTCACTATTGATATCTGTAAAATACTCCAAAGATTTTGCTACCTTATAAAAATCTGTAATGAACAGTCAAAGAACTCCATATATTTGTGAGGATTTATGGGTTGTTTATGATGTATCCAGTCATGAAAATGATATACACCATTTTAATATGAAATACTACTTTGGGTCACAGTTATCCCTTTTTAATTTCCTGAGCCAAGTGGTTGCTTCCATGAATTATGCTAGTATTAAATACTTCTTTTAGCTCTTTGCTGTAGGTAGCAATTGAAAGTTTAAGCTGTTGATGTGATGGGCACTAACTTGTGCTTGTCAGTGAGTTTCAGCTGTGGAACTGAGCTCTGTGTTGGGTAGTAGAGAAGCCTGCAAGGTGTGATATCATTAGAGGCTCTTTTTTCCCCAGAGAAGATGCTGACCTTGTGTTTTTGATCCAATGCCTGCTGTCTTTCTGTCCCCTCCAGTAGAATTCCTGAGGTAGATGGGATATTTCTGGACATTTGTACAGAGTTGGCAGCCCTTCCCATGGGCATGCACCTGTGGTCTGGGAGGATGGGGAACTACATAAAACATGGAACAAAAATGCCATTAGTGTCATTTCTGCTATAGAGGAAAATGGCTTGTTATACAAGCCAAGATAACCTGTATTTTTGGTATGTCCCTGGTGTGTGCTTGCTAAAGAGTCAGTTGTAAATACAGGTGTGTGTGTGAGCTCTATACAGTGCTTTGGTCTCTAGTAACTCATGTAATTGTGCTCATCTACTCAGTCTAGATGGAAAGACCTCTGAGTCTGTTCTGATTGCTAAAAGCCAGCTGGTGTCTTGTCCTAGCGATGAATATTTGCCTAATGATTGCAGTACCATTTAAAATATTTTCTTTAGGGAACCCTAAAATACAAGCCTGCATTTTACCTTAAATTGAGAGATGTCTTCTGCCGTATTGTCATATGCAAGGAGCCGTTTGCTCCAGACTGTAGTCCCTCTAGAAAAGAGTGGAGGTTGACCTCAGCTTGAGTGCCCCTTCAGCCCCCGCACCTTGTCCTGGAGGGCATCGCCCATCACTGCACAGGGGATGTTACAGGGACACTGTTCAGCTCTGCACAGCCAAAAGGGTTGGCCTCTATAGGAGGCACCTGATGAGCTTCTCATCTGTCGTGTTACAAAGCTTGTCCCCTATTAGACTAGAGACTTTTTAACTCTGCAGTTGTAACACCATCAACCTGGTGCAATCAAGTAAAATTAGGGATCCTGATCAACCTGTGAGAAGGTTGGTTATAGTTTGTTTCTGTCTTACTTTGTGCAGCTTAATTTTGTTTCATGTTTAGACACTCTTTGAGTGTGAGTAGAGCTTTTGTTTGGAAAAATAAAATCACCTGAGCTTGTGTTTTAAAGCTTGAGCAAATACATGCTCAAGATGTTCATGATATGCCTTAAATGCATGTAGTTCCTCTCACGTCATCTAATGATTGTGGCTTACATAGCTGTAAGCTAATTTTGCAACAGTCTTCCACGTATGGTATTTAGAATACCAAATTATACTTGCAGGCTGAAATTAACCCTGGCCATGGAAGGCCCTACATACAACATAAGCCTTCCTTTGAGAACTCAGGTGATTCTTCCGAATTGGATGCAACTTCACACCAATAGAGAAGAGGAGCATAGCAAGAGCAGTCTAATCTCTGCAAAATAGGCAACTA
>JAWLRI010000217.1:3342270-3357066 GCA_034781795.1 Crypturellus tataupa | reverse complement strand
GAATTGGATGCAACTTCACACCAATAGAGAAGAGGAGCATAGCAAGAGCAGTCTAATCTCTGCAAAATAGGCAACTAATTGGTTTAACTGAATCTCTGCAAGAGCACTCTGGTGAACCCTTAGTGCAGAGCTTAGGGACGGTAGGACCTCTGCTCTGTGTTCTTGTATTAAGCATTGAAAGCATTTTTTTCAGGATATCTTCTCACCCCAATTGTTTAAAATGTCTCTCCTTTCCTGAAATGAAGTGATAAGGCTATGAAATTACATTTTATTTCCCCTCAAAACAGTGTGCCTTAAAATTTAAAAACAATGGTGTGTGTCCTATATGGAGAACTGGTGTGCTTGGGGAAGAAGCTTCCCACCCCCCACCCCACCCCCCTTAAAGTTGTTTTGTTAAGGAGTACTTGCCGCATAAGCAAGTGATGGTCAACCAATGGTGGGGATAGAATGAGTCCAATTAAAGTACCTGTACTATACTTGCCTTATTAGCCTTCTCAGTAAGGAGTAATTGAAAGCAGTATACTTAGGAGATGCGTATGCTGCTGACAGTGTCATTATATTGGCAGAGTTTGCTTAAAATTCTCCTTACAACAAAGTTTCAGTAAATATGCTAGGACTTTTAGTTGGTGTAACACACATGTCAAGACTTCCCTAAAATGCTTTAATTGTTATAACAACAGCTAAAATATCTGAAGTCTGCACGTTTGGGGATATTGCTTACAAAGACAAGTAGAAATGTTCAGAGCTTCATACATGCTACCCTGCTGCCTGAGCCAGACGCGAGAATTGGAATCTGCCCATCCTTTCCTTGTGAGGAAGGGAAAAAACTTGTCCCAGACCCTTTCCAACCAGTGCTTTAATGCTTGTCTGAAGCGAAGCAAGTTCAGACCAGTGAGGGAAGAAGGAGTTGATCCAGGATGAGGGAGGTAAGTAAGGGTCACCCATAGGCCTCTGGTGAGGCTGTCACGGTGTTGGGGGGAAGGTTCTAGGCGGTCCCTGGATGCTGAAGCCAGCAATAGCTGCATGGGGATGATTCTTTGCATTCGCATCCTGGTGTAGTTAGGTGCAGGCAAATGGCTATAGACAGCTCCCTAGTGGGCTGCTGTTGCAGCTTCTATGAATGTAGAGCTTGAAACTGGGAAGCTAAAACAAGGGAGGAAGAGGGATAAAATGTTTCTCGGGCAGGTTTAGCCAGTTGGTGTTTCACGCTACTTGATGTGCCTACTATAGTTTTTGTTGCTCAGCAAACCATTCGGAGATTATAGTAAATCTCCCCAATAAAAAGGGGAGATTTTTTCCTATATCTGTTCAGTTCCCTGGAAAGCAGAAGAGCACGTATGTGCATATTTTACAATAGCACTGAGCCCATCTTTTTCATTTCTTTTAAGTCTTGGGAGGTTTGTGTGACTGTGGCCTCGGGGCCTTTGATCAGCCTCAGTATTTGAAGTGGCAGAGTGGCTAATAGCTCCCTGTTAGCGACGGGGTGGAGACGCGCGCTGGGGCTTCCCACCGCGCTCAGTCACTTGGTACTCCTGAACAGAGCAGTCTAGGAGTGATTTTTCAAATGGGAATTTGAATTCCCAGAGTTTGAAGTTTGCATTGACACCTGATCCTGAGCATGGATGTTGCAAAGCATCTTCCAGTGTTTGATGAGGTTAATGAAAGTGACTGGTGAGGGCATATAGGGCACAAGTGCAAGTCAATCCAGGAGAGTGTCTCAGGTGCTGGTCTTTGTAAAGAAGGTCTAGATCTGTCCTTGTGCTGTTAGGAATCTCTGACCAGTAGGTCTGTCCCTTTTGTCTCAAACATAAGGTTAGAGGTTGCTTTGAGGCTCAGTAAGGGATTTGGTGGTGTCCTTAGTGCTGCTCTGCACTATAGGAGACCTTACAGATAGGACCTTGAATGTGGGAAGAAAGATGGAGAAATGCTAAAAATGTTTTTAAGTGTCCCTTCTTCAAGATAAACACAATGGAAAGTCAAAAATTTCTTAAGTGAACTTCTGGGCAGTTCAACAGTGTGATAATAGACATGTACTGCTTTTGAGAGCTGGTGGTGGTCTGCCGAAAGAAAACTTGCACATTTGGGAGGCCTCTAGATCAGCAAAGAGTAGTCAAAACTAGTAAAGATGGGAAAAATAAATACTTATCTTTTAAAAACAAGTGTGAAAGTATAATAAAGGTAAAAGTAATTGAGATACCACAGATTTTATAGAAATGAAATTTCTGTGTCTTATTGCTCACTATTTGCAGCCTGCTTAACAAACATAACTGGGACTACTGCTTCATGAGTCAGATTCATGAAGTCTCTTGCAGAAATAGGTGAGACATGACTTACATGATTGAAATGTTAGAAATCAATGGTTATGACTTATTTAGAAGGGATTTGGGAGGTATCTGGGGTTCCCATTTTTTTGGGGAAGGATGCTGAGTTAGAGGGAAAGGTTGATTATTTTCTGCCTTGCCCAAAAAGCTTTTTCACTATTTTCCCTAAGGCTTATAGCCATAGAAGTTGTTCTGTTCTTGGCCTGAAAGAGAACTTTCATCTAAGCTTTTAACTATCCTAATCCTAATAAAAATCCAAAATAGCAATATAACAATTTTGCTTAAGAGCTTCTTGGAGTTCTTTTCTCTGTTTTAAGACTGTTATTTGATGCTAAAGAAATAGCAAAATAGTAAATGCAAAAGCTTTAGAGGACAGAGTGTTCTGCAAATCCACAATTCTCATTATCTTTCCTGTATAGCGCACCCGATCCCCAACTGTCAGATGAATTGGATCTTGAATTGCAAAAGGCATTATCTTCCATTGGGGAAACAGTGTTTGGGAGGCTTCAAGGAGTAAACTGAGAACAAGAGCATCATTTAAGGAATGAGTAGCTGCTGACTCACCGGAAAAAATTCTGCAGTGGAAGATAATTTACATATAATAATACTTAGCATTTGTAAACACTGCCTTGCATCTAGGAGAACTGTGCAAATATCTAATCATATATCACTTACACAACAGATTAGTTCTGTTAGCCACTTTGGACCTCCTTCCTGAGAAATATAATCCAATCTGTAGTCTCAATTTCCCTTGTTTATCCTTTGTCACAGTAGTTTGTCAGGACAGGAGGAAATGCAAGTGCTGGAGTTTTCTGATTTCCGTTGGAGAGTTAGGTATCCAGCTCCTGTGGAACTTCAGTTCACACCTTGCCTAAAAGAGATGGTTATGCAGAAATGTCTTCATTTCTGATGCAAATTGCACAACTTGTGCCTGGGCAAGAGTAACTCCCCACAACCAGGGCGAGCAGCTGTAAAGCAGCTCTGCAGATCTGGTCCATAAGGTCCAATGCCTTTTCTGTCTTTGCACAAAACTTGAGCCACCAGGAGAGTGGCACAAGTTACTGCAACACTGTGATTTCTATTTCTTTTCGGTAGGCTTTGCCCTTCAGGCTTGAGGATGCTCTTTTGGGGGTGGCTCGAATGGGCTGGGTGGTGGACTAGGTCTCCAGTACTCTGGGCGGAATTTTTGCCCCAGGCATGAGCTTTAAAAAAAAAAAAAAAAAGCCTAATTTATTTTAAATGTTAGTTTAATGCAATAGCATGGATCTGTGAAAGTGAAGCCATAGAAAGTTTATTGCATATAAGACCACATATGTATACCTATAAATCCATAGTGTGTCATAGTAAAGGCAGAAGAGTTACAGTACAGAAGCAGTTAACTAGACAACCCGGGTACCTAGCAGCATGAGTATCAAAAATCTGTGTATTTCTTTATTTCATTTACTCTTTCACAAGCAAAATCTGGCTTTTTCTAAAGCTGCTTAGAAAACCTTGTTACTAAGCCATAAAGGCAACATGTAAGTGCCCAGAAGGCTTCCTTTCTTTTCTTATATATTTATGTGGGTGGGGGTAAAGAAAGATTTTTTTTTTTTTTTTTTTTTTTAAAGACTTCAAAGATAGATGCAGAATAATTTTCCTTTATCTCTGATCTTGCCTCCTGAAATGCACTAAGGCAGTTTTGAGAATGCTATGGAATTTAACATGGAACAAAAATAAGCAGAAACAAAAATCCCTTCTTATTTTCTCCTAATTACTTGCTCAGAATTAAGCTGCAAGTCAGAAGAATTGAAGAAAATAGGTGCACATAACATTTTGGCATCTGTTTTACACAAAAAATTTTTTCATCTTGTTACTGGACAAAACCAAAATTGCTGAATTTGGTTATAAATTTGGATTGTCAGTTATTTTCTGAAAGAATATTTTAGTATTTTGAGATTGCTTTTTCAAGCACTAATGGCTAGGAAAGGATGCCTTCCAGACACTAGAGAGGGTCCTCTCAAGTGCTAAACACCAATTAAAGTAATAAACACAAATTAAAGTGATATTGTTTTAAAGGCACTTCTGTTTGACATGTTCATCCCTATCCTCAAAGAAGGGAAGTATTATCAATGACTTGCCTAAAGACTGGAAAAAGAACCAAATTGATGTTTTTCTTGCCTCTCTACTTGTATCTTCTACACATGACTACAACCCGCAGAAGTTTTTTCATGTTACTGAAAGGAATGCACAGGCCTAACATTTGCACAGTTACCTGTATCTGAAAGGCAGTACTAAATATATGTGGTCTGTATTTAATACCTTTTATTTGATTTCTCTACCCCAAGTTTCAAGTGTTACCTACTATGCTTAGGGAACTATCTGATGTGTTTTCAGAGTCAATTGTCCTCCTAAATTGTTTTGAAAAAAAAACCCACTTGCACTAAATCTATTACAACCATATTTTTTCTAAAGATAAAATCATGAGTCTCTCTGTTTGCCTAACAGAATAGTTTGATTAATTCTAAAACTGCAAGCATGGTAAGCTGTTAAAACAAATTTTGCTGTTTTTTATTGTTTAGCTTCTAAGTTGAAGGGTTTGCATTTAATCGATTTTAGACCATATACAAGGCCATCTGCTTTCTCTGCCTGAAAGGTGGTAGGTATATTGTCTAGGGTGGTGTATTTTCATAAAACAATGGTAATGCTGTTTCTGAAGTTCTCAGCTATTAAGATGTGGGAGAGAAAGTAGTAACTCTACAAAATTTTCCTCTACCAAAATCATTTATACAATACTTAAACTGTAAGATTCTGGTAACACCCAAAAAAAAAAAAAGCTTTTCCTGGTCAGGGGCTTTTTCTTATAGCAATAGTAAATGAAAAGAATAATAGAAAGCTCTTAAAACAGTGTAGTTATATTACACTTGCCCAAAATGTCAAGTATTTAAATAGGGCTGATGCATTTTACTCATGGACAGAAACCAGGATCAAGCTGTGGGAGGAGGGAAGAATCCTGACATTCAGCATGACAAATTTATATAATGACCCATGCAAATGATTTTTTTTTTGAGGGGTTTTATTTCTTTCTTGTTTTATTGCCTACCTCCATTTTTCCTGCTTTTCTTGCCTAACGTTTGTTTTTGAACTTCATTGAATGTTTGAAATAATTGTATTCCAGTTTATTTCTATGTGTTTTTCCCCTATTAAACTCATTTTCTTGCTCACCTCTTTTTGAATCTGGTCATTGACTGCACTCAGTGATGAGTTCTGCTTAGTCACTGAATTGAACATCCATAGGAAGGGGAGTTTTGGAAAACCCTGTTCTGCCCATGGAAATCTTTGCATGAGCACAAGAGGGGTTTCTGCAGACTCACAAAGAAACTTCTAATGTAAGTATTGTTGCACAAACTCATGGTTTGGATACAAATTTCATTTTTTGGCTGTGTTATCTACTTTTTCCCCCTGCTGTAAACCCCTATTTTTCTTGGCTTCCTCATCCTGAATGAGAACCATAAATGTCACAATATGCTGAGTTAATGAGGGAGCACCAGCCTGGGCTCTCTGCATGTCTTTGTTTTGTGGTTTTAAATCAGAAAATCAGACCCTTAAATTTATCTGAATATGGTGCCTTTTTTTCCTGTGTGGTTTAATGTGGCTTAATTAACGAATGTCTTAAGTGAGGATTCAAGTACCCATGTAGATTAAATGAGCCAATTTAGGATCCTGCAGGAGCCAAGTCCCTCTGAAAATACATTACATCTTTTCTTCCACAAAGGAATACAGAAAACTCTTAGAAGCCATGAAAGAAAAGCAGAGCAGACAGGGACAAGAAACTTGGCTTTTTCCCTCATTAGAGGTTTCCATACAAGACCTCCGAAAATGGAGCGTTTTGCTCTGATCCTCCGCACCCTTTGACCAGGAAAGGAGAGCGTGAGGAGCAGCTCTGAGGCGGCTCCGGCAGCTCCTCGTCCTTCTGCAGGAGCCCGTAGCGCAGGGAGCACAGGCAAGGGCAGGGTGACCTTTTGGGGTATGTATTAATTAGAAGGCTCATTATTGTCCAATGTTGGATGCCTTGAACTGTTGAAACCTTAATAGGGGGTGGAAAATTTTTAGTCTTTGTGTCTGCTTGTGGAGGGTGGGAAACCAAAAGGGTCTCTGGGCTGCCCCGAGCTCCTCGGTGCTGGTCAAGGTGCTTCTGCGTGGTCGAGGCCAGGGACCCTGCAGCCCCTGGGCAGTTGAAGACCTCCCTGGCGTCCAGCCGAGCGGTGTTTGGCATTTGGGGAAGTTTGCAGCTACTTTCTCGCTTGTGCCCGTTTTTACATGGTTGAATATTCATCACAGCTGCAAAGCAGCTTCTGAAGCTGCGCGGCCAACTTGGGCATAAATGAGGATGCTGTAAATTTCCTTATGTAGAAAAATTTTAGAGATCTAACGGCAAGTCAAGGAACTCCATGTTATGATATTTAATTTCCACAGAGATGTATCACATCAAGAGGGAGAAAGGGGAACGATGTGCATGTTAACAGCTGCCAAAAGGAGTTGCTGGGCTTAGAATTAAAGATACACGAGTCGGAATCAAAAGACTTGTGAATTTAGCATCTGAATCATGCTTCAGACGATGCTGCTGTTTAACTAGGAAAAGCGTTGGTGTTAGGAGTATTAAGCGGCAAGCTCCTGTGCGTAGCCTGGTAAGGAGTTATCCAGAGCTGCCTCCTTGCTGTGGAAGGGCATTTATAAAGAAGTAATCACTACTTTCATAGACTTTGAGACAATTAACAGTGAAGACTTCGGGGAAGCAGAAATGAGGTTTGATAACTAATTGCTCAGAGGAAACATTGCAGAAGTGCTGAGGTCCTGCTTTCAAAATGTAACAGGTCTTCTTGTCAACATGCCATTAGTTATCCAATTCTCTGCAGCTTCAGTGTGCAGGTGCCTATTTTGATACTTTGGTTTTGAGTAAATGAGCGACGACTGAGCACCTCTGATGCCCACGGCATTCAGTTCGGTAATGCTGATGCAAGGAACAGAGTTGGGTTGGGATCACTCACAATGGTCAGCGACCGAGCTGGCAGGAGCTGTCTTAATATATAATTTATTGTTGAAAAGTGTGTTTGGGGGGCTGTTCTGGCTTTGCTGTCTGAGTTCAGCTCAAATGGGCTCTGAGGATGTGGTGATCTCTCAAAGGGTGAGGGCCAAGAGAGGGGCTGGGAGGCACTGCTGGACCCAGCCTGGAGAGCCAAGGCCTGAGTTTTCAGCTGGGCTGCTGTTTTTTCTGCAGGGGGTATGAAATCCACCTTATTCTTTAGCTTCCCTTATTAGAAGCCTTGTTTTCTTCCAGAAGAAAGGTAGGAAAACATCTTCAATTTTAGAAATGTTTACAATACAAGAAGCTGTTTTTTGCTCAGCTCTGTTTGCAGTTGTAGTGAAATAATAAGATGTCCTGGTGGAGAAGAATTCGAAGCTTAAAAGTATTATTAGAGAAATATTTTTTTTCTGCCTCTTTAATATAATACTTGGCTTACATGGACACTTTATTGTGAACATTTTTGCATGTAGCTGTTTTTATGAAGCTATTCTGATGCTCCTGAATACCATGCACAGAAGAAAACATCCTCATTTTGTTACTTACTACTTACAGAAATTACTTTATGCTTCTTATGTATAACCTTAATATAGAGCTGTGGCTTTGTCTCGATTGCCCTGTTGAAGTTAAAAACACTGTTATATACAGTTATACTAAAGCCGCAGAGGTGGAGGGGTACAAATCCTGTGGTTTGTGGAGGTAGCTCCACTTTACTGGCTTGGCTTACAAGACAAAAATGTTCATTCTTTATTTGTACGAACAGCCAACTGTAGCAGCACCAATGTCTGTAACTGGATTTCATTATGGAAATTCAGCTAAAAAGGGCCACAGGCACAAAAATCCATTAAAATGTTTCTATTGCTTTACATATTCTTCTGTGATAAAAATAGCCCTATATTTGAATTTAAGAAGCTTTAGCCTAAAGGGTAGCAGATGGATATTAAGGAGATTATAATAAAGAAGGGTATTATCAAAAAAGAAGAGAAAAAAAGAAAGAAAGGAAAAAAGGCAGATGAGGGAGTACCATGCTTTCATCTTCATGGAAAGCATTTGCAAGAGCAAAGGGTATTCCAAAAAAACCTGATCCTTTTCTAGGTAATCAATAATAACTTGTCAATAGACAGCCCTAAGAAGTCTCTCAGCTTCTGCAACCGTTACCATTTTTGGAGATATTTTCCCCTGCTATAAGGCAACTTCATGTCCAGACTTGTCTTTTGCTACCTTGGCAAATGTGTCTAGACAGGCTTAAAGGTTTTTTGGTGTTCCTTGGAAGTTCCTGCTTGTCTTAAGTGCAGAGCTTTCCAGCAGGTAGGTCAGGATTGCTGCTTAGAATGCAGAAATACAAACTTGCCTTGGTATCTGCGGGGATGGGGGGATTCCTGGGTGGCTGCAGGGTGGCTCCATCCCCTGGAGATGAGACCTAAGGGCAACACGAGTCCTGTCTGCGCTGGCCTCCCACCCTCCTGTATACCGGTGCAAGGTGGCCCATTTCAGTGTTGGGATTAGGTGGCCTCAGCAGGTCCATGTCCGTGTTAGTAAGGTTGGGCTTTTCTGTCACTTTGGATGTTGCCTTGCCTGCCTTGCCCTAAGAGCACCTCAGCATCTCATCATCTTCCACCCTGAGTTTCTTAGCAGATTAGTGTAAGCTGTGTCATGAGGAGAGATTGGCTAGACATGGCTCACGGTGCTCAAGTGAGCCCTCGGACTTTCCCAAGCAAGAAAAAGGAGGAAAGGGAGAGCAGAAAAGGAAACAATTGCAGGTCTCAATAACCAAGAAGGGTTAAACAAAGAGATTACTGCTGCAGTACTTAAATGTTTTTGGCATCCTTTTAATGTGAAGCCTTTTCATCCGAGTTACACCTTCAGAAGTCGGATCTCGCTAGACTCCCTTTGAGTTTTGTGCTTCCGTTTCTGTCCTAATTACCCCTCTTGGAGTGGGATTGCTTTTGCCTTAGCAGAGGGGAAGTTTTTTTAATGTTGTGTTGTACTTATTTATTTATATAGAGAGATCTGGAGATGTGAGTGTATATATATGTCTGGAGAGAGAGTCGGCTTCAAGTCTTTTGTTCTTGGCACTCACCATATGCTGCTATTTAATATTTAATCAGCCCCACCTCATCAGAAACACTGCTGGCCTCATTAGATAATTAATGGCTGCCTGCGTCTCATTTGCTTCAGTTGATACATCTGCAGCCAGTAATTAGAGCAGGAGTTTATTAGTTGCAGTGGCTTAGTTTATTTGTGGAGCAATCTCTCCTTTGATTGAAGCCGCTGGGATTGGCATATGTGGCCAGCCTGCCTCCCTGTTCAGCGGGGCTCTTTTGTTTACATTTTTGCTACCGTTTTGCAACACTGCACATCCTGGCAGTCCTAGGAACAGTTGGTGGTGAAGACTTGCCTTTTATAATTTAGAAGATAATTGGGTAATTCAATGCAGCAAAGCTACTGCAAAGCAGTTCTCTAACTTTGGGGAGGTGGAAGGGGGGAAATCTGGAAATGTGTCCATTTTGTAGTTATTTTAATTTTTTAAACATCTTTATAAAAATTGCCTAGATCTGAAGGGTGTGGGTAGAAACTGCTGAGCACAATGGAGAGCAGGCTCTGAGTTTGCAGTTTTTATCGTGATGTATTAGCAAAAGCCAAGCGAGTGTTGCTAAGTGTTGGTGAGTGATCATGAGCCCACGTTGGTAACCTGCCTCCCTTAATGAATTCCAGCGTTAAACCTCTCCTTGGGCTGTCTCCTCATTGGCAAACGTGTAAAATTTACTGTGATATTTTCTTTTGGCCCTGTGAATTTTATGGCAAGTCTCTCGCTGAGTAGTCTAAAAGAAAATGGACTATGTTGAATAACGAGATGAATTGTTCCTGCTCTCAGGAAACAATACAAAACATTGATGTGTCAGGATTCGGGCTCTGAGAGGCATTGCACCTTTCTGGCTACAAAAGCAGCTCTGATGAAGTGTGTTTGTTTTCTTAAGGAGCTGGAGATCAGAGGGTTGCCGGGCTCCTGGAGTGCTGCTAAGGAGTATCTTGGGTTTTGTGTCTGGTTGTTTTTACCCCCTGTAGTTTTATAAAGTTTTTAGGAACTTTACCTCAATTTAACGGGTTCCGTGTGCTGAAGTGGAGCAGTTCTGCAGGCCCCCAAAAGCCCCTGGGCACCCCCCACCTTTGCTAGGTGATGATGAGAGTTTACAATAAGTTTCCCCCATGTGACAATTTGCTCTTCTCATTCTTTAAGCTCTGTAATGTTGCTGTTGTCAAGTTTATGTATTCAGAGCCTATCTCTGCTCACTAATCTCAGCTTGCTGTCCTCTTCAGGAACACAATTATGTTGGTCCCAAATAAGGGCTCTTTGATCTCTCTTTATTCTCCCTTTGTTCCCACACAAGGAAAGGAGAGGAACTCAATTAAAGTGTCTCCGCCTGCACTCCTGACAGGACTTGTAACAAGTGAAGGGTCTGATGCATTCCCAGTTAAAGGGGGGTTTTGCCAGTGTAGAGGAGGGTTGTGCTGATGGAAAGCCAGCATGATGCAAGAAGGGATCAGTGCTGAAGTTTTTCCAAATAGGCCATTTGAGTGAGCTGCTACTTTATTTTCCTCAGCTGAATTGAAGGCAATTGGCTTTCCAAGCAGGCAATTTGCTGAAGGAGCCCCAAGCTGAAGGTGACCATATTCTCAGTGTGAAATGGGCAAGACAGGACAGTGGCAATATTTCTGTTTGCCTTAATATTTTTTTAGATCTATAAGAACAAATTAAAAAATGTGTCACTCCTGCTAGACACTGGTTCAGGAGTGTTGCTCTCACTTGTTTCCCCAGTAAACTGATGCCCTTATCATGGACTAAGTATCTTCTCTTTTGAGCAAAGACACAACTTTTGGGGAGCGTGTGTTCATTCAGTTTTGGTTTTCCATCCAGGTAAAATTGCCCATCCTGAATGAGTGCTTTTTAGACATTTCACCAGTCTGTTCATGGTAAAATCCAAAGACAGTTTTTACAGCATGAAGAGTTGAAGAAAGCACTTGGACCTTACTTCGAAGTTAAAAATCCTTTTTTTTTTTTTTTTTTTTTTTTTCCCTCTCCTCTAGAAAGTAACTTCAGATGCTAGGGCATGATTAGAACCTTGCAATACCCCAGTAAAAATAAATACAAGGACTCTTCAGTCTCTTAGAGTAAGTAGTTGCTAGCACATTAGTCTTTAGGTTATTAGTGCATAGGCAACTTTAAAGGAATAAGAGGTAAGGGTAATCTTTTCAGTGTGTGCTTTTTAAAATACTTTTACCCCCTTTTATGTGTAAACTTAATGCTTTACACCAATTTCCTTTAAAGCTTTCCTGCATGTGTGTAGAAAGAGAAACATGGGTTATGTGTATGCAGTGCAGGTGTATAGAAGAGCAGTGTTAATACTGCTGTTAATACAAAAAATGTGTGTTTTGTTAGATCATTTTTCTCATTGTTTCTGGTGGAAGGGTTTGGGTTATCCCTAAGGTTAGCCCTTAGGGTTATCCTAAGCTGCCAGCACAGGGAGCAGCAGTCTCTTCATCCCGTAAGGCTGTTGTGAAGCTCATGACTGTTGGGCATGTGTTGGAGGCTCCTTGTCAAGCCCTGTTTGGGACATGGTCTGGTTTGGCTTCTGCCCCAGAATGCCCTTATCCCTGAGCGTGACACTTTCAGAACTGCTCCTCCTGTTAGACCCAGAGGTAAAAAAGAGTCCATGTGAAAACCAGGCCATGCAGTCAGGTTAGTTCTTGTCCTCTGAGTGATCCTCTTTCTCGATCCTTCCCATGCTTCTCACTTGGAGCCAGTTTCAGGTTCTGATCTGGCCAGATCTTCCCTGGTTTGCAAACTCCATCTGCTTTACAATGCTGCCAGCTGAGAGTAAGGAGCAACGTAGGCACCTAACACTGCAGTTGTTATGGATATCATAATCATCAGAGAAACAACTCAGAATTAGCTAGTTTCTTTTTCTGAAACCATTCTTTCCATTTTTTTCATGTTTTTAAGCATGAAAAAAGCTGATGTGCCCAGATGGTTGAAATTAGATAAAAGCAATGGGAAGGGTGAGTAAAGACTGTGAGTATGAGAGGATTTTGCTTTCCTGTCCTGAATCTGGACTGGTGCCTCTAGTGACATCTGAGGTATTACATCAATTCTCCAAGCGAGTTTTCTCCTTGGTTTCAGAGACAATCCAGTGATTAGAGAATGCTTTAGATAACTCTATTTTCTTGCTGTTTATTTCACTGCATGCGGTTTCTAGTGTGTGATAGTCTAAAAGAGTCGAGTGAGAGATGGTATTCAGATGACAAAATAGGGAGACGGCAAAATCTGAGGTTTTCTAAAAGATTCTTCTCAGAGATGACTTGCTGCTGGATCTGACTGCTGTATCATGCTGCATCTCATCTGCTCAAATGAACAAAAATAATCAAAGCAAATGTGCTTTAAAGTTGAAGGGGAATCAGATATTCATAAAAAGTCTTGACTGCCACATAAGATTGTTACATTTTTAATATATGGCAGAATGGAAAGGGTTCAATCAATGCTATTTATTCTGTCTGTATTCCAAGAACAGTGGAGCAGTCAATGAGATGAAAGGGCAGGAATTTTCCAAAAATACAGAGAATATTACATGTAATATACTTTATGACATGCAAGATTCAGAGGTTCATATATTGAAAATAGTTATGACTGGAATTATAGGTTAGCTGTTTAAGGATTTTTTGATCAAATATTATTTAATTATAAAACATAATCATAATGTGTGTGCTGTGTATGGGGGTAAAGAGAATAACTTGTATGGGTTTCCTCAGAAAAATATTTCTGCCTTCCCCTTGGCTCAGTGCCTCAGTCTGGGCTTGTGTGCCCATGTCCTGGGGTTGGGCCATGTGAGTCCCACCTTGAAGAAAGCTCTTGAGGGCTGGACTGCTCTCATCTTGCCGATGGGTTTGTAACCCATTTTGGATTGTGCCCTTGGCTTTTCAAAGTATATTCCATTTTTTCTATATGTGAAGATGATGAACAAATCAGAGTGTTTTCTTGTATGTGTGTTTTTTCTATGGCAAATAAAACTGTTAATTTTGTCTTTGTGTGGAATGAAAACTCTTTTATGTGATCTACATGTTGAGTTTTGACTAATTTGTGTTAATGAAATCTAGGATGGGAGACTTGTACTTCAGAGTCTTGCGTTTTAGGAGAAATGGCAGGAGAAGCACTTGTGTGCCTGGATGTGAATCTGCTCATGCATAATGCTAGAGCGAAGCACAAAGACATGCATAGCAGGAAGGCTGCTCTCTGTTTTCTATCTGCTCCACTGATATAAATGGCAAATACCATGCTAGAAAGGATGATGAGAAGGAAGATGACTCAGTTTTTGCATATAATGTTTGGTATAGTAACAAGATACAGGCTTTATTTTGTAGTTTTTTTTCCTGCTTCCCCACATTATCCAGTGCAGGATGTGTTTACTCCAAGGAACTTGTCCTTTCTTTTTACCTATCTACTGTGCACAAAGTAGAAAGTGATTGTGGGAACAATGCAGCCTCACTCTTAGTCCCTTTAGTCATGTGTGGCCTTGTATACATCTGAGTACTACAGTATGTTTTTTCTCTCTCTCTTCTTCCCCCCCCTTATGTTTACCAAGAGAAGATTTGCAGTGAGCAAAGGTGTCCAAATCCTTAGCAATTGCTAGCTTGGCTCCCTCTTTCCTGGCAGGAGGAGTACAATTTGTGTCTGTGGTGGAAATAGTCATCTTTTCAACATCAGTTAGTGTTTTATCCATATTTATCTTGCTTTAAATCGGGAGTTCTAAAGCGCTGTTCAAATTAATCAGGTATGACAGTGCTAGGGTTAATTAACAGTTGGTGCGCTGCCAGCAGTGCCTCGGCAATGCTATTGATGATAATACTGATTTCATCCGATAGGAATGAAAGGAAGGGGGAAAATTCTCTGGGACGGAGCAAGGAACTGCTGATGTGAATGCACGAGGACGGTAGGGGTCCTTCCTGCTGTTCTATGAGCCTCTTGGGGGTTTTCTTTGTGAGCAATAACAGAGGCTCCACCTCACCTGATCTGTGTTAGACCACCAAAATCTGCCTTCAGGTGACTTCACTTGTCTTAACCACAAAGCAAAGAAGTGTAAAGCAGAGTTCAATAACCTACTGTGTGATGGCACCATCGTAGTGCTCTCCATGTGCTCCCGAGGGTCACTGTATGGGGAGACAAAGTAGGTGCTGTCCATGGGCAATGGACTCGACGTTGTTTGAGTTCTGGAAGAGCAGGATCTCATGGGTTTTGGCCTCAGTGCAACCTGCACGGAGGTCTGTGCCAGGCTGCCCTGAGGTTAGGGCAGCATAGGCTCTGGGTAAAGCTACCCGTAAGGTGTCAAGTGTGTCTCAAGGGTTTTTTCCTTGCACTGTCCATTG
>JAWLRI010000217.1:3322285-3341750 GCA_034781795.1 Crypturellus tataupa | reverse complement strand
CCAAATTTAGACTTTTTTGGGTTCCTTTGAATTTGTTGCATGTGTTCCTGACTCCAAGTTTAACAATCATAGTTTATATAGTTCATGTGTATATATGCCGTGTATGTGTAAGTCATGTTTTGTCAGCTGGTCAGTCAGATTAGGTTTGTCTAAGCTACTTCGTTTGTTTTTTGCAATAGGACTTTTATTCTGTGATGCTGAGCAGTTTTTAAAAAGAATGGCTTTCAAGTCTCTCTCCAGCTGAAAGCTGAAATATGGGTGTGCTTCTATGGCATTATGCCAGTTGGCAAACTCAGTTACAGGCGTGCACGAGTGATTTTTCTGAACGGTAGCCAAAATTGACAATATGGCTAGCTAAAGTTGGCTTTTTAAAATATATATTTGAAAGTATATATAAGCATAAGCACATATAATAAATGTTTTTGAGGTTGTTACATCGTTTATACAAATAGCAAGTGTAGTAGGCTATAACATGATACTTTAGCCCAGCTGTTTTGATTTCAGTGTTGGTTGTTATCTTTTTCGAGTGCTGAGTACTAGTTATTGTTTATTTTATCAAAGCATGGCAAGAAATGGAACCAAACTGTGTTTTGTTCTCTGTGGCTGCAATAAAAAGAACCTTGTATACTCCAAAGGGTTTGGAGTCTGCAAAGTAAATAACTTTGTCTTTGTTTGTTGGTTTTTTTTCCTTTTTTCTTTTCCTTTTTTTTTTTTTTTTTTTTTTTTTATTCCCCTTTTTGAGCTCTGACAATGGTAGAACAATATTTGTACAAGGGAGTTAGGTTGCTGGGTTTCTGCCAAGATCAGAGGGGGACTCTGATACCTTTGCTGGTGCTTGCTTGTAACCTGCCAAAAAGCACTGTGTGCTGCTCTTCTCACTCTGCACCATGAAATGAAAATCCTGCCAATAATGATTCCAAGCTTCAAGTTGAGATGAATTTTAAAAATCACAGTGGTCCAAGGTTGAACTGAACATTTACAATAACCTACTGATTGGAGTCCAGGGCTGCAAGGACACTTGGCCTGGTGTGAGTCCCTTCTGACTTCCCCAGGCAGGGCTTGTGGTTGCTCTCTGCCAAGCTGCTCGGATACTGCTCTGAGACCATGGACATCTTGCCCTAAGGGTTTAAAGGGCTCCCAAGACGTAGGGAGGTCTTGGGTTGGCCACTGGCAAAGGGAAAACCATGGAGTCTTGGCACTATGGTTTGTAGGGCACTGTTTGCCCCAGTATTTCCGTGTGGAAATATCCCCCCACACACAGCTGGCTACTTAGTTGATGCTGAGACATCCTCCTGGGGGAGATGGGCTGGTGCAGGAGGTCCCCGAGGGTGTCACTAGGAAAATGTGTGGCTTCCCTGAGCTTGGGGTAGTGTGTGGCTGGGTGGAGGCATCGGCTTTTCTGGTTAGTGGCATTTCTGTTTACAGTATTCAGCAGACCTGAGGTTTCCCTCAAAATGTTGCTTTTATAAGCAAATATCTTTCTTGTTTTAGGGATCAACGTAACCATCTATTACTAGTCTTTTAATTAAAAAAAAAAAAAAAAAATCACAGTTCTCTTGGTCTGACTTAGTGTGGAAATTTATAGATACGACAATAGAGTTTAACTGCTGAAAATCTGCCTTGCATTGCTTTTGCCATGCAGTAAGTCCCTGAAGCAGCTGTATAAACTTTAAATTAGTAGGGAATGGAGGTGTGTATGGCTTTTTCTGGGACTTTGTTGTGCTAAGGGAACCAAAGAAGAGAATTTATTTCTATGCACAACTCTGAGCAGGTTCTCAATCCTCATTAGCAAATCAAGTATTTCTCTTTTTAATTGCAAAATCTTTCTCTGGACAACACCAATACAGAAGTGATTTGTTTGACAGGTTTTTGTTCTAGTTTTCTTTACCAGGGATATTTTCAAGAAAGCAGATGACAGACTTTTATTTTAAGATTTAGTCAAGGACGAGTGATAGCCTGTCTAAATAAAATATCTCTCCACTTAGAAAGAGAAGTTCTGGCAGTAGATTGCTCTCCAGTTTTTTTGGACTCTGAATTTCCTGCAAGAACTCTAAACAAGTGATTGCACTGAGGATGTCATTTCCATGTTTCAATCATGCAAAGATGCAGAATGCTGTAGGGTAATTCAAAATACTGATGACCTCGGTGTTAACATGAATTTGGGAGGTGGGGGAACAAAGGAGGAAAAATAAGTCTGTATCACAGAGGTTAAACCTGATCTAAATCTGCAGCTGATGTCTTGAGCTGTTTGGTTTTGTGATATCAGTTTAGACCATCTGCATTTTGGCTATAACAAGCTGTGTAAAAACCAACAAAAGCGAAAGCCCTCCAAATAAAATGCTGACAGCAAGATATATGGAGTAGGTGGTCTTACAAGTCTAGTTTAAAATAAATGTGCTTTTGTTTTCACAGGAACCTTTTCGAATGTCCCTTCTCCTACTTAAGAAAATTAGAAGAAAATGAGCTTACTTTTTTTCCTCAAACATATGGTACTTTATCAAACTTGTATATAAATTACTTGATTCTTCGTACTGCTGATATTCTTTCAATTGTTTTAATAGACCATAAAAATGGTAATACTGTGGTAAACCATTAAACGCTTAGCCATTTAGCCCAGCAGTATTCCTTGTTTAATAGTTTTACTCATTTAACACTTACGATTTGTAACAGAGTAAATCTAATTTTAAAGTAGGTTGAGGAAGTTAAACCACCTCTGGGGAATAAATCTACACTCCCTTACCTGGAGGGCAATACTAATTGCTATCTAGACCCAGAACAGGCTCAAATGAAGTCAAGCTCAAAGGATTACTAATGAGTGAGGCTTATAATGTATGAGCTAAAAGTCTTTAAAAGCTATTTTTTACTTGAGAAACTGGCTGAACAAAAGTCTGAGAAAATCCATGTGCTTGGTCTGCGCGTGCCTTTTAGCATTAGTAATTATCAGCCTTCCTCCTTGGGATGGTAATGAAAGTGGTTTGACCTTACCCCAGCATCCCTATCTAAATGTATAACTTAGCCACCAGTTTGCTTTAAATCAAGCACTAAATCTGAGTGCTGTTTCATATGGCAATTAAAAAAAAAAAAAAAAAAAAAAAAAAAAGGTCTCCCCAGCAGCTTTTGTCAGCTGCTGTGAATAAATTAATGGATTAAACAGTCTTTTCTATTTTGCTTCAGAAGTTTTGCATTCCCTTGGAGAGAGACTGCACCTCTTTATTTTAGTGTAGAAGAGCTGCTCCCTGGAATATGTACCTCTGTGTATATGTATGTGCACACATTTATGTGTACAGGTTTTCTATTAGTCATAGCAACTGTAAGGAAGGAGAACTGCTTTGGGTGGACACCTTCCTCCTTCTGCCGACTTTTTGCTCCTTGTATGCAAATCTTGAATTTGTCCTGTTTCTCCCTACTCGCCCACGCAGAGCTTGGTGCCTTTAGTTCCACTGAAATCTTTGAGATCCTTTAGTTTTGGTGCTATATCAGAATAGAAGCATCCAAAATTGATTAAAAAAATTAGCAGGCTGCATTTAGATCTGTCGAATCAAGCTATGAAAGTGTTTGCAATGATTAACTAAAAATATATTAGCAGTGGATAAACTGTAATGTAAGAAGCTTTGCAGGGCATAAGAGGAGGATGGAGGGGGGGGAAGAAAGGTGAGGTCTCTGTTCCTCATTTAAATCCTGTTCAAGCCCAGAGGGTTTAATAGATACTTAAGTGGTGCCCCAGAGAGCGTGACTGGAACTTGCATGATGCAAATACCTTCATCTGACTTCCTGCAGCAGCTGAATTTTGCCCCCAATGGCCAAGCTCAGTAAAACCGAACCATTTTCTTTGAATAATGAAGCTGTGGCAAATCCAGCAAGCGCATGGAAATCAGAACTAGGAACAGGCCCTAGAGAATTTTTAACCTAAATAGAAGAAGCTGTATCCTCAGCTCTGAAAGCTGTTACTGTTTCACTATTCTTTCTTTTTGCCTCTGGGATATTCCCGAAACGTGTGCATCTTCTGTTTTATGAGATGTACTTGGCTCCCTTAGATGTGGAGTGAAGCAGGAGGCGGTGGACGATGGCATGGCCTCCAGCATTTTGTTTATGAGAACATCCTTCTAGCAATTTGATGTCTGCGGGAGGCAGAAGAATTGTTTCCAGTCTGCCCTTGAGCTGTGGATCAAGCGTTTTACTTCCTCCTGCTCTTTTCTGTTTTAAAGCTTTGCGCTCCTGTTCTGGAGTCTTTAGACAGATGAGATTTTTGTCATTTGTACTGGCGTTTGAAGCACTTTGAGTTGCCTTTCTTTTTCCTAGCTGTGTTTCACGGTTGATAAGTGTTTTCCCTCTGCTCCCTCTGTTGTCGCTTGGGTGCTGTGCCTTTGGAAAGGTGATAGGGCACAGCCGTTGCCTCCAATTAATTTTGTTATTTGTTATCTTGTAGCTTAGCCTAATGAAAGGGGGTTGACTGCACAACTGGGACTAGGCCAGCTCCCTCCTGCGCCTCCTCCACCTGATGCTTCTCCAGTCCTGCTGCTGCTGCTCATGTTTAACAGCCCTCAGCTTCTCCGAATGTTCGACTCCTATGACATACATTGGTTTGTTTGTTTGCTGGTTTGTTTCCCCTCTTGCAGTGGAGAACAAGTGAACGTTTGAATACAGTCGAGCTGGGGAGCAGCCTGGACACCTTCCAGCGCTGTTGGAGATTAAATATTGACCCTTGCTACATTACCAGATTTATTTGCGATTAAAAACAGCGGTGTTTTTTAACTTCGTAACTCGTGTCCTCTGTAAGCAGTGCCCAAAGGGTCGGGGATTTTCTGGTGAGTTAGTTGCCTCCTCTGAGGACTTGCAGCCCTTGTCCTGGTGTGCCCTTGTTTACGTGGCTAGTAGATGCTGGGCTTAATTTATATAATAAGGCCAGGAAAAATCTGCTGCTGAAATATCACCGATCTGCTTGTGATTCTGGTTCCTTAATGGTGATGGCTGTATATAGTACTGCCTAGTTATCATATTGCTAATTTACAGAAATAAATTTGCTTATCCATCGAGCGTTGAGACCCATATGTGCAATTCGCTAGTTGTACCTTGTGCTATTAGCTCTTATCCTTCCACAACAATTTGCCAAAATAATTGCCTGATCCAAAATGACCTTGTTATGTGATGTTTCCAAATGTAAGATATGCAACTATATATTCTTACTATAGATTTCTTGTTTAAATTAGC
The DNA here is from genome assembly GCA_034781795.1 of Crypturellus tataupa. NCBI lineage: Eukaryota > Metazoa > Chordata > Aves > Tinamiformes > Tinamidae > Crypturellus > Crypturellus tataupa. The sequence goes on along the minus strand of JAWLRI010000217.1, from coordinate 3,336,542 downwards.
ATAATTTCTTCTTAAAAAAACTACCAGATCTGATTCTCTTCCATTCAGCATGAGTACAGATGGAATTTGCTTTGCATTTTTTTACTTTTTGTTATTAATTTCTGTTCTTAATCTTGTTTTGGAAGATAACTAATGGTAAGATTAGGAAACAAGCAGCAGCTTTCATGGAGTGATTCTTTATCTGTTTTTTTTCTGTAACAATGGCTTTAAAAACCAATGCCAAAGTGAAATTTATAATAAGGAGTATGTTACTAAAGAGTTTGCTTTTGTAAAGTCTGTCTGAAAATAAGAGCAGATAATCATTATAAGGGTATTTCCTATCTCTTGTTTTTTTGCCTTTTTTCATTTATTAGTGTACCGGAGGACCTTCATCCTTACTCTACGGCAGTCTTCAACAAGAAATCATGTCAAAATATTTTGGGGAACACGCATCAATTGTATTGATTAGATCAGCCTTTCTCACTGGCCCTGATGTGAATTTTGGAGGCACAGCTTCCCTCCAGAACGCTGATTCTTTCAAGTTTTTGGTGCTTTACCTGTGATGCCCATGTTTTAGTCTTACTTGTGAATTTTACGAACCTACCCATTCCAAAAGCTAGGTCCTCCCATACTGTGCTTATCATACCTTGTTCTCCTGGTGTTAGTACTATGTGTGTTACAGCATGGGGATATTTAATTTTGCTTTGAGTCCCTTGAGGTCTATTGGGTGCAGACCAACCACTCCTCAGGGTTAGTTACTATTTATTTCATTAAATTATGCTAAAACCATCATATTGACTGGTCAGTCTGAGGCTGTATCGCCCCCTCACTCCAAGCAGAGAATCCCTCTGGTCTGAAAATAGCACTGTGTTGAATAATTATGTGCTGGATTCATTTAGTTTGCCTTCCTAGCATGTTCTTTCACATCCATCAGTTCCACGTACTTGGAAAGTCTTGCTGCTGCATATGGCTATCTGAAAAAATCAGTATTACTAAATTGTATGTCTTGAGTAAATGTCTGGAAATCTGCTGGGGTCTGTTTTCTTCATTTGGACTTTACATTTATCTTGTCAGAGTTTGTTATTTTCAATTTTTGCATGTGGATGCAACTTCTGTGTTTTGAAGGATGTCCTTTTATGCCTAATAGCCTCTTTTACTCTATTTGAGCATGCTGACTTTTTTTGGAAGGCCATTTAAATTGTTTTTGATCAGTATTATGCATTTACTCTGAGCTTTTACTATGGTGCCTTTAAAGAGTCTTTCTATGCCAGTTTAAAATATTTATATGAACTTTGAATTTTTAGCTGCTCCTTTTAAATTTATTTTTTAACTAGTTGCTTAATTTTTTTTGCAACATTCTTCTTTTTCAAACTAAGCTAGCTAATGTTTCAATTAAAAAGGCACCCACCAGAGGTTTAGTTGCTGTTGTTTTTCCTCCTGCCACTGCCTCGAACAAGGGGTCGTGTATATGGCTATAGAGTAGTGTCTGTTTTCAGGTAGTTCTTTGATAATCTGATCTTGAACCTTGAGCTGACTCAAGAATTGCTTTTCTTCTGAATTTTCTCATTAGCTGCTCCAGGAACTTGGTCTGAAGTACTTAGTGTTCTAATAGTTCTCCAGAGTTTCATAGTAAAATGGAAGGCATTTTTGTAATAGTTATACAAATGAACAGTAACTAGTTCTTAGGTCACTCTTTTGAAGTGTAAACTCTTGGTTCACACGAAGGAATGTGCCTCTGTTCCTCATGTCCCAGTGATAGTGCATATTTTCATTGGAACAGAAATTCATTGCCCTCTTGAATTGTCAAATATTCTGTTGTTCTTGAAATCAGCTGGGCATTGCTTTTCAGGACTGCTTCTCATAGTGGAATTGCCATATAGGTCTTCAGGAGTACCTAGTGATAAAATACAGTGTTTTGCTTTGGTGTGGTTTGGGATTTTTTTGAGCCCATCTATTTGCTTGTCTTCATTTTGGAAATTTTTATGTCAGCACTCTGAATCAGAATTCCTCAGGGGTTACTCTTGTAATTTGTGGTGATTTCTTTTGTCATTGGTCTTTTACTTTCCTGGCTATACTAAATATCTTATCTTTCCTCAGTAATTATTTGTTTTCTCTCCTTAATCTCCTGACTCATTTTCTTCCAGCCTCGCTAGGAGTTCACCCTTCATTTTCAATCCTTATGTTGAACTTGGAGAAATCCTTCCTAACTATGCTTGCTCTTTCTGAACTTCTCCTCAATTTCCACTTTATATGGCAATTACTCTAATACACTCTGGACTCTTATCACCCATTGTGTACATGACTCTTGACTAATTTAAGTTAATTGCGAGTTAATTACTATTTAACAGATTTGATTTTCTTCATTATTTGCTGAGCTACATGTTAAATTATGCTGTCTTTTTGAGGAAATGACTTGCTGCAATTACAGATATATTCTGTGCTCAGACCATTTGGCGCTGTTAGATCTGGCCATAACTTCTTTGCTTATGCTGTTTCTTTTGTTTATTCTCAAACCCAATTCTGGAATATAGATTGCCTTTTTACTCTCTGACACTTCTGCTTCTATCTTCAGGAGTACAAAAAGCTCTTCTGTATGTCCAAGACAATGTTTCTGGAAACTTTATTATAGATGTGTAAGTTTGGGAAAGACTGCATAGTTACTAAATTAACTGCTCTGTGACCAAATAAACTTTATAATAACTTTGGTAAGATTTTAATTTAAGCCAATAGAAGCAGGCTATACAGCATATGCAACCAAGTAGAACAGAATACTCTATTAGTTTATCTTTTGTAAGATAAATGTTTAACTGAATATTTTATAGAAAATTTGGAATCACAGAAGACATCAATGAAAAAGAGATATTATTCTAGAATCTGTTTTGTAATGGAAAATTATTCTATCTCTTAAGTACATACTGAATATTGGATTGATGCTTTCAATTATTGCTTTGTGAAGAGTTTTTTTTGATGGAAAAGGTTGAAACCGTTTGCAAGGCTGGTCATGTCAGATCTATGTGTCTGTAGATCATAAAAAATAGAGAAATAAAAGCATCTTTCATTATGATCTGTGCCTTCTGATAAATAGCTATCTCTGATTTCCTGCAGTCGCTTCTTGTACATGTGTTCTTAGTTGGTAAAGTGGTATTTATCTATTAATTTCAGAGAACTATGTCTCTTTGCTCATAGTGCAAGTAGGTTACAGTAACATGCGGTTTCTCAGTATGATTGTCCTGGTATTTATTATTTATGTTAGGTGGGTTAGAGCTTTTATGAACAGTTTTTATGGACATACGGTGGTATTTGGTTATTCTGCAAGTAATCCTAATTAAATACTTGAGGAGGTATTGAAGCGCTGTAGTCTTAAATTTTCAATTATGTAGTTTGGATTTGCACTCTTTGTGTTGTACAAGATACCTTTAGGACTCCAGAAAAGCAAAATGCTTTGCTGCTGCTGCTGTTCCTTTGCCTCTGGAAAGGGGAGGAATTCAAGTCCCTTGTCTCTTCTGCTCTGCTCTGACTGGCCTCCTGACAACTGAAGTGTTGACCATTTAATGCTGAAAACTTTCTGAAGGTTTTGTTAATGGGGCATATCCATCTTGCTTGTGTCACACATGGGTTACCTCATATGCTCTCATTCTGCAAGTGTCACTCAAAATGTATAAGCAGCCTTGAGTTTTGGTCTGCTTTACGCTTACAGAATTAGTTTTATGTAATTTGGAAGTTCTTTCTGAAGATGGGCTCAGAAATTTGTTCTGAGAGGAATGACAAATTTCTGAGTCATTGGCTTTCTCGGTGAGCCCCATCCTGTTCTGTCTGAGGCACGGCTCCAAACTGGTAGGTAAACTTTCCTAGCTGTATGGTAGCTTTCTGTGCTACTGAAAATAAAAACATTTAATTCTGATTCGGGAGAAAATATGTCTGTTGGGGTGCGTGTCCTTTAATTCCTTCTGTTGGACTCTTAATTGTCTCCCAGAAAAGAGAGCTATGCCGTGTGCTCAGACTGCAGACTCGATCTCTCTGCAAGAGAGGTGGATGCTTGTGGTAAATGTGTCTGTCTTAATGAGGACCTGCTGTTCGCTATGAACCACTGTCACAAATAATAATAAACAGCACCCAGGTCCTGTGGTTGTGATCGGAATAAAAAATGGCTAGTGAATCTTTCTTCCACAACTGCATCTTATAAGGAACAGCAGTTTCTCATTACCAATCCGCAGTAGCCGGAAACTGATTTATCCCCTGATGGCTAGAGCTAGAGTGCTGCCCTAGCTTGTTGTCTTGGCTTGAATTATTTTGAAAGACAATCTTTTTTTTTTTTTTTTTTTTTTTTTTTCTCTTTCAAACTATTGCTGGAGCTGCACTGAGGATGATTCTGTTATCAGAATCATTAGATTGCTAACGAGCTTCCTGGACACTGAGCCTGTGAGCGGCGAGAACCACAAGTGTGTGCAATGTGGGCAGAGCTTCCCAGCTGACAGGTAATCACCTGATTTAGAGGTGGGAAATCAGATTGTGGTTTCTTTCAGAGAGGATTTGCCTTATTGTTCCTGCCTTAGTGCACAAAGGCCTACTCTCCATGTGGAGAAGATGAGAAATTCTGTAATGCTTTTATGAGTAATATTGCATTCTTCAGCTTTCCTGCATGGTGCTGCTCACCAGACTGACTGGACAGTGCTTGCTTTGAGCTGCAGGAAGGCATAAGTTTAGGAGAAGCAGCAGAAAGAACAAATTGAGATCTGAGGAGGGTGAGCCCTTCTGGAAGGTCACTCCGGCAGAAGGAATAAAAAAACTGATTATTGAGTTTGTTCTTAATGAAGTCAAAGTAGAGTACTGTTAGAGTAGTTGAGTGATAAAACCTGGCCCCTTAAAAGTTCAAATTTTGTAAACATCTAGAAGTTCCTGGAGTGTCAGTTCCAAAGAATTTATATGTAAAAATATCAAAAGACCTGCTTTAAGGCAGTAAATATGTCAGGGGCAGCAAGGGCTGGTAGTGGTGGGGGTTCCCTGTGATGACAGAGCAAGGCCTGTCCTATTGCCCCACGGGGGAAGCAGAGCAGCTGGGCAACCCAAGCCACCAGGGATATTTGTCCCATTAGGGCCCTGTCAAATGTGGTATTTTTCAGCATACAGATAATGCTATCGAACAACCAATATAACATTTTATATATATGTATATATACACACACATATAGACTGTACATGTGTGTGTATATGCTCTCCCCTTGCTCCCCAAAATCATAGAATTGTTAAGGTTGACAGGGACCTCTAGGGATCATCTAGTCCAACCCCCTGCACACGCAGGGTCACCCAGAGCACGTGGCACAGGGCTGCATCCAAGCGGGTCTTGAAGATCTCCAGAGGAGGAGACTCCACGGCCTCTCTGGGCAACCTGTTCCAGTGCTCTGGCACCCTCATTGTTAAGAAATGTTACCCGAAGTTCCTGGGGAACTTTTGGTGTTTCAGTTTGTCTCAGTGAGCTGATGCTGATCCTAAAAGTTTTGCACTAAAAGGATTAGAGAAACATAAATATTTATACAACATTTCTCTAGCTGAAAAATCCAACTTTGTCCATGTGTCATTGAAACATATTGGACTTTATCAGTTTTAAAAGGTAATTGTTGTACATTTGTACACCAACAAATTGCTCTATCTCATTTCATTAACACTGAAACAAGCTATTTCTCTGTAATGAGCTTTTATTTTAGCTTTTTCCTGTACTCATTTCATAGCAATATATCAATTTCATTAATTAAAAATGTTTAATACGGGTAGAATGTCTTTTAGTGCGGGTATTAACCCCTCTCAGTTTATGAAGTAAAAGATATCTCGCCAAAGGCACAACTATGGGGCTTAGGTACTTTTTCTCTTTGGTCTGTCAGCCCTTCTGCATTACCAAATGGATTTTCCCTATTGCCTGGCAGAGCGTGTTCTCTGCTGCTTCAGTTGCCCTTGGCAAGCATTGCTGAAGTCCATTCCTATAGAGAAGGGATGCCAGAAACTAAACATTGCTTATCAGTTAGTGGAAACAGCGATATATGTTCCCATTTCAAAATTTCTGTTTGTAAATGGAGAATTTGGGGAAGGATTTGGAGATGTATGAGAGTTGCAGTTAGCAATTTTTACAAATAAGAAGTTGGCTTGGAGATGCACGGGGAAGAGGCAAAAAGCTGTCCTGTCTCTACCATGTATTCTATTTGTCTTATTCTGATGTTGCATTAGAGAAAATAATTCTTTTATGTCATTTTTTACAGCTGTGCAAAGAGTAAAATGGCTTATTTGCTTTTTAATGCAACAGATGAGGCCAGACTTAGATGTCATAGACATCTGTGGTTGGAGCGGGATGGTTCCTGTACTGTAAAAGATTAATTTTTTTTTTTTTGTTGTTCATTTGCTTGTGGCCTGTTGCAGGCAGGGTTTGGCGACCGGAAGATCTCGCGTTGCACGAGAAGATAGTGCCCCTCCCCTAATGCTATGTAAGCGGGTGGAAGTGACTCTGGCTATATAAGGCAGTGCCACGTGTTAATAAACTCCGTTTGTTGTCCACCACATTGGTGTTTGCGAGCAGATGACCCGAGCGGCCTGTGATTGGTCGACGAGCCGTTCCTGAACCAGGTCGCCACGCCGTGCAGATGGCAACAGTGGCCCTCTATCCTGTTCTTTACAGGAGAGCCTGGTGGATCTCTGTAATTCTTATGGTGAATTGAGCTTCCCAGATGTGTGTACTGGCACTGGGACCATTTTTTGAATTTTGAGGATTGAGGAGAATATTCATCTGGATGTATCTGTACCCAAAACTTCCCTTTTCTCCTGTGAGGACGTTTCTAATAAATCACCAATGCTGCTCTGTTACGTCAATTTTGTAAAGTCAATATTTTCCAAAGCAGGGGGACAAAAACCAAACAAAATCCAGAAAATAAGTACCTGGCAATGCGAGGGGGGGTTGCCATTCTCTGTCAGAAAGAGAAAAGGAGGCTGGTTGGGATGACCTTGTAGAGTAGAGTTATGAGCATAACTCAGAAAACTGAAATTCTGAAAAAAATCAGGTGCACGCATTGTAGAAGATATGAATCATATCTGCTTCAAAATTGTACTGAAAACTTTTCTTGCACAGTGAGCCATTTGAACTTTCCACAACTGATGTTTTTTACATACACTTCATGTGTTTTTGTACATGGTCCATTTTTTTTTTTTTTGAAAAGCAGAATGCTTCATAAATCACAAAAGATGGTGTGGTCAGCAGATTAGTCTCTCTCTTCTAGTTTTGTCGTCTGTCCCTGAGTTCCAGATTTGACTTGGTTTGCTGGCCCTATGAGGGGATGGAAAAGGGGAAGTAGGTGACCTGAAATACCAAAAAGGGCTGAGCTGAAAGGCGAAGCAGGGAGTTTATAACATGATGATGTAATATTTAAGGGCAAATAAGTATCATTAAATTTGCACTAACACAAAATAAGGTAGAATATGTTGTGTGTGTTTGTGTGTGTATTCCCCCTCCCTGCCCCTCTCGTTTTTATCCATGAAACAAGGTGTTTTGGAATGTTACCAGCACTGTTAAAACTCCCCCAAACTCAGGCACACCCAAGTCTGACAGGGTTCTCTACTGCAGGATTTTTATTTTTACATAGGATCCTAAATGTTATTAAGTCTTCATCCACTGTACATTTTCAATTGTATATTAATTTCTTGAAAGCATCTTTCCTGAAAACTTGAACAGATTTTATTTTTGTATGATTCCTGTTAAAAGATTTATCTGATGGTGATTTAGATGTGCTGTAATCCCTGTTGACAATGCTCATGGAGACTTAATCTTTAGGAGGATTTGTGTAAGCACGAAGTATTCGGAGGAACTGAAATTCAGAAGGGCTTTTCATAATTCTTTCTTACTGGGTTTCTCAGTGCGCTGGACTTCTGTTGTCTGGCATTTCTGCTCGACACAAATGCATTGGGGATACTCTTAGCCAGAAGTAGTGCTTACTGGAGCAACCAAAACTGCTAAGGGCTTGTGGCCAAGACTTACAAATTTGACTAGAGGTTTCATCATGTCTTATGTTCAGATTTTCATGTGCTCATTACCCAAAATTATTTAAGTGCACTGCTTCTCTTTTACTAATTTAGCTGCCTGCAGATGGTAACATATAAGATCCATGTTGAGATACCACCTCTTGTGAACATACCTGCCAGTGCTACTGTACAAATCTTTCTCTTTCTCTGCATCACCCTTTCCAATCTGGATGTCTCGGAGGCTTGGAAAGCTAAGAGCTTTTCAGAAAGCCTCCTGATGTTTATAGGACTGGTAATGTCTTTTTGTCATTTTTAGTGAGGTTTTGTTTAATTGTCTTTTTGAAAATATGCACTGACGTCTTTAGAATACTGCAGTCACCAGATATTTTTTGGGTGTTAAATTTCAGGAGCGGAGCAGTCACTCCAGCTGACTGGCTCTTTATTCGTTTGCTTCTATGGCTTGCAGTAGCTTAGTTTGCTTGTAACTGGTGTTCTCAAAAAATTGGCTTATGAAGGTGTACAAAAAAACCTGTGCTTGCTTCATTTTTCCACAATCTTGAGAAGTGGGATGCTTGGAAAGTGCATCTTCAATAAAAGCTTAATGTTTTTGTTTTCACTATTATTTTAAAGCTGATGCCACAGTGCGCAGGGCCTAGACAACAGGAATGGAGCACGTTTTCCCCTTGGAGATCCAAGTAGATCTTCCAAATTTCGTGGAATAAAGCTTTTAGGAGATGTGCTTGTTTGTTTTTAATATTTGAAAGATGAAGTGCAATGGACAATGTTGTTGATGTGAATGCTCATGGGAGATGCTTTATTAAAATACTGAGTGCACTCAGAGCACCGTAGAAAAGAGTTCAAATAAAGAAGGGGCCGTTCTTGCTGAGAGGTATCGGGGAGGGCTTGAACTCCAGAATCCCTTTTGGAATACTGCGTCGCTTTAAGTGTTGCCTTAATTTCTGTGTGCTTTACAGCGTGTCACTGCACTTCGGGAAGTTTGCCTATGTAACTGGAGAGAGTTCAGAGCCCGAAAATATCTTTTAAGTATGTGGGTCGCATATCAAGATGGAGTTAAAGACTCCCTTTGACCTGCCGTCTCCAATTCAACTGAAGCAGAGGGGAATAAAAAGCAGGGGAAAAAAGATGTCTTCCTGCCTACAAAAGCCTTCAATACACAAAGGTAATAAGTCAAAAGACAAATTGTTCTCTTGGATCTTTTGAGTTCCAAAAATGTATTTTTAATACCTAAGATAAAGAAATAGGTTGTTTGTATGCAACTCTTACCTTGCATCTGGTTTTCTGCAGCCGCTAAAGCACCCGTGGTGGCTTGTCTGGGAAATCCTCCCTGCCACCTTTTAGATGTGTTTACTGAGGTGACGATACCGGTGCGTTCCCGGCTGCCGTCACGGTTCCCTGGGCTGGGCAGCTCGCGGACCCGTGAGTGTCCCCTGTTCCCTCAGCGCTGGCGGAGGGCTGGTGCCCTGATGGATGTTGTAACTCTCTGCGGGAGCTTTGGGGAGAACTGGCCATTGATCTTAACATATCGTCTGTTCAGTCATAGCCCCGGCAAATGCGTTTTCTTTGCTTCTTCGGAAGCTGCTATGCTGTCATTTAATAGCCGAAGAGAAAGGGGGGGATAAGTCATTTTAATGAGACTTTGTGCACTCTTTTAATGGGAATGGATGGTTTCATGCTAGATTTAAAGTGCACAACACAAGTTCCTTACCAAACAGTCTCTTAGTTGGTTCACATAATCAAGAGCAGTGCAACTGAAATATGAGTTTCTGCTCTGATTCTTGCTTTCTCATGCCCCAGAAAGAACAGACATAATTATTTTGCACTAGTTTAGACTTTGAAAAGTCAAATTTTCTCCCTTGTGTAGTTGCCCTTGCAGATCCCATCAATGATGGCTCATATGCTGTGTTTCCCTGATCGCAGCCATGGCAAAGCCCTCTCTCGGAGGAGTAAGAGGTTCCCTTGCCATCTTGGCAACCCAGGTTTTCCTACTGCTGCCTCTCTAGCCTGTTCAGGTTTTATATATATCCTGTAGGACCCAGACATATAACTTGTTCTGCAATAACTAACAATAACTGTCTGACTTCCTGATGTTTCTTTTTCTCCCTTTTCAGGATGAATGCCTAAGTCTTTGGGATTTGAGCGTTTAAAATGATTATATTTCTATTGTGTTTTTTTAAGTCACTCTGGTAAGCAACTGATACAGTATTCTGATAAGGAAATAACCCTATTGGCATATCAACATGAAGCAATTTATTTATTCTTTATCTAAGAGCCTTTTAGTTGTTTTAGCTACTGACTTTATTCTGAGGAAAAGTTATATTACCACATTGAATTCATCCATATGACCACGTTCCTGTTCTGGCTTTCAAGACTTCCAGGGCTAGTCTGACTGTTTTCACAACTGAAAGGGGTTGTATCAGTTTTGTGTTTTTAGTAAAAGCTTGGGATATTCAGGAACTTCTCAGGGAAAAATCATAATTTGGGTTTTTCCTAGTAATTGTTCTTTGCAGGACAGTCAAACATGTATCTCTTCCTCTAGCAGGTTCACCCTGTAAGAGCATCTACAAATCTGTTTTCTCTTGTCCTAGAAGCATCCAGACTTCTGAGCGAACTTCTGAGTGAATTTTGCAGTAGTCAGTGATTTTGCAAAAACCATTATCTAAAAAGACAGGGAGTAGATGTTCATCATTTTATCTACAGCCAGAAAAGGAGTAAATGCTCTAATACACGCACAAAACAAATAGGAAAAAAGTATCTGGATTCACACAATTGCCTATGAGAAAATATTGCAGAAATCAAGGTTAAATGGTTTATTTTTGGGGCGGATGGCATTTCATCTTGAGTGCAGGTTTTCCTTGCCATATGAAGCAAAAGGTAGCCATAGTAACTCAGCATTTTAAGGGCTCCTGCTTTGTTGTGGTGCAGCAGTTCTGCGTGCCCTGGGCCTTGAGCAGATGTGATGTTTCCTGGAAGGTGAAAGCAGCTCTTGAGTTGGCTCTGGGGCTATGTGTATATCTCCACAAGCTGTGGCAGGGCCTTCCCACAGTCTCTTGGGTTGTGTGTTTGTTTTTTTTTTTTTTTTTTTTTTTTTTTTTTTTTTTTTTTTTTTCCTTTGGTGTGAGTGTGAAGTGGAAACAAATTTGGAACTCTCTCCCTAATCTGTGAAATATTTTAACTTCTTGTATTCATATGGAGTTAAAAAAAAAAAAAAAGGATGTGCATGTAGTTATGGCATTGGGAAGTAGGTTGTAGAGGAAGCTTGTCAAGATGGAAGATTAACGAGGCTGTCCATATTGAAAACTAATGTCTTTCTGTATCTTAAGCATGTAAATACTCCAAAACTCCATAGATCTATCAGAAAGAGGTGTGAGTTTGACAGTGGACTTTTTTTTCTCATTAAGTGGTACTTTAGGTTTGTGCTTTCTTATGTTCTCCTTGCCAGGTGATAATAATATACCTCTGCATATCTGTTTGTTGTTATTCAAGTTAGCTACTGTGAATATTTAGTGGCCATCTAGTCACTGAAGTCATCAGTTCAGCAACCTTCTTGTGCTGAGGTGTCCCATGAGCTTCAGATTCTGCAGGGCACCAGCACTGCTGCACTCTAAATAAAAAATGTGGCTTTTTAGGGGAAGCTTTCATTGGCCAACCCTCTTTTTCTGTGGAAAAAGTGAAGAGGTGCTGATGTCACGTGCTTGACTTTGGCAGAGACGCTGATCCACAGGTTTTGGGGACACGGCACTGTGCCTTAGACTATGGGGAAAACAGCCAAGTGTTAAAAAGAAGGAATTTTCCTAAACCACAGTGCACTAGAAGTTTTTAACACCAGTAGACAAACAAAAAATCTCTTTTCTACTTGAGTATTTCTTCCAAGTAGACCCTACAGAAAGAGTGAACAAGTTGTCTCCCTTGGCAGAGGAGGGAGTGCTGGCCACCCTTAATCAAGGGGAGAATAATCTGCGAGTCAGAGGTCCCTAATTAGGTTTCCACTCGGTGTGTTGTGTTTGTCCGACAGATCTCGGGCTGCAATGCAGAGGCCCTGAGTTTAGAGCTGTTTGTATTCAGTATGTGAATGATCACCTGTGTCTCCAGGCAAAGAGTTCACGCGTGCACAAATGAAAATTCACCTGTGCTCCTCTGAGGTGAAGGGGTTAATCTCCAAACAGCTGCGAATTGTGTATGGGTAGAAGAAGATGGGGTTGCGGGGCCAGCTGGGAGCTGCTGAATGTGCAGAATGGCTTAATTTCCTGCATGTAGGTCTGAGCAAGATTATTAAGAGGCCCTTTCAAGTTGGAGGTTTTCCTCGGGGAAGTTGCCAAAACACAGGTTCCTTGAAAGGAAAGACAGAAAATAGAAAGGGATAGAAACATGCTGAGGCTGGTGGCAATATTTTGAATAAACCCAAGGTGAGGCAAAGGGAGGAGAACGTGGGCTCTCATCAGGGCTGCTCTTGCTGCCTCACGCAGATGTGTTGCCGGTGCAGAGAGCTGCTGACATATGAGCAGATAAAACCTGTGAGTGCTGCGTGAGTGAGTGTTAAATCAACAGCTATCCCTGCGAAAAGGAGAGGGAAAAACACGGGCTTGTTCTGGCAGGTGGCAGCTCTGAATCTGTCCATGTGCAACGCATGATGTGATGACTGCTGCGTCGGACAAGTGTTGGTGCGAGCAGCATCCGCTAGCTGCTATCAGGTTATGTCACGTATATCCCGAACCAGAAATTGTGAAGGATTACTCAACTTTGGTAATGGTTCATTCTAACAGAGGAGCTTGAAGATAACAGGCTGAAAGCACGTGGTGGCTCAGGGCTACCTTTTGTCCATGGAAAAATGTTGAATTTTTCTCCCTCTTAGGTTGCATATCCAGGCTAAGGAGAAGGGAGTTAGGAAGCATACTTTATGGTAATAAGATGATGCCTTTTATTTTATTTTATTTTTTTGAATTAGAGATTAAAATAGTTATTATAAGTACTTGAGAGAACAACCTGTAAACCAGGCTGTGTTATGCAGACTTGTTATCAGAGGCAGTTTGCACAAGTGCTGAATTTTATCCTGAGTGAGTGGGAATACTTTGCGGTGCCTTGGTAAGACTTCTCTGCCTACTAGAAATGGGAAATTGTAGGGCCTCTACACGTATTATGAAACATGTATCTTATGCCATTACTTTCTACTTTCTAATTGAAAAATCCTCTTAGATTTCATATAAGGAGGGTGAGAGAGAGAGGATTATAGAATAGAACAATTTTTAAAGCGGAGTAATGAATGACAACAGGAAAAAATCACATTAAATAGGTCACACGGGCTGTTTATCAGCACTAGGCAGGTTGGCATAATACGTTTGTTTTGGAAAGATGCTAAGGAAAGAGAATAAAATAAGGTTTCCTGGAAGGAGAGGCATCTTTGGAAATGTGGGAAAAAAGTTGGGAAATTGGTTGGCTGTTTAAAACAGGCTGCTTTTCTAGTCTTTTATCGAGTGTGAGACTGAAGAGACACCTTAATTTCACCATGTCTTTGTGTACGGATAATGAGAATTATCTAATACTTATGCAAAACCCCATTCCTGCTTGTTCCAAGTTTTGGTGGTGGTGGAGGAGGATGCATGCTTTAGAGCAACTTAATCACACAAATATTAAATCATAGTCTGTGTATTTAATATACTTTGGCAGAATTTTACTAAGCTTAGGAGAATTTTTTGTTTCACCGTTAGTGTTCAGACTCATGTGTGGTTGTTATTTAACCTTCTGGTTGAACTCTAATCTTTATGTAGACTAAAGGGCTAGAGCAGTATTTTTCAGCTTTCAGGTGGTTCTTACTCCAAACTTTTGAAAAGGATGCACTAATTGTGTCTCATTTTTGGATGTTTGATAAGAAACATAAGATGAAATTCAAGAAAATGTGGATTATTCCTTATAAACACTTTTTAGAAGGGGAACAATTAACCCATAATTAGTTTAGCTGAATGATTAGCTGAGCTTCAGGGAGGCCTGGAAATGCTTAGCGTTACTAAGAAGTGAAGTAATCTTGCTGAAACTTCCAAACTCTATTTTCGAAGTTTTCTCAAGTAACAATTTAGATCTGATGGATTTGGAAGAAATTTTCTTTTATCAGCAGTGTCGCATAGTGACTCTGCTGTGACCCCAGTCTGCAATACCATGAGAAATCATTTCTCCTTCTATTTGAAACTTGACTCATGTCTCTGGATACCATGGAAAAGGGAATGTTGACCTGTAGCAGGAGTCTGGTGATGGAAAAGTCACTCACCAAAGC
>JAWLRI010000217.1:3291147-3322185 GCA_034781795.1 Crypturellus tataupa | reverse complement strand
AGCCCAAACCGGAGGAAACTCCATCAGTTGGTAATGGGAGATGCAAAGGGTCTGTCGTGTCCTAGCTCCGGTCCTTGTCACTACGCCTTGAAGCAAAAGTGGGAAATGGCACTCAAAAATTGCCCAAAAGTTGCAAAGTGGTTGTTCTTACCAGCGGGACCACCTATCTCCACAGGATGTGGTAGTGCAAAGAGGAACCTGCCGTAGGAGTGACCTTCAGTTGAATATGCGGTTGTCTGCATTGATTTTATCTTACAGTCTGTTAGTGAGCAGAAAGGCGAGATGAGCCAAATCCTCCTCATTGTTCTTGAGCACAGCAAGGCTCCTCATGTGAATAAGGGGACCATGAGGTGACTCTGTAAAAAGAATATTTAGCTGGGTTTTTAGATCATCTGCCAGATTCTAATCTCTGTAGACACAGAAACAGGGTTTTTTTCTCCTTTGACAGCCACACATATGAAATTAGAGTTTAACTCCTACAGTTGTCAAAATAGATTTTCTGTGGTGTCAGAGCTTTCTCTGGCATCAAGAGAATATTCCATTTAAGTTTCATTCCTGTCTTATGAAGACTTAGGGTAGGTTGTTTTCTTTTCTCTTTGACTGGAAACTGAGGTGCAGCTTTGCATGCCCCCAGTTGTTGTTTTCCCTCGAGGGAAGAGAGCTTAAAAATGTTTAGTTTTAGATGATGCATGTCACTGGAATTTACGCCTGTATACTGTATCTAGATGTAATAAATTTATTATAAGCTAGTGGCTAATACTCTAGTTACATTTAGATGCATTATATATTTATTTATTTATTTATATTTTTTTATTTATGTAGATATACTTTTCTATTATAACAACTGCAGGAGCGCTGCAGCAGTTGAAGCCTTCCGGGCTCGTGTAGGCTGGAATGAGGACTGTTAGAGCGAGAGGATGAACTCCTCGGCCAGAGGGAGTTCCTGGAAGTGCCCCAGTGAATTTATAACCTGAGGAAATAGGAATAGGAGTAAACATTGTAAAACATCTCCGGATAGGGAGTGTATGTCCTTCCTCTCAGTCAAGAATCATTTCCTTTTCACTTTTATTCCTATTTCCAAACAAACCACAACATTAAAATATACATTAAGTCAATAATTTAAATCAGTGCTTCAAAGGTGATGCTAAACATTTTATCTTCAGTGCAAACTTTATTCCATGAAAATAGCGAGCCCTCATCAAGCACCCAAGGGGACTATGCAGCATGATGTGGTTGGCATCCGACTCGATGAGCTGGAGCTGAAAGGTCACGTAAAAATATTACAGGAAAGAAGACTTTTCCCTTCTCTCTGAAGTCTGTCTCTTTAGCAAAGACAGGCCTTATCAAGTAAAAGGAAAGACGCTACACTAAATATCAGGCAATTACAAGTGTGAGAGCCCCTTAGACAAAGTAACTAAGGGAGCACATGGGAGAAGGCCACTTATTTCATGCCCTTAACTGGCCACCAGGAGATGATACCCTACCATTTGTTGCTGATTTCCTGGAAAGTTTATTTCCTCTATGATAAAAATTCTAGAGTTTGCTATTCCTTTTTTATTTTTCCTCCCTTCACTGTAGCTAAATGAAGTTTAAGCTTTGAATTAGACTCGCCTCCTACATTTGGAGTCAATCCATTTGAGATCCTACACTTGGAAATTCCATTTTCTACTTTGGTGGAAGTGGAGCTGATGGAGATCTTAGTCATCTTGTCTGTCATGTTGCTTCAAGGCAGGATCAACTGTGCTTTTTTTCATCTGCGACAGATGAGCACGTAACTGTTCTTAAAGATCTCCAGTTTTGAAGCCTTTGCAGCATTCTCGAGGAAATCTAGCCTAAGCTTAAGTGTTCTTACAATTAGAAACATTTTCCTGGTATCTAACCTAAATCTCCTTAGCTGCAAGTTAAGCTCATTAATTCTCTATTATCCCAAGCAAAAACGGTGAAGATGTTCTTCCCTTTCTTTTAATATAGCAGACTGTTAGTCTCTCCCTCCTCTTTACCCTCTGTGCTCCATAAACTGAGCATCAACAGTGCCCAAACTAGATACACCATTTCAGATGATAGATCATCTGAAATAGATAGATCATGATAGAATATACTGGTTATTTCTGAAATATAACAGGATATAATTTTATTTACACTTCCCACCATATTGTTGCCTTTCTTTTAAGGGCATAGCATTTGCTGAATTGCAAATCACCTTCTGAGCTAGGCTTTGGGACTCTTTTACTGATTCTTCATGCTGCTAATTTTCCTTGTTTCTTTGGGCTTCCATTTGCTTTTTTTTTTTTTTTCCAGATTGATTTTTTTTTCAATTAATTGTAGTTTGTAGAGGACTTTGCTTTTCTCATACAGTTTTGATATTCTTGTAAGACTCTGTGTTCTTTTTAAAAAAAAATATGTATACATATATCTAATTCTGTACAGAAAATACAAAAAACAGTATGAGATCCAGTCTAGACTATGAAGGATGAAGGAATCTGATGCACTTCCCTTTCTGACTGTGGACCCCAAAAAAGTGCAGAAGATGACTTTTGGTTTTCCATTTGGTTTTAGTCTGCTCCAGCTGTTTTGGAAGTAGGTAACACCTAAGCATTCTGAAATTACTCTTTCCATATTTTAGGGAGATTTTCTTTTTCTCCCCACCAAAGTCATTGGTATTACTCCTGTTCACTACCTGCTTGCAGTTGATCTCGCTAGTGCAGACTGAAGCAAAAATGAGATTAAACTTCTTGACCTTCTCCCTGCTTTCTTCTCTCCTGCTTTCCTTCTCTATTAGTAGCAGTTGGGAAGATTTTTCTTTTCTTCTCTTTGTCTCCCTCTTACTACTGATGGGCTTTCAGGATGATTTTGGGTAACGCTGGGCTCCCTTGCTGTCTCACTGCGTGCTCTGGGTGCTGTGTGTGCGCTGGTCTGCTCCTCCTTTTAATTCAAAACATTTTTTTGCTCGCTGGCCTTTGACATCAATGAAGAGATTTATGATTTAGAGAAATAACTGCCTGATAGTTTTCTCTATCACCTGCACACTTGGTTTGTGTTTGCAGTATTACTGTTCTCTTTAGTAAAGGAACTGCTGGTTCTCCCTTATCTCTCACTTAAAATTTACCTGTTGGAAATCTCACTGTTGGAGGTCTGGCAGTTCTTGAGGTTTATTCAAAGCATGTTGTGTCGGGCTCTGGTGAAGTCTGGTGATATGTAGCTGTCTTCCCTCTCCCCTTGCCCCGTGACAGTGCCGCGATGTGTCAGGTGCAGCCTGTCTGTATCCTCAAATTTAAGAAGTTTATGGAAGCTGCAGGATGTGCTTCTCTTTGAGCATTTCACCATGGTTTATTTGCTGCCTTAGACTGGGGGACCAGAGGCTACTGAGGCCCCTGTCTGGCTCACCTTGTGTTAGAGAGGAAACAATTCACAGAAGAAGGATGAAAAAAATAATATAAAATATTAAAATGCTATATGCTGCCATGAAAAAAAAAAAGTGAGCAGTTGTGACTGGCATTTGCCCTGCTGATCTACATGGGCAGTAAGGGTTTTATGTTTAGTTTTGGCTTGTTTAAAGGTGGTTTCTATTGCCACTGCTGTCTGTGATCTAGAAGCAGGAGACCCGATAACCTGGTGGGAGCCAATGGTCTGTGTTAGAGAAAGGTTTTCAAAAGGTCTGGATAAAGACCACACAGGTGATATTTTCACTTTACGAAGCCATTCACTTCAGGATATGGCTAACGAAAAGCGAAACCCACGCTTTTCCCATGATGGGTGCGTAATTTAAGTTTTCTTGCCTCTGACCAAACCCCATTGCATTTCCTGTTCTAGTTTTTCTAATGCTATGTTAAAGTAGATGAGTAAATAAGCTGGCAAAATCACTACTGAAGGGCCCTTGACAGCATACCAATTTCAACCATTATTTAAAACTTTTTTAGTTTTAGGAGAATACAATAGGTATTGTCCGTAAAAGCCAAAGTTTTATGTCATAGACGTAGCTTTTTTTTTTTTTTTTTTTTTTTTCTTCCAGTGCTTTGTGAATTGCACATTAAGTGTTTGTCACATGAAATACAATTCAGAAAGGGACATGGTGAAGATGGTCTGTTTGTTCTTCCTGGCGTTACTCCTTGCCTGAATCTGCAAGGGAGTGTCCAGTTATTTCAGTGTTTGGAGAATTCTGGGAAGGATCACACTGGGGTTTTTCTTCCCAGTCCCTTGCTTAGGGTAAAAAAATAGTTAAGTTATTGAATTTACTAGATGTATAGTGTACTTCATAGATTATACTACTTTTATTGGAGGGAGGAGGAGTGTCATGTATATGTGTGCTTTTCTAGTCTTCTCTGTAGTTTGAAAAAAAAGGAAAGAAAAAAAATTCTTATTTTAATTCCACAGTGAGATCTACCGTGTAATGTCTTTCTGTGTGCAATGCACTGTATAATCTTAAGATCAGTGAATTTTCTGTTTTGCATGACAATGCTATGTGCATCAGAAAACATGTGGCAAAATGGATTTTATGCGTATTTTAGATGACTACTCTACCTTTCATAGTGAACAAGATTATGAGTAACTGCAAATGATCACTGAGCGTAACTGGGAAGATCAGCCCTAATGGAAATGCACCATCTAGAGCAGCCTTATAAGCATAAAATATTAAGAAACCAACTGTGTCAAATAATAACCCTTCTCAGTAATTGCTCTGACACTTTTGTCTGCTGCTGCTAAGTCACCTTGTGTTTTATATAATTGCTAAATATATAATTATATAAATATAAAGTAGTATATAAGAATATACAGTAGTACAGGTTTTAGTGCTTTGAAATCTGTATATAGCATTAACAGGAAGAACTTTTTCTCATGCTGGTTTGGAGCAATGATAGATCCATCAAAAGGGAAGTTGCTATGCCTTGAGTTTGGGATAAATTTGCAGCATGGTGCAGAATTAGGGTCTGTGGTGAGTAGGGAGGCTGAGAGCTGCATTGGTTCAGCCTGGAGAAGAGGTGGGCTAGGGGCATCTTGGATCTTCCAGATGGAGCTGGGCTCTACCCAAGGTTATAAAGCTGTAGGCCAGGGCAGTGTACATGGGCCTGCATGGGGGAAATACCAGCTGGGTGGAAGGAGAAATCTTTCCGTGATAACAGCAGTAAATTATTGGAAGGAGGCTTGGGGGGTTCTGCACGCCGGTCTTAGCTCAAAGCTTGTGTTGGCAGAGCCCTGAGCAACCTGCCAGGAGAATTTCAGGTAGACATGGAGATTTTTAGTTTTTCCTAGAACCCAACCAGACCTCGACTCTGAGTTTTACACTTAGTTCATTGAGGCTTTTGTTTTGCCCTTTGAATTGTACAGTTAGAGGGCATATCTGACTTCTAAGCTAAAAAGTGCAGGATGTTAGAGTGTGCTCTGACCCAGAGCAGTAAAAGCATCTGCTATACGATGATGAGCTCCAGCAGAGGCTGCATATGGAGAACTGAATGTCTGTATGGTCACTGCATCCTTTGAAACTTCAATATGTTTGACTAAGGTCCATGTAGCAACTTGCTGTTTACCTTATTTTTATTTTTTTTTCTTCTTTAATTTTGTTAAATATACAAATAATACATAATTTCTTCAGAATTATACCTTTCTATATGTATATTCTATTTTATTATAGAAAGATAATACTTTTTTCCAAAATTACAGACATTTAATTAAAGATGTTTCTCTTCAAAATGGAGTCTACAGATATGTAATCCCAGAGCTACAATTTCTCAACCTTCCTCCTCTTCCATGAGATGTTGCTATGGTTATTACCCTGCTAGGTAGCGAAATGCAGTAATTTGTTTAGCGATTCTTTTCTTCCACAATATTGTACACACATATAGGCAGCTTTGAGTGCAGCAATGTGACAACTACATTGTTTTTCACAAATTCTTCTAATTTGAGTGATGGTTTGTAAAGTATACATCTTTTGCATTAGCAACTGAAGATCTTACACAGTAGGAATAAATTTATTAAGTAGCAAATATAGATGTAAAGACAACTGCTCTAAGTACTACCTCTCCTTTGCAGAAAATTTGCTGACTCTTTTCTTTGATTTAAGAGGCAGCAGATATCGTGTATCTTTATTTTCTATTAAGATGTTATTTAGTTACATGAGGGGAGGAAAAAACAAGGTTGAAAATGCTTTGTGGATCATAATCAAGGTTGGATTAAGAGAATGGTAGAGATTCGTTTAAGAAAAATGAGGATAAAACGTTCTTGTATCTTACATTTTAGTGTGATCTGGCTTTCTTTAAATCTTAATACGAATGATAAGTGGTACAAGATTTCTTTGAACAAGGCATGCATCTTGAAAATTGCACAGTATTTGCAAGCTTGATGGGTTATGGGATTGTAATTTGTGAAACAATGGGGCAGTGCCCCATATAGGGAAGTATTTGGAAATGTAGAGAGAGCTACTGCTGTGGCGAATGAGATGGGAAGTTTGGGTTTTGCTTGATATATGGTGGCTTTTGCGAGGGATCAGGTTGCACAGGAGCTGCATGTGAGGGCTGTGTGGGGAAGGTGCTGCGTGGCAGAGGCAGCTTTCAAAGCTTAAAAGGGTAGAGAGAAATGAACTGGTACGTACCAAAAAGACAGCAGGAAACAGGCTCCAGCTTAAAGAATGGGTGTTATTTAGGTATGAACCCTAGAGAACGGATGCTGGGCAAGCCTACCAGAATAAATCAGTAGGATTCTTCTCGATTGATGCGGTAATTCAGAAGCAGAGGAGCCTGAATGCTGCCTCACCTGCACTGCATCTACCCGTATGCCTCTCCACACGGTGTTTCCTGCGGGTGTGTGTGTGTCCCCGAGGAAGGGGCACAGCCTAATTGTAGGGCTCTGCCTGGAGGGAGCAGAGGACACTGTTCTTGTCTCCCACCTGCATCCATAGGAAGAAGCAGGCCTTTTGTTTCTATAACCAAACTACATTTTCATACAACTTCAAGTTGGAAGATACCTCCTAAATGTGTACAGTACTGCTTAACCCAGGCAGGCGGTGGTTGTTCTGCCGTGGTTTTTCCTTTGTTTCGTTCAGTCCTGTTAAAAATGCTTCAAGTGATTAAAAAAAAAAAAAAGTGTGCGTGGGGGAAACTACCTCTCCTTTGGGAGAGTATTTGTTCTATAGTCTAATTAAGCCCACAATCAGGTTGTTTTTTCATGTTATTCAAAGTGAATGTTGTTAATTAAATCCCAGCCCGTCTTGCTTTGCATGCTCAGCACGGTGTGCTAGGACTGGGGGTCTGCAGCTGATCTTAGTGCTTTTTGCATGCTAGATAAAGAAACTCTTAAAATGATCTCTGCTGTCTGCATCGTCTTCACATTCATTGCAAATCCCTCCACAAATCTTTCTGTTCCTTTTTTTCTGGGATTAAATCTTTTTATTTTCTTATATTTTTCTGAAGTTGTTGTCATTCAGTCTTGTTGAAAAGATATGTCTGTCAAATCTACCTGTCTTTCTGTACAGAGTTGTCAAAACTTGATGCATTTTTGTGCAGAAGTATATGGAATGATAGATGATGGTGCTGAGAAAAACTTGCTTGTACTTTTCCAGCTGCCTGGGATTCTCCAGGTCTTTTATTTACCTCACAGTCACAGTAGTAAATGAATAGTAGACTAATCCATACTGTTTTGTTGCTCAGGGGTGTTGATATTACTGCTGCTTGCATTGGTTCGGGCCTTTGAGATATTTCCTCCAACTTGTAAATACTTTAATGTACACAGCAGGAGAGGACCTGAAGTTTTGTGGAAGTCTGGTTAGTATGATGTTTCCAATGTTATTATTTTCCATTAATTAAGTGTTCTACAGTTTTTTCCTCACTCTATTTCTTGCTTTCCCAGTCTTCCTTCTCACTTGTCATCAGCCAGACAAGGCTTGTCCAGCTGGCTCAAATAGTAGTGGTCTTCCTCTGCTGTCACGGTATAGTGCTGTCCCAAGGCTGCTGCCTTGGGCAGGAATTCAGTTCTTCAGTCCTTTCCGCACGTTGTTCCTACATCTTTCACCTCATCCAACAGTGCATCCCCAAAGCCAAGAGGTAGACAAATGGGGAGAAAATGCTGTTGAAATATTTTACTCTTTTCGTATTCTCTCCTTTCGTAAGGAACAAATCTGAAGGTTTTTTTTTTTCTCTCTCCAGTGCACAGTGATGATAAGGTTCTTTGTCATGTGTAGAGTTAAAGGTTGAATCCTTTTGCCTCAACTAAAATGACAGTGGTTAATGGAAGAACTGTATCTAGTAAATTTGTGAACTCCCTCCCTTTATAAAATGATTAGAGAAAAAAGGTAGCGTAAAGATGAAACAAAGTTTGGTTAGTGTGATGACCTTATGTCTTGTTAAATCCTACTGATAAATAAGGAAGGCTTCAGGCTAGAATGAAAGTAAAATTTGTTTGAGAGAGGCTGCACAGGGTCTTTTTGATTTCTCAGAACTACTAGAAATAAATCCAGGAAGCTTTTTTTAGTTCTACTCAGATTTTCAGTGTAAGTTCAGGAAATTCAAGTAAAAATCAGTTACCTTGAAAGAGCCTAGACTTTATGAACGCTGTGGAGAAAAATCTATCACTTCAGGAAAATCTGGCTAAATATCACCCAAAAAATATTCTGATGGGAATTATTAATATTATTTCTTCATGGTGTTTTAGTAGAACAGTCATTCCCCAAAAATCTAGTGTCTAATACCTTTCTGGTACTTGATATGGGACGAGTTAGTGTTATGCCTCAGTTTCCCTATCTGTAAATGGAAATAGTGTTGCATATCTCCCCTAAATTGCTTTGAGAACTTTAGATTATAAAAGTTGAATATAATTATTCATTATATTTGCTTCCTATGAATATTCTAGTGAAAGCATTTCACCAGGGGATGATTAATTTTCAACAAATATCGGAGACTTGAGAAAATGAGTTTATATCCTCATAAATATAAATGTTCCGTTTCAGATACTGAGGAAGTGTGACACATTTCTGCTCCATACAAATGAAGGCAGTAATCTGAAACTGCCAACACCGAACCCACACGTGTGCATCATGTGGGCTGTCATGCCAAGGGCTGCCAGTATTCCCTCAAGCCTAGAGGGAATGCTCCTGAGAAAGCTATATACAGTGTACATGCATATATGTGTTTGTGTGTATGTGTACATATATGTGTATATATACACTGTATATATGTATGTTTTGGACAACAAGCAGGGAAATAGATGCAGAACTTTGTTATAATTATTTCCACTTTCTGCTGAGCTAAAACATACAGGCTGTTAACTAGCCGCTTCATACGAATTATCTTCTTGCTGTGCGCTCTACTTTTCCAGACATTGCCAGATTTGTCCCTTCTTGGGACTTGGTGAGTCACGTGAGAGGAACAGCCTGTGTTTCTTGGTCCTCTGTCTCTAAGCTGGCTTTATGGCAGCTTTGTGTTCAGGGCAATTTTGCTAAGGAGACCTCATGGCCATTCTCTATGGCTGTTGTCACGGTGTCATCCATGAGTTTTATTAGTGGTTGTTTGTGTTAGCTCTCCACCCAGGGATCAAAATGGTTCTTGTCTTGGTGATTCTTCTCCTCCTTGCAGTTATGCCCAGGATCTTTTTTCCAAAGAGCAATTTGTTACATGTAGGGATGTTTTAACTGTTTTTATTATTTTTTTAAAAAGTCTCAGTGTAGGAATGTGTCACTAAATCTAATAAAAAAGGCACAAAAAAAAGCATATTTGAATATCAAAACTGTCATCTTCATCTTGCTGGATTTTGAAAAGCAATGTGTAGGCAATTGCTTTTCAATTATTTGGAAGAAAAAAATCACACAGTATAGTAGAACCTGGAAATACTGAGCTACGAGTGAACACAAATGTATTTCACTTTGAGGGTCATGACTTAAGGAGCAAGAGACACCCATCACCATTTGTACATAGAGCAAAACCATTGGACATCTTACTACAGTTCGCTCTCTGTGCCCAAAAAGCTAGGGGAAAATTAGTAGGATTGGTCCAAAGTGAGTGGCGTTGGCAGGGATGCTTTGGGTCTGACTAATGCTGAATTGAAGTGGTGGATGTTATTAAATAGCTCTTTTCACCAGCAATGGAAACTGAGAGCACTTCACTCCAGGAAGACACGGGTAATGCTATTGGTCATCCAGGTAAGGAACCATCTCCATTTCTGGTGATGGGAAACCAGAGGCAGCAGTGACATGTGGAGGATAGGAGCCAAAGAAAGGGTTTGGAAGGGCAGAAACAAATAAGGCAGCAACCAAATAAGGCTGGCAGCCTTTCTCCAGGATAACTCAAAATTATTTCCACTTAAGGAAGCATAACAAATAATCACCGCCCTGTGGGCAGGCTGGAGGTCAGTGGGCGTTCCTGTGAGTCCGGCTAACAAGCTGAAGAGGAGGCCCACTTCATTAGCGGGGCTCTTACAAAGCAAAACAAAACCCCCAACACAATGAAGCCAACAAGCCAGAGTGTTTTATAATTTATTTTATATAATTTTTACAATTTATAACCAACTTTTATTTGTTTTATTTTTGTGGAGGTGTGGACAGATAGTGAATTGCAGCTGAAATGTGTGATGGTTTTGTCACTCTTTGTGCACCAAGGGATTTTTCTGGAGGTGGGAGGGGGACAGTTATCATGAAATAAAAACTGTCAGTGAAAGAGTTGAGCTCAAGGAACATATCTGAAAGGCTCTTGCACCAGTCAAACTCGCTTAGCCCCTTAATCCCTTACATTGGCAGCTGAATCCAAGAGACATGTAGTAGTGCACTGAGGAGCAATAAACAAAGAAACCTGGGAGCCCTTGGCACCTAAAAAAAAATTGCCTGTTTCTCATAAACACGTCGCAATAAAACAAGAGCTGCTAAACATTAGAGGAGAAGGAAATCAACCATGAGAAACTCCAACAAAAAGGGGAAAAGTGCTAAGAAAAAAGGTTAGGATAAATCCTGCAAATGCTTTATGAGTTTTTGAGGGCTTTTTAATAAAATACAGTGGGAGAACACATGCAGAAAACTAAACTGGTTGATCCTATGAAGAGAGAGGTATTAATCTCACGCATGCAGATGCTCGATTTCCCACTCTGAATTTTCTCTGATCACCTGCTACACTGCATCTGCCTTCACCCTTTCTTAGCCTGTAAGTGCTTGCGTTCCCTACCTTTTTCCCACAGAATATGGGAAAGAATTAAACAAAGTTAGCTGTTAGATTTTTCAAATGCAGTGATGATATCAAGGGTTCATTCTTATCATGAGGAATGTTTCACTGTGAATAGTTTGAGCATCCTGTGAAAAATGCAGTGCAAAGAATTTTTGTGCTGACTTAACGATGCCTGTATCTGAATTGGAAAAAAAGCAGCATTTGAAATTCTGTTAAGTTTTACTATGTTGAAACTCGATTACGTTTAAAACCTTACGCTATTGTAAATTACAAACTAAGGGATAAATGCGGGCTCTGTGAAATAGATGGCAAATGAACAAATTAAAATTTTCTAATTGCCAGCTTAGTATATGCAAGAGGTGGTTATCAGGGAGAAGGAATATTTTCATAGCCTTTTTAATGGGTGGAGTGGGCATGTGAGGAACCAGCAGAAAACTGTAAAATGAGATGCAACGCAATTAGCTACTCAAATTGGTTTTGCTCATTACATTTTATACTATGTTTTGCCTTCCTTTTGATTCACCATCCCATAGTTTGCCCTTTCTATCTTCAATGAGTTAGGTCTAATCTCATCACTCTTTTAAAGCATTTGCTAAATCTTACCATGACTAACTAGTTTGATCACTATAATATCAGTTGATAGGTAGCCAAAAAAAAAAAAAAAAAAGCATATGAATTCTGTTTGGTTGTGAAATCTAATCCATGTGTAGGATGGTCTCCTTGCCACTATGTTAGAAGCAACATGACCTGTGTGTGTTGTTTAAAAAGAATTGCTTGCTTCATAAGGTATGTGGAGCTGTGGTTTGGTATTCAAGCTCTGTATGATAACAATAAAACTTGGGAGATTTGTTTAAGATCTTCTTACCTGCTGGGTTTCATTTCAGAATCCAGTGCAGTTACCAAAGGACAAGAAAGCACTTGAGTCTGTCATCTGTATGTCCCACTGTACCAAATTGTCTAAGAAAAGCAATATATTTAATGGAGGATTACTCTGTAAGACTGTCTTGAAACTTTTGATCTCTGTTGTGGATAGAAATGACTGCTGCCAACATTAGCTTTATGAATAATATCTGTTCAGTATCAAAACAATCATTAATATTGTAGTGTCCAGTGCTCTGGATTTTCCTTACCGTACATAACTCCTGTGTGGGTCTGTAGAACTAACTCGTGTTTAAGAAGAAGCAATGTAAGTTGTGGTTTAAATATTTCACTCTGTGTCCTTTGTCCTACATTTAATTTCACAGTATGGTTGCAAAGCAAGTATGTTACCGTTCTGGCAAATGCAAACCAAAGTGTGGGATATAGCAGTTCAGAGTGCTGGAAATTTAGAAAGTGAAGCTCACAAACGAGTTTTGGCAAGTTGTGCGTACTAGAGAGTCAGGTTTGCTGTTGTTGTGTGTGGTTTTGTTTATTTTAATTTCAGAATATATTCTAGCTGAGCTAATACTGACTTTTGGAAGTGGAGGTGCTTTATGATACCTTTAACAAGTGAGAATGGCACTGTGTATAGACAAGATGGTTGTGCAGGTAAGAAGTTTAAGTGGACTGTTTAGAAAGGTTACAATGAATGAAATAAAGGCAGATATTTTTCGTCCTATAATGAAGTTTGGACCAGTTGCAACTCTGGTCGTGTAAAGACATTACAACACCTAGCACAGCGTGAAGTTATGGTCTTTGAGGGATCTTAAATATTACCCTGATGTTGATGTTTACTTCCACCTGCTTTGGTCATACATATAACCTGTCTTGTCAGATTTTGATCAGATAGAAGTTTTGTAAACAGTTTTATCTTATAAAAAAGAGACAAGCGGTTGTTGAGCTGATGTGCAGACTAAGGCATTGCTGTGGATCTGTCAACCTTTGCGGAATTCCAGACCCCAAACCAGATATTGCCTTCGGACAGACACCCAGTTTGAAGCTTGAGGTGCAGGGTGGGTTCCTGATGAGGTGGCAGTGAATCAGATGTTTCTGAAGAGTGCAGACCGTGGTGACATTAATGCCAGTGGATTAAACCTGGCAAACAAATGAACTAGTTTTTATTAAGATGATGTTTGTAGCTGCCTTCTTTCCTGAAGGTCTCATAGAAGCAGCAGACTTGCTACTGGCTAGCCAAGTTGTTTTTCTTTCTCAAGATGAGTGGCAGAGCCCAAAGCCAGCAGCAGAAGTCACTGAGCTAAGGGGGCTGTGAGTGGGAAGGACCACACGGTGTCAGCCAGGTTGTGCTGGCAGGTACCTGTGCAGGAGCATCTACGGGCTCTCGTGTTTGAGCATCTGGTCTTTGGCACAGTAAACACAGCCAAATACTGGTAACATGGGAATCACCTCTGTGTGTGTGTGTATATATATTTATATATATTCCATATAGGTTATGTACATAACCTCTGTATACTCGTAATGGCAACTGTGATGATGCTCCGTGCACTCCATGCCTCGTCTTAGTGTCAGGGTGGGTGGAACTAAGATATCAAAACCAGCAGACTGAAGGAAGAAAGTGAGAGGGAAATAGCTTTTGCTTGCATTATTTTATTCATTAGTTGGATTTAATTTCCAGCACTGCTATTTTGGCCCATTAGTTCTGGCTTCCTGCTCCCTTGTTTACCAGAATCATCTTAGCATAGCTACTTGTTTTTCTGCGTAGGCAGTTGTGGTTTGGACTAATTCAGTCTTTGTCTTCAGCTTTTGTTGGCTTTACTGACAGGATTTGATGCATCAACTTGAATTTCTGTTTTCTTGTGTAAATAAAAAAAAAAAAAAAAAAAAGATTTTTCTGTGCAACTGCAGCTGTAAAAAACAGAAGTAGTTTTGTCTTTACCTCTCCGGTGTACACTTGCTGTTTTAATTTGTTCTTCCCCTCCCTTTCATAGTGAGCTCCAGGAAACTAGGGCAAAAGTAGTAGTTTAAAAAGAAAAGTTGGTTCAAGAACATATGAACCTTGTTTTATATTCCAACACAAATTTTAACACTCTGCCTTGGCTTAAGAGAATTTGGAGGAAGATTAAATTTACTGTGTATACTTAAATGTACTAAAGTTTACCTGAAGCATTTGTGCTGAGAGCTTTGGTAAGCAAGCCTTTGCATTACTGCAGAATGAAAAAACCCTATATTTTAATCTCATGTAGAGATGAAGGGAGAACAATAACTCAATTGAGTTTAAAAGTAGCAATTAGCTAAAACTCTACTAAATTGATAGTGGTTTTTTTTTTTTCTTTTTTTTTTTTTTTTTCCCCCTGGCCCAGAGGTTTAAACCACTTTTAATGGGTAGGATTTTGATATATTTCCCTGATTTTTTTTTTTCCATGCTATAATAGAAAAAATACCATTATTATAATAGAAAAAAAAAAAAAAAAAAAAAAAAATCTATGCTATAATAGTAAAAATAGCAATAGCACTGGTCATATGAGCTGGTGTAACTGTTGTCCACAGATTCTACATTAGAAACTGTAGGGAAAATAGAGTTCTTTTATCTTGTATAATGTTCACTAAAGCTTTATAGGAGGATTAATCAGTTGGACATGAATTAATGATGGATATCAAACAAAAATATAATGAATTCCAAATAAATACTTATTGCATAATTGAGGTTGCAAGAATTGTCTATGAATAAAATATATTTGTATTTACAATGCATAAATTCGGTTGTGACACTGTTGGCCATAAACAGCTTTCTGATGGAAGCATTGATAAGCTGTGTTAAATTAGTAATAGGCTGAATATATTTCTTAATTATGTCACCAACTTCATGTGCAGGAATGTTGTCTGAAATAAATTGGGCACTGTTTGTTCCATCTGTACTATGGGAAGAAAATGGCAGCTTTTCTAAATATTTTTTTTTTTAGCTACAGTATGTGTTCTAGAGCCTCAGTTAATTCTTTAAAATGTTTTTGTGTATGTATGTAGGGAGGAATAATATGCAGTATGAATTCTACTTTGTCAAAGACAATGTATATATATTTTGAATTGTAATTATTAGTATGAGTTTGTAAGTGTTGCTGAAAACATAAATCTGTTCTGGGATCTTTTTTAAAATATAAGAATTATAAAAATGCTGAAGGATTTTATGGATCTTGCAGTTTTCACAGAAAATATTTTTCAGTTGAAAAGAAAGAGAGAAATACAGTTCTAATTTGGAGAGCAGCTGCTTGGCCTTGCCCAGGTCCCTCGGAGGTTGTGTTATGTTACTTAGTGGTTAGGGAAAGCGGTCATTTCCAGACCTAGCTGTACTTTGTGACTGCCTAGGCGTGTGACCTTAGTAAACCACACTTAGTGTTTGCACGTGGGCTTCCTGTGTGTAAAATGGGAGCGGTACTGGGACACAGCTGGGGCCTGTGTAGTTGATATCATGTTTTTAATTCGTGGAGCTGAGCAATGCTCAGTCACCACAGCGTTCCCTTCTGAAGGGAGAGTGCTTCCCTTTGGAACAGTCCTGCCTGCTCCCATAAAAACCAGAGACAAGGGAAATCTGCTTTTTAAGTTTACCTCTGCTAAGCATAGAGCAGAGCCTACTAGGGAAGAAGTACAGAGCTTTGTATCGGGGAACAGCCCTGAAGAGTGAAGTGCAAATGGAAAGAGCTCGAAGATGATGGTTGGACATTGTTAGAGGTGGGTGAGAGATGGCGGAGGCACGTGAGGCCGAGCGTGATGGGAGGGGAAGTGAAGAGGGAGGCCTGCATCAGTTGAGCAAGTGATGGTGGTAGAGGAGAAGGGCAAAGAAATTTCTGTAGTTCAGCTTTATTTCCCCACCACATCAGTCTTGCTCAAGAAACTTGGCTTCAGTAGTATCTGTCCATATGTCCCTAGGTATAGGCCCATGCACCCTAGCTGGGAGCTCTGGGGAAACCGGAGTGACCTGTCCTTTCTAACCCATGTAGATAAATGAGTGGAAAAGTAATGTATGCAGCCATTTCCCCTAGTGCCCTTACCAGACTGTATTTCTGAAGTATGGAAGCATGTTAAAGCAAAGTACTTGGGTGAAGGAACAAAGGGCAGAATGGAAAAATGCCAGTCCACGTACATGGTGGCTGCTTTCTGCCCAATGCTACGCCCCTGTGAGTACCTGCTGTGTGCGGCCAGTGCTTGCTTGTGCTGAGTGCAGCTTAACTCGCTGCACTTAAATGTTGTTATCTGTTTGCTGCAAGTGGCAGGGGAAAAATTAATTGTGATCTCTGAGAATTCAGATAGTGTCTCCTGGAAAGTTCATGGCAGTTGTTTTCACAGCTGCTTGCTCCTCTTTAAAATGTGGAAGTGCTTCAAATTGCACTTTTACCTTTAGCTTGGTCATCAGGCAATTTCTAGATCTGGGCTATAAAGTGTCTTATGGGAAGTTAAGTTATTCTTTTTGTATGTTTACATTTTACTGGAAAAACATCAGACTCCTACAATCAAGGGTAGTGTGTTAGCATAGGTGGGATCTCAACTTCTTTATTCCTTTTGGGGATACTGTAAAAGGTTTTCAAATGAATATAGATAAGGCATCTTGTCTGTGTTCTGCTAGCTGAGAAAAAATCACAAACGATGCATGTACCAACGTTGCTTGAACCCCTAATGGGTCATGCATTCAGGTTGTGCCCAAGGCCAGCACCAGCCTCCGTTCGCTTGTGCTGTGTCTGTCCACAAAAGAATTGAGCTTTGGAGTTTCTTTGCTCTTATATTCCTTAAGAAAATGATGATGATGCTTTTCAGAAACCCATTTTATTATGGCATGTTACTTGACAGGTTACATAATATTTTGGTTCTAAACATATGTGGAAGAACCATTAAAGCAAAACCCACAATATCTGTAGGCTAGATTGAGAGGGGAAAATGGCATTGCATGAAATATTCTTTAGAAGAACTTAGCAAGACCACTCTTTTAGGACTTGAAAAAAGTTTTTACGTCCTTGTGGCAGTTTTAGTTGTGTTCTGTTTTTTAAATGTAAAAGATTATAAAACATAAAAGCTTTCAAACACTGAAGATTAATCCTCCCTCCCAGAAAGATATAGATTGTAGTCAAATTCTATAAACCTTGTTTTGCTTCCAGCTACATATTTTTAAGTATAATTCTGAAGCAATATCAAAGCAGATGGTACAATAGCAGCATTGAAAAAGCATTTGGTGTATTGTAAGTGTCAGGTTAGAATTCACAACCTGATGAATTGCGCTCAAGTTCAGTGCTAAACTGGTGCCATTTCTGTCTTAAAATAACTAAGTTAGAAACTATTTTCAGAAGTAGAATTAAACTAAAAGAGAAAATAAATAACCCATATGTCCCTTGTTGTTTTTTAAATATTTAAGTGTCAACTGCAATTGTGAAGGTGGCGGTTATGCTCATTGCATTGCTAGAAAGCTTTCCATTTGCTGGCAGTTTTCACGCTGTGTGAGCTTGCTTTCAGAGACCTTTGTAGCGGGTAGTGCTAGCGGGTCCAGGAGCTTGGAGTTTTATATGATACTTCAGGAGCAATCACACTTTTGGCTATGAAAAACTTTGTTTTAAAGGTAGCAAATTCTGAGTTACATCACTAACTGGAACCAGTTATCTGGTGACGGATGAAAATTTGCCCTTTCTAACTATGAGCTATACCGAGTGCTGGAGCCATGAAAATTGGGCTTCTTCACAACCGTAAGGCTAGGTGATGCTATTTCATATCTCTGTTCAGGAATGGGGCACCTGATGGTGGGGCAGAGGGAAGGCATAAAGACAAAGACTTGATTGCAAAACCAAAGGACTATTTGCATCAGGGTCGAGCCCCTCTGCTCTGGGCTTGGGTTGTGCTCCTGCATCCATGAGCACCTCCCGCGGCTGCTTCCTTGTCACAAGGCCTCAGTGCGGCTGCTCATCCTGGTGCTTTGGTCAGTTGTGACATTGCCCCGAGGTCTCACAACCCCCCTCTGTGGGTAGAAATCTCCCTCACGTCCGACACGGAGACGAGAAGGGCTGGTGGGAGAAGGGCTGTCTGAGGTGGTGGGAGGCCAGTGCCACCAGTGGGGACACACAGCGGTGTTCAGACAAGGGGGATGGAGAAATCGGAGGAGCAACATGGACTTGTAGGTCTTAGTCTGCTGCAGTCCCTCACTAACATGGGATCATTTTCCTGCAGAAAATTTTCCAAGATTTTGTGCAATCAAATTTTAAATGTCTCTTGTGATGGGACACTTGATACTGATGTAATGAAATTGTGCTGCAGTCAGTTTCACCAGTTGGTAGCATGCTAATATTCTGTTTAAAAAAAAAAAAAAAAAAAAATCCTGTGTAGAAATACTAATGAAATACTACCACTGCAGCAATGCTGCCTGTAAAGAGCCTGCAAGAAAAATGAAAGCAAAACTCCAGAGACAGAAAAAGATTAAAAAAAAAAACGTTGAATTCAAAATGGCAAACAAGGAAGGAGGAAGTCATCTAACTAGTACAAATTTAAATTTTGAGCTTCATTATCAAAAAGGTCTCCCTACCTAAAACCTGTATTGCTTAAATCACTATCTCTCAATTACAATTAAAAAGTCTTTTTGATACCTGATGTTCTATTTTATCTGATTTCATTGGTGGTTGTTCATGATACTCTCATCACTTAAAATCTCATGTATCTGCATGCTTATTATATATATTTTAAGAGTGGAGAGGTGGAGAGATTCCTATGAACTACACACTGTGAGTTGTAATTTACTTACTTTTTTGCCTTCTATATGAGTGAGAATTTGAAAATTATCCCTCAAAAATCCCACACCAAAAAAACCCAAGAGCCATGAACACCAGTACCAAAAATCTTTTTAAAAGTCTTTCTGGAAATGAAGAGTTAGGTTATCAGTGTGATTTCACACTGCCCTCTAACCTTTCCGCATTTATTCTAATTCCCTCTAAACTGTAGTTACACTTTTATCTATACCCTATGGTTGTCAGGAATGTTGAAGCTATATTTGCTTTCCTATGGCCATATTCTTTATCCTAGCTAGTAGGGACAGAAAGAGGGTATTTGCGCCTCTGCCCAAGAGAGATTATGGGTTTGTGTTTCTCCTCAGGAGAGGAAATAAAATAATCGTTTTTTCTTTTTTTTATGCTTGGATCTTCCACAGAGTATCTCAGAGCATTCCCTTGCCAAGGTTAAAAAGAAGCATTCTGGTGCTACTTTACTACGATGAAGAATTTTCCTCTTTCTTTTCTTTGCAAAACTTGAAGTTCAGAGCTCTTATTGTACATACAATAGTAATTTCAAAATAATGTAATTTTTTAAGCTTCTGTGAATATTTGCAAAAATATCTGTTAACTAATGAATAGCTGAAGAGACTTGAAACCCAGAATACTTTTCAAGTTGGCCTTCATTATCTTCGAGTAGCTCTTTGCGGTGGCAAGGTAAGAGAAACAGCTGGTGAGGAAGATGCAGCTCAGATGTGGCAGTTGCTTGTGCCCTAGATGAAGTTCTTTTGATCATTCTTGAGTATTAATAATCATTATTTTTATACTTCTTATTCTAAAGTAACTTCAGTGTTCATCTAGTATAGCATATCGTATTACCTGAGAGAAGATATTCCAGTGAGCTACTTAAATATGGGGAAACTTTGTTTTGAGTTCTTCTATATTAAAAACTTCTCCCACTAATGTCTGAATCCTGCAGAGCTACAGATGTCATCCTAGAAGTCGGGGTGTGCCCAGTATTCTGTCTTTTTTGCATGTGCAAACACCTTATGAGCAGAGTTTCTCTTCCAACCTGCTCCTGGGGGCCCTTGGAGTCTCTGCTCCCCGGCTACCCCGGCACACTAGAAACAGGAGCTTTGCAGCGGTGCATCTTTGGGTGGTAACAGTCAGGTCACTTTAGCTGTGACATTTTTAATTACAAATGTGGAAAACAGCATCCTTATGCAGTTTGGGGTTCCCTTTTTATGTTAATATTCTAAGAATTTATATAAGAAAATATGGAAGGATGGGGCTAGTTGAAGTAAAACTTTCAGAAAGGAGACGACCTTATAGAAGAGTAGATTGTGGTTACAAAACAAATATGGTTAGGTATTTTTATAAAACAGGTAGAATTAATGGGGCAAACTTGTTTATTTGGAGTCTTTGTCCTTTGAGAGTAATACAAGGAAATTGTCTAACATAATACAGAGCTACTGATATAAACTGTAACTTTCGGGACAATTACACTGTAGCACTGCAATCTTTTTACAGTGGCGAGCACCTCCTTTTCTCTTTTCTAATATTTATTTTGCACAGTTCTACAGAAATAGCCCTCTCTCTTTCAGCATGGATTTTGTGTAACCGTGGAGTGTTTGCAGTTATGATTAAGGTGCATGTTGTACTTGCTGCCAATTAGTTTAATTGATGTGAAGGTCTGAGTATGCCTTAAGAGGCCAAGATTTCCCTGTCTGAATGAGCAGGCTCTGGAGAGCTGCAGGGAGGAGGTGTGTGCAGGAGGGCAGGTGGGAATCATGAGCACAGCAGCAGGTCCCTCCTCTGAGGGCATCTTGACCGAGTCAGAACTGCATTTTGGGACACAGATTTGCCTGTGACGCTAGTGGCTAGCAACACCTTCATCTATTTTGAACTTTATTATTTGTTTAATCTAACCTGACCTTGCCTGCTCCCCTAATGGTATCAAACTTTGCATCAGAATTTTGACTGAAGAGTCCTTTAAGCTTACTGTGACTTAGATTGAGTGCAGCTGGGCCCTGATTCAGGCCAGCTGAATCAGCAGCCCCCTCCGAGTTTAACCCCTTGGTGTGCTGGCAGGTTTTTGCAGCAGCTGCCCAAGGAGCTGGGGAATCATGATGGGCATGTGGCATGGGGAGGGGAACAGGGCACAACTGCTCCCATGGCTCCTTCTCCATCTTGGCTTGGAGCCCACGCCACTGCCCTCCCTCTCCAGGCCTGAGGCGCGTGAACAGGAGATGAGAGGAAGGCGGGAGGGACAAGGGATCTCTCCAAAGAAATTCAGAGATCTGAAATGGAAAGATGCCGTATGGTGACTGAGTGCTGCTCCCTTGTAGTGTCGGATGATTCTTTACTCGGTGACATTTTAGATTCCTGTTTTTTATTTTTATTTGGCTCAGCTCCACTTGCAACTGTAACCCTTTAGGACTTGTGTCTAGTAAACTCCCGTGCAACCCGTTGGGGATTGCGACAATCTGTCGCCGCAGTCTTTTACCGCGTTTTCTTGTTATTTATAGATTGCATCACTGAAATATTTCTGCCATATTGTTGGAGATAAAGCCAGTAAATTCAATATGCCATTGTGTAGCCCCTGACTTGCCTCCAAGGCCTTGTTTTTCACAGAGTAAAGAAATACTTTATAGAAGAGTGGGAGCTGTCTGACTGCGAAATGGGCTTGAATAATAACACCAGTCTCTCAGCTGAAATTTTATACTCTAGATGAATCATCAAGTGCTCATTAAGCATCTATCTGCTGTAGGAATAGATAACAAATCTTCCTCTTGATGTTACCCCTAGGATCAGGACAAAAATTATTTTATACCAGAATGCGAAAATGGCAAACTTGACCAAATCATAAGAAGTCGTTCCACTTCCATCAGATTCTAACCTGCGAAGCACTTACCTTTTGATGCTATAATAACATAGCATAAGAGCACTCATTATCCTTGGAAAACCTGCTAGTGAGGCAGGGAAGGACTGTGTCATTCCCAGCTTTTCAGACAAATTGTCTTTTGTCTTAGATATTACAAGAGCATCTCATAGCATCAAAGTGCTGAAGGGCATCAGGGCACACAGTGAAACCAGAGAAAACCATCACCTTGTCCTGAGACCTTCCTCCTTTTGACTTGCATCTTTCTTCTGAGAGCTGAATTTGGTGGTGAGAGGGAAGCTTAAAAAAGGTTAAGTTTTTATCTTCCACAACTCCATTTTGGGAATGACTGCTGTGGATGAGGCTGAGTATTTTGATATAACTTCTTGCTCCACTGCATGAATTTACCTTAAAATTGCCTGTGTCCATACCATGTTTGGTGCCACAAGGTTTGCTCTGCCATGCTTCCATTGAGTCCAGTCTCCTCTTCCTTGTGGTGTATGACCCCTTATTTGCACTGCACTCAGAACACCTGGGGTAATGGCAGGCTACAGTGATTCTGTTCATATTGTAATCTTTTATTTTAATCACACTTCATTTCAACACTAGCCTGTTACTGCAGGATTATAAAGTGTTTAATATGAGCTGCTCTGGCACAGGTGTGAATTTCATGGGTAGTATATGAATATATGCGCAGGGTTTGGGGTGGTTTAACTCATGTGTTGCGAAATGGAGTGAATTTGAAGCTATGCTTGGCACTCTTTCTCTTCTTTGTGCTCAGCTGCAAAGTATGTAGGAAAGTAGAGGACAGGCCATGTGGGCAACTGTTGCCCTGTGGAGATTAACGACGCCTGCTGTGACTTGGTCAGAAGGATGTGATGGAGTTTATAGTCCTGCATTTATACATGGAGGTCTCCACGCTTAAAGCTGCGGAGGCCTGAGCGCCCGGTGATCAAAGAGCTCTCCAAAATCCCTGTTTTCAGAGAAACAGAAATCTATGGGGTGAGCTAACCTAGGG
Source organism: Crypturellus tataupa (assembly GCA_034781795.1). Classification (NCBI taxonomy): domain Eukaryota; kingdom Metazoa; phylum Chordata; class Aves; order Tinamiformes; family Tinamidae; genus Crypturellus; species Crypturellus tataupa. The sequence continues at coordinate 3,299,550 of JAWLRI010000217.1, read as the reverse complement.
TCTCAATGAAGAGACTGCGGTTGTGCTTTTGAGCTAGGTTAGTTACTTGAAGAAAATTGAGTGGGTTTGAGAACAAGATAACAATAAAACCTATTGAATGTTTAGGTAAATTGGCTGTCAAACTATGCAGTCTTTAATCAATAAATTGTCAACTTTAGTTTTGCCCCCAAATTTGATTTTTGATGTTTTCACAGGATAACCTAACTCTGCAATTTTAGTGACTAAAATTTTCAGTTCTACCAAATTACATACCATAACCTTGATGTATACTTTCCAAGTGATTTGCTCTTGTTTTCATCCCCTTTTTAAATGAGAAGCCACCAGAAGCAGTTTTCAGATTCTTATTACTTAATTTTAATTGCAATATCTATTAATTTAGATGGCAGTACTGCTTTAACGATTTGAGAGTCAGTAGATGGGTATTGTTCATTAGGCACAAAAATGCTGTGTTTGTTTTTAGGTGTGTGGGTTTGTTTTTTTTTTTTGTTTTGTTTTTTTTTAGCCTACTTAATGTCAGTCTCGTTAGATGTAGAGAACTGTAAGGATGAAAGGCATAGAAATGTTTAATTTATAGCAAAACTGAGGTGTCTCTGAAGTGATCCTGGTGGAATAAACAAATTGAATTGCTACAAACAAATATCCCTCAACTAAACCTACGTTTACAGGTCTTCAGCTTCTTGTGATTAACAATTAAAGGACTGAACTTAGCTGAGATGTTTTTGGTGGATCATTTCTGTTTACTGGATAGGACTTCCTGTCAGACTGGTGTTTGTAGTCCTAGAGCTACACATTTTGGAAATCTCAAAAAAGCAGAGATTTGGGTCCCGTGGTAGCCAATGGCTTGTCCTGCAGCAAGTGCTGCTTGGTGGCATCACATCCAACTCTATGGATTTCAAATGTTTCATGAGAAATTCCAATTGATGTGATATTTTGTGAGAGCAAAGAATTAGTGGAGAAGTCCCAGACTTTATGTGGATAATGGTGTCTTGCTTGTTTGCATTTAATGGCAAATACAAGATTAAAGAAGCACAGGATGAGTTGTGGTTGGAGTTAAGGATGTTCTTGATGTGTTTCAGTTGAGAGTGTTTGTCCTGTTGTGAGGTGATAGTTGTGAGAGGCCACTACAGTCATCCCTGCTCAGTGCTGTATGCTAAGAAAAGGAGCTGCTAAAACCTGTCTGACTAGAGCTAGTGGCTGGAGCTCATCTTTGGCTTGGCTTATCCCAATGTCCGTGTCCACAGTGGAAAGAAGTAACCCACCATCTCCTGTGGAGACAAGAGGATGTGAAAGCCTTGGTTGCTCACCCAGGTGTATTTTACCTGGGCATGAGAGGTGATGAGGAATAAGAATAACTGCAAGGATGTATTTCTTTGTTCTGCCTAGGGAATGGGAGCACATGCTTCTCCCAGTTGGTTTCTGCTCAAGTAAAAATGAGAGCAACTGGAATCACATGGCACCTTCTAGGCACTTTTGGTCATCTTGCCTGGCAAAAGTGAGGGAAAAGGCTGCGTTTTCCAGGTGTCTTTGTGATGGTTGGTAGGGAAATAAAGCTGTAAAGTAATCTGAGGTTGTTCAAGTCCCGCATGGGCTTGAGCTGCTTAACAATATGCACTCCATCACCAACAATGTTACACTGCTGCCTTTGGAAATTTTCTGAATTACTGTGCTTTTTTTACTGTGGTAATAAGACCTCCTTGAATCATAATGGAATTTGCTGTGCTAAAGGTTACAAGAGAGATCGTTTAGGATTTGATCAAAATGTGTATTATTGTATTCTAAACTAAGAAAGAGAAAGCACTTAAAGAATCAAGATGTATATTCTCTTTCATGTGGTACAGCTTCTTTATGGAATTACTTGCCTTTTTTTAATCTAGATTCCATTATGACCTGGATATCAGATCCAGTAATATCTTAAGAAAAAGACATTATTTTCAGATATATGAACACTCCAAAAATCTTTCTTTTAGGTGATGATGATAATGCCGCTTCTTGTTCAGAGAGCTCTGCATTTTCGTACTGCTGTGGAAGCATTACTAAATCAGGCCCAATACTAGAAACTCTTAGCAAGTAGTTGACTGCAACAGGACTTGCTTTGTGAGTAGTTGCAGGAAACAGACCTATCATATGGATGAATTTTTAGCCTGGAGTAGCCGTACATCCAAAGAGTGTTGTATACGTGCACAAAGTATCTGTAGCCTTTGTGGTAAAGGCCAGTAGTATTTCTGGCTTTAAATGAGTAAGACAGTGTATGGGAATTATAAGGTTAAAACTGAATTTATACTGGTGATTACCAGTTTAAAGCTTGCCCTTGGAAAGTACTGTCAAGAAAAGTTAAATCTTTAGGACTGTTTAAACTTATGTGTCCCTCAAACTGAGGGACATCAGGATGACATCCTGAGTGAGGCAGAGCTTTCTTATTTGTCCTTTTCTTGAAAAATAAAGTACTTCTATATTTCAGACCTAGTGTCTTAATTGATGTAACTTCCCTAATATAGTTATAATAGGGAGGAGGAAAGGAAAAACTATCAGTGAGGAGCTCTTAATCACATGCGTGCATTACACTCTGCCAGATTCTTCTGGCTCATTTAATAGGTTCCTGATGCCCCAGTAATTCTGTCTTTATTTTATTGCCTATTTTAATCAACTGTTAAGTAAAACTCCAAACATGTCTCCATCTTTGCACATCAAATGCATGTGAAAAGGTGAGTGCATGAGAGTAGCAGTTCATTAAAACTGTTTAAAAGGATAAATAATTATAGTGATGTGTAAAGAAAACAATACGTAATTCCATCAACCTGCTACTGAAATGATCTGTGGAAACATACAGTGTAATTGCATGTGGCAAATGGATCTTTTGTTACTAAACCTGTCTGAAAGAAGCCTAAGGGGTGTGTGTGTGGGGGGGGGATGTTTTTGTTCTCTCTCTCCTCACCCCCCACCCTGCTTTGTTTATATATAGCCTGATCTAAGCGGATAAGATTTGCTATTGATTTGATTTGAGCAAAATACACCAATAATACAATATAAATAACTTAATGACAATATACCTTGGATGTGTATTTTGATCTTTGTGTAGGAAAGTATCAAATCTTAAATAGAAGAGATTTTTTTTTCTTAACTGAAGTTTATATTTTAACATCTTTGAAGGAGGGCTTGCAGCTGCAGTAACATGGATAATGCTTCTTCATTCAAATCTACAAGGTAAGGGAAGTTGTGGTGCTCCCATGTCCTTGCGTTGGGCATCTCTTCAGTTTGGTAGGAGAGGTAGGAAACGCCATATCAACAGGGAGAGAGATTCTGAAATGTGTAACTAAAGTTATACCTAGATTCACTGTTGATGTGTGACATAAAGACTAAAGATGTTATATATGACTGCCCAATTTTTGGCATGCCATTATTATCTACTGCTTTACATTTATCCACCAAGAGGAAATGTGGGTGTTGCTTTGATCTACCAGGTCATCCCCACTTTATTTGCAAAACGGATGATGTTAAACTTGTGTTGTTTTCATTTGTATTACTGCAATGCTCCCGATTTCGGGAAAGAAATTTTGGAGTTTTCATTCCTACAAATAGCAATGTCTGTGACAGCAGCACGTCAGTACAAAGCAGAGCTCTAAGTGACTTTCTAAACCTACTTTCATGTGTGTGTTTGACAGGAATGGTTAGAGGGGGGCAAAATGACTGGTTGCTTGCAAGTATTTATTAGTAGAGGTGGTAGCAGATGGTGCCCAAGAAGCTCTCATGTTGTGACTTGTTTTTGGTGGGGGGGGTGGGGACTAAATAAGCTACCTGGGGAGCTACCAAAGTCTATATCTGCTTATGAATGCTTTTAAACAGAGCTTGTCCTTACCTTCTGCCACTCAATCTCTGTGTGATGTTATGATAACTGTGTGCCTTCACACATCCCATAACCCCTCTAATTTCAAGGAATCCCTCTTTTCCTTGGCTAGTGAGAGGTATTTTTTTTTCCCATTGTTCTCTTTATGAGGAAATCCCACTAGGAACAGGGCTCATATGGCTTGTACCAGCATCGCACGTAGCTCTGTCCTGTCCCATGCACTGCCACCTTGCCCCTGACCATCCCTTTCTGCACAGAGCCATTTCCTTTCCTCCTAAATTACATTTAGACAACTGAGAGAACTGTGCGAGAGGCTTGCGCGTATAAATAATGGACCCCCCATGCAGGTTGATAGCTGCCTTGGAAGGAAGCATGACCACAGAAAAACAGCGCCGTAAATTACACCGATAGGAAAACAAAGCAGTTAATCTCCCTCCGCGTGCCCTTCACCGAAAGCAAAATGCTCCCCTGCCCCTCCGTGTGCTGCACGCGAGCAAACAAAACAGACCTAATTGTCTGAGCCGATCCAGCCCGTTTCCAGCACGGCGGCAGCGGGAATGTCCTGTTGAAATGGGCTTGCAGCTGGCAGGTCCATTTGTCAAGAGCAGAGCGTGGTGGAGAAGGGTTTGAGAAGCCTTTGGTGATATACGGATAGGTTTCAAAAAGACACCGAGCAGGTAACTTGGGTGCTTGGGAGATACTTAAGGTTAATGTTGGTGGGCACTTTAAGTCCCAGGAGCCCAAAAGCAGTGCCAGGGAGCAGGAGGTCCTTGTGCCTGATTGGCAGTGGACGAGGTAAGGAATAAACCTTGGATCATCTGCTTGCTTGTGAGCGCAGATTAGAAGCTGGGAACTAAATAGCAGCAAGCTCTAGATTGGCCCAATGCCAAAGTTCATGGTAATTTTTAACCCTATTCAATATTTTTGTTTCACACCAAATTATGCTGTGCATTTTGCTTTTCTTTCAAAGCTCAGTTATAAAGTAAAATCAACTTTTGAGAGTTGAAAAATATCACTTTTATGGAAACGTTTTCATGAATCGGAGCTCTTCATTAGAACATGCTGCTGAATTTCAGATGTCTGAAGTCCTGTATTTCAGAGCTAATTCCATGATCCAAAACACATGTTTGTGTCAAAAGGTTCTGGTTTTCTTCTGAACCGTTTTGACTTTTCAAAGATGAAAACAGTATGTCTGGTCTGTAAAATACTTTGATTTATCAGCAGCAAGCCATGTTGTTAGCTGAGTTAAAGGACCTTGTTTACAAGGTGTCCATATCCTCAGAAAAAGGGAGTGTCCAATAATTGAATCAGGTGTCCTGAATGTATAGATTAAACTGGAAGGCCAGCAGCAAACATGATGAACTTCAAAAGAACAGCTTCTCAGCTCTCCGGGGACCTTCATTAACGAGTCACCAGAAAGGCAATTACTGTACAGTTTTTGTAATGACCAGGATCAGACACAAGTAATCAGCACAGTAGGCAGCAAGAAAGCAGGCAGGAAAAAAAAGTGAAAATATGCCATTAAATCTTAATTATTCTTCAAAAGAAAACAAGCACAACTAGGGGGCAAATAACTGTAAGGAATATACAAAGCTGTAGCAAAACCTGCTGGCTCGGGGCAATGCTGTTTAGCTACGAGTTGCAGCAGCAGCGTTTGTTTAAAGCTAAGCGCTCTGCTCACACACCAGCCAGGAGTGCTTTTGCCCCTGGGTTTAACAAACAGGTGGAAGAGCAGCTCTGCTTCCACAGGGTCAATCCTCAAATTAGGAGCCCGACTAATAAGTGCTGGGGTCACTGTCTGGGGAAAGACTGGGGCCCCAGGGCTATCGACATGCTGTGAAAGGCAGTTTTGACTTAAATTACAAAGGAGGAAAGGCCGTGATAAGACCACAAGAAGATGAAGTTGTGGAGGTGGGAGATCTGGGTCTGATGTCCTGACCACCAGGTTTATCTGCAGGGGTCTTGGTGCCTGGTCTATGGGGCATGTTTACCCAGTGATGTGCCGCAAAGCTGGAAGGCAGTAGCTGTTTCTTGGCCTTTGGTGGGTTATGGCAACAGGAGCTTCTTGCTTAGCATCAGTCGTCTTCATTAAGACATAGCTATAAAGGTATAAGTAAGGTTATTGGGAACGAGGAGTATTCAGAAACTGAGTGGGTGCAAGGTGCATAGTGTGGTGTGGACCTGTGCCTCGATGCTCCTTACACAGTATGAGGCATGTGCGTGCTTCTGAACTGTTATTTCCATCTTTCAAAAAGATAAAAATGTTCAGGATCAAGAGGATGAAAATACAGAACAAAACACTTGGCCTGTTTGCATAAGGTTCAACTTTCTGAGTCTAAACTCCTGCAAAGTGTGAATGGATGAGCTTTGGAATGTGTTTGGGCTTACTGCAGAACATATCCATAAGAAATGTGTTCAAGGGGGTTGGAAAAAAAACACCTTGCAAAGGGTACTCGTCATGGCTATGTAAAATGGATCTGCCTATTTGATAAGAACATGTAAATTCTCTGAAACTTAGTAGCTGCCCCTACACCAAGGGTAATTCGATTGTAGAACTGATATCCTTCCGAATAACTTTCCCTCTCAGAAGTGTGCTGCAGAGGTTACTTATTTGCTCTGTTAGAGGATGTGGCTCCAGAGTATTGTGTGAGTAATTGTCTAATGACTTTCCTGCGTGTGTTTTTCATAGTGTGCCATATTTTCCCTGCAGAAAGAATAATTATGTAAATAACTATTATTAGAATATAGTGTGCTGTTAAAAAGTGTAAAATATATTAGATGATCATATATTTGTATAGTAAGTCTGGTTCTGAAAAAGATAAAAGTGCATATTGAAACTGTGGTGCTTTATTCATATCTGTTTCTGTGCCTATCAGCTAAGGTATTTTAACAATTTAAAGATTTGTTACATCTAATACAGACTCTTCAGTGTGGGAAATTACCCAAAGGAAGCAGTAGAGTGTTTTGCATCCAGAGCTTCTAAATATAAGGATTAAAATTGGTGATGCATCGGTGCATTTGATTTCAACATTGGCTGTCACAGTGGTATTCCCTCAGTAAGGATTCCTTTAGTTTTCTTGGGAAATCAAACAAGATAAGAAGAATAATTAATCTGTTGTGCTCTTAAGTATTTGCTGATTCTCAAAAAAGATTGCTTAATCTTTCATCTTTTTATGTTCTAAATGGCTGTTTAAGTTGTTTATCTTTAAGATAATTTTTAGTTATAAGTCTAGAGAAGAATGTCCTAAAGCTAGTTTAGAGGAAGAAGGATGTATTTTTCCAGTGTTCTGTTTTCAACTAAAACTAATTTAAAATAAAAAGTTAAGATGACATGTTGCAATAGAACATTACCTTCACAAAACTGAAGTTCATTCTATGCCAGTGCACTTGCAAAGACCTTATTAGACCTAAATCAAACTGGTTCCGAAGTAATTTTGATCAATGTGCTCTCCTGGAGCAGTCTGAAGAAGGCTAGGTTTATTTTCACACATAAACACAGATGGAATAATACTTATTTCTAAAAACATATCTGTTGTTTAAGCATAATTATTGAGCCAAATATGTGTTGTAGATTACATCTCAGTTCATTTCAATTCTGAAAACCAGATTTTTCTAATGTGAACTTGGGGTAGTTTCCTGGGTCTTTAGCACTCATGATTTCATATAATAATTTTGTAGTACAGATAGGTTTCCTTCTTTCCTTCCCCTCCCCTCCCTGTGCCTTGAATATGCCACTGTTGTTTTCTCTGGAGCAGCAGAGTTAAAATTAACCTGCATAATTAGGCAATGAATCACGAGGAACCAGGTAATTGGGCGCTGTGCGGGCTGCTTCGCGAGCAGCAGCCGCTCGTGCAGCTGATGCGCCCGGTTCTTGTGGCCGCGAGTCTGGGTTTCAGCATGAGCCCTGGTTCTGCTCGAGTCTGTCCCACTACAGAACTGCAAACGATGATGCACGTGATTCCTGGTGGCTGTCTCATGCCCTGCAGTAGTTCATAAGCTCTGCTTTTGGCAACCTGTGTGCAGAACAGGGTTGCACCTTGGAGTACTGTTCACAGGAAGCCTTGATTCCAGTGCCCCAGAAAGAAAAGCTGCTTTGCACAGTCTGCATGTACTAAGCAAAATTCAAAATATTCTTGCCTTCCTTTGGCACCTGCTTTCCTCTGGCACCTGTTTTATTGAGTTCCCTGTGAATCTGAAGTGAATTCTTCATTGTGAATAAACATGGATTCCTCGGGCAGTTGTGTTTCTGCCAGTAAAAAAGATCAAATTGTTTTAGTGTTTTGTGGGGTTTTTTTCCCTGTTTTTTTGTTTTGTTTTGTTTTGTTTTTGGATTGCCAGCCTTTGCTATTGATATGGCTCTCCGTGTGCCACTGTGTTTGGCTATGCGGAATGCTTGAATCATGAAATAGATCCACACATTTACCATAACTGCAAAGCACACTTGATACATATGAAGATGACACTAGAAAAAAAAAAAGGGTTTGTAGTAGCCATAGGCAGACTGCTATGTATCTAGGACTGTAAGTTTTATTTCAAGGTCTATAGGTAATTAATGGAGCAGC
>JAWLRI010000217.1:3248493-3291047 GCA_034781795.1 Crypturellus tataupa | reverse complement strand
AGTAGCCATAGGCAGACTGCTATGTATCTAGGACTGTAAGTTTTATTTCAAGGTCTATAGGTAATTAATGGAGCAGCAGCCAGTAGTCTTGGGCCAAAGGCGTTTATTAGGTCCAGGGCTGGGGTGTTTATACAACTTTACGTCGCAGTACACGCGCTGGGCATGAGGACCGGTACACATCTCTACCCGTGTGACAGCAACTTGGTGACCAATCCTGGAAAAGAGTATTTCTTAGTCTATCAGTAATTTCTTCCCTGATATTTTCCCTCCAACTAGTTCCTCATTCCTAGTTTTGCAGTCTTCAACCTTTATTAACATTTTATCTCATAAATCCCTACGAAGATCTGTGTGGATCTCTGGAACGGTGAGGTCAAGTGTCTTTCCAAGGTCATCTAAATAAACTGGTATTTGGACACTCAGCACATCAAGGCTCCCCATATCTATATTCATTATCAGTGCTTCAACTCCTGAACAGTCTTTATTTTTGCATCAGTTGTGCTATTTTACTAATTAATACGAACTGTCCCTTCTTTGCCTCATTTCTGTATGAGGTTAATGGGTATTTGTTGCTAACCTCTCATGAGACTGTAATGTGAGTTCATAACCTACGCAGAGAGGTCCATTAAGGCAAGGTATTTTCTTCCCGAGTCTTCTCTTCTTGTTACTTAATATTTGTCCTCTGCCTTCCTGTTCAGCCTTTCCTATTTCTCTTGACAGCTTTGATGTCAATTGGGCTGACAGGTCAAATTGAGCAGTAGCGTTTTCTTCTGATCAGATGAAGCATTATCACCTATGAAATATTCCTAGGTGGTGGTATGACCTGCAGCAAATCTCAGTTCATTCCCAAATGATACTCTTGGAACTGCGGTAATTTTATCAGTGAAAAGTGGTACTGAATTCCTGAAGCATCTTATTTGGAAAACAGTTTTTAATATTAAACTTGAATGGCTTTATTTGTTGCACTATTAATTCTTAATGTTTTGGGCACATCTTGTGTCAAGCTTTTTGGAGTTTACTCTCCCATCTGTGTCAGTACCTGAATTTTGACACGGTTCAGATTATGCTACTGGTTTTGGTGTTAGTCAGTGAGATTTTTTTCTTGATTGAATCTTTTGTCCTGGCCATGATGCATGACAAAGAAAGATAATATTTTGCTGCACTAGTTTGGCTACCCAAGTAGAGTTTTGAAAGCAACTGAAACATTATCTGGACCTAAGGAAGGGGTATGCAGGGCAGCTGGCATAAAGTGATGCTTTGTTTTAGAAATCTCAATGTAAATATGAAGTTGCTGATTATCTTTCAGCAGTTCTTCTTCAGACAGATACCTACTAGAAGCCAAAGTCTTTAAGAAATAGCTACAGTTCTTTAATTTTCCAGCTTGAATGTTGGAGAGAAAAAAAATACTTGGTGTTTGATTGCTTTTGGGACATAGATTCAGCAAATAGGACCCTTTAAAGACTTCTGTTATCAGGTGTTATCAGGTTCACAAAACTGGCAGCATGAGAAAAGCTGTTTAAACCCTCCTGAGCCCTACAAACACGGGTTGGTGCTTTTCCTGGCAGTGACTCATTCACAGGTGCCTCCTCCTTTGCTCCTTTAAGCTTGCCCTGAGGAAGCTCCTAATGTGAGAGCGCTGCAAATGTTACATGACAGTAATAGTATAATACCATCTCTTTTCCCCAAAGGAAAAATTCTATCAAGATACAAAGACGTTTGTTTATAATTCCCTTTAGTTTTAACAGAATCTAATCTATGTGAATGGATGGCACTTCAGAGCTTTTTAGGTTCTTATTTCTATGGCACTTTTTTCAGACGCTAAGGAAAGAGCAAAATGCATGTCTTTTTGAGGGAGGAGGAAATGGGTTTAGGGGAGTTTTTCAGCATAATTATTCCATTTGAGTGTTCTGGTCTTTAGTTTCTTGTTGGCCATACCAAAGTTCCATGTTTTTGCCAGTGACATTTGTGCCTGGCCGCTATGGATTCTACAGCCCTCCTACCTTTGGGCTGAGTTTTGCCGTTGTTAGCTGGATTAGCAGAGCCGAGACACAAGGGTTTGCATGTGCGCGGTGTCCCCATGCTCCAACCAGACCACTCCTAGCGCAAGCAGCAGCAAAACCAAGAAACGCACCCTAAACAGGCTGCGTGTTTAACTGGTTCTTACCTTGTGTTTGCTTTTCCTCTAGCTGTGAGTTTCATACTGTGCCCATGTTTTTTATTCTGGGGAATACGCAAGGTCAGGGTAGTCTGGCTTCTGAAAACACTTTATAGATTTCTTGTGTTCTCCAGAAAGGAGAAGCATTTTCAGCTGTCGTTCTTGTTCCGATTTCTTTGCTCTCGGCCTAGTGAAACACCAACTTTTCCATAATGCTGCAAATTATTTTCTAACAATTCATCTACTGGGAGCTTTTTTATCCAAAGTCTTCTAAATAATTTTCAACTGCCTTTTCTCAAATCAACCCATAGGCCAAATCAAGTTTTAATTGCAAATATTTTCCTGACCTGGTCGAGCCACAAAGTATTATTGTATTAATGAAATAAAGATCACTTCCATGTCCTTTACTTCTGTTTACATCGTTAGATGGATGACTAGGAGATAAAGAGGAATAAAAATAGTACCTTCTGTCTGAAGACATTTGAAATTAATTTAGAAGATTAAGCATACCTGTTTCAACAGCAGGAAGCACTTTACAGTACTTGATGTTAGCAACAGCTAATGAAAGTCCAAAGGAAACATTTTTACTCCATTCACAATGAATAATTTTGCCCTACTGCTAGTTTTCTTCTTGAAATAAACCACTGATAAATTTCATCATTAACCTTTTGAACCAGGTCAAGTATAATTGGCAATTCTCCTGCAACCTCCATTTGTCTGTATTATGCATTCCTTTTACAGGAGAAGTAATTGTCATTTCTTTTTGTGTACTGTTTTTTCAGCCAACCTTTTTAAAGGATCAGAACATTATGGAGGCCCCAAATGATATCCCATTCCATCCAGATTTAGCAAAGCAACTGTCTGATGGTATTTCAATCTTTTCAATGTGAAAGAGGAGTACAACTGAGAGAGTCTGTAAGCCTGAATAAATGAGTCTCTCTAATTCAATGGATTTTTACACTTTCCTCTGTTTAAGTCTGGTTAAAGGTGCCTTAGGGCTGCTTATGCTACCTCTTTGCATACTGTAACACCCAGCAGTGACTTGCAAGTTGTGCTGCATGTTGTCTGAAATCACCAGGTGTCAGTGATGATGCCCTGTGTTTACTGAGGAGGTAATCGAAGATTTGGCCAGCTGTAGCTGGAATTGCTTTTTAATATCTTAGCTGTCAACCTGCAAATATGTCTTTTTGACAGTATATTTGCAGGAATATATATGACATAGTAACAGATAACAGAACAGCCTTAACGTCAGGAGGAAAAAAGACTAGCTTCAATCAAGATGAAGGATGATATGTTTCAGTGCTTTCATGACAAGTGGCAGAAGACTTGAGAAAAGGGCTACACTAAGATTTTTTGATGGGCTTTACTTACTGAATCAGAATCCCACCCCGCCTCCACTGCTTGCCTGTTGATTGCCCTTCTCACCTAGTCATTATTTAATGAAATCACATCACTGAGGTTTTTTAATTTTATTTCTCTTGCTAGTTATTCTTCTGCTGAGTGTGCTCTTCTCTAGCAGGTACTTGCATGCTGCTTTACAATGGAAAAGGCACAAATTTTCATTAGAAATGGAGTCATCAGGCTGGTAGTTGATAGCGTACCACTCCTTTGGCCTGCAGCTCAGGTAAGACACAAGCTGCAGTAGGATGTTTTGGTACACTTGCACATATCTAGCTAACTTTTGAAGTCTGTGGGAGTTGGCCCCTTGGCCTTCTCCTGAGCCAAGGGTAGAGTGCTTGGACTGTCACTGGCATCTTGGAATCTACAGGTAAAAGCCATGAAAGGAGAACTGGAGAATATCGAATGGGATATTCTTTGCTTTTTTCATACAGTGCTGCTCTTTCTGTAGTAGATCAGATCTGCCCATTTTTGCCTTCTAAAATCTGCAAATCAACTCTAGACTGACTTTGCAAGTCAAGAAAAGTTGTTGTTAAGGATATGGTGAGTCAGCGAGCTCTGAAAATTACTGATTCATAATTCCGTTTTCTTTAAAACCTGTGATGCAGTGACTTAGTGGCCCGTTGGCGTCTCAGTTTGGAAACCCCAAATCTTCATATAGTTTATTCTGAGATTTTCGGTTATTTCTTTTAAGAGGATGTAGGCATTCAACAGGTAAAATGGTGCATCATCACCTAGGAATTGCTGATCTTCACTAATCGCATTAACAGATAGGTTGAATTCAGTGGATCTGGGACAGTTTGCTCTCATTCTTTGGGCTATGATACCTTTCACAGGGATGCAGATCTCTGGGGTTTAGAGAGTCCTGATCCCAATGTTTCTTTCCACTGGAGAAGAGCTAGGAAGGAAGGAGAACTTGTATTTTCTGTTATTTTCATCAGATGTCCTTCACATAGTTATGAAACTAGGTGTCCAGGATCACATAAGGCAATCAGTTATAATAGCTCTGTTTAATCCAAGAGTACTTGGTAGTGGTATGCTGCTATATAGTGCAGGAGGTAAATGTGCTGTGTAGTAGGTTGCTGTGTGCACGAGAGACTTTGTTCAAAAATAGTTTAACTGTTCTGTACAATTCCAGGCTTTTCCTGTGAGTCCCAGTTGTTGCAGTCGATGACTGTCTGACTTGAGACATGGATGGTAAGAATCAATGGTGTTGTATTCATCCACTTAGGGTGCTGTTTTTCTTGAAATCTGTAAGTTGAAGCTGTTAGAGGTATTAATTCCTCTCATTAATAAAAGTAGGCTTTTAGCAGTTTTATAAGAGGACTCTGTATTCTGTAAATATCATTCAGACTCATTTTCCAGAGCACTGCCTGCGAGGTGTTATTACTAACATTATTAGAAAAACCAGGAAAGTTAGGATCAATTTTCAAGTAAATAGATTAGGTATTTTAAATCCCTAACCTTTGGTGACTCATTGCAAGAAACTTCCATTCTCTTGCCATATAGAATTGCAGCCTTTAAAAAGCAAAATTTAGCATGTAGACAATAAAGCACTGGCTTGGCTAAAATGGTGCGGGAAGTCAGTGGCCAAATAGGAAAGAGATGATAATCTCATTTGTCTTTTTCAGGCAAATGACCTTCTTCATGATTTGAGGGTATTTACTGTTTTCAAAATGTTCTCTCAAATTTTTACCACAGGAAAAAGAAACACCTTGTTTTAATTTCTTCAAGTAAGGATAAGGCATGCTGTCTATTTTGGGGTAAAAATACATCATTTTGTATAGCTGTACCTGTGGGAGAGTGCTGCAGATGCATTAAGAACACTAATCCATTTGCACCCTATGTGCCTGCAAGCAGTTATACGTTTAATGCAAATGCCGGTATGCATGCCCAGCCACTGGGTTGGAATAACCCTACACCTCTCCACTGGTACTATCTAAAATAGTGCTGCAGTCATTTCTTGCAGCATTACTTGAGAAAGACAGAAAAAAATACTTTAAAAGAAGCTGTTAGAAGACAGTTCTTAACACGTCTCATTCCGTGGCAGCATTCACTCTGCTGAATAGTGAAAGCAACAGGGATCACTTGGCTTGCCTTAGGGCCATGACAAAACTGTAATCTGATTGTTGATAATTCTGTAGGCCACTGAGCTGTTCTTATTTTTCCATAAATTGTACTAAGGGATAACCCCTTTTTGAATAATGCTATATCAATTTCCCCATGTTTGAGTGGGGCATAAGTAGTTAAAGTAGAAAGATGCCCAAATACAATAGCTTCTTATGATATTGTGCACCCATTAACATAAACTGGAACCCAACAGATCAATAATTAAATACCATTAAAAGGAAAAAAAAAATCATAATTGTCTGTGCCATATGTCTCATTTTCTTACCACCCTCTCGTCAGTGAGACACAATCACCATTCGTAGAGAAGCTAATTATACCCTGTCAGTTAAGCCCTCAATAACTGATCTCTTGGCAGCTGGTAATAACTTCCAGCCCCCACTGCACGCTGCAGTCAAACAGATGATTATTCACTGGAGAAAGATGGGGAGCAGAGCTCATCGGATCCCCGAGTCCCACCACCACTGGCAATTGCCTTCTTCAGGATGGCTTTCTTGGGCTGTTTCCTTTCAGTTTTGGCCATTTGTTTTTTATGGCTATTTAAGGCCCAAACTTTTCAAGCCCTAAATCTCATGCAAATGTTACTTTGGCTTTTGCCTTCTGTTTTTGGACAGCTCTGCTCTGGGACTTTATCTTGTGGCCTTTGCCTAAAAGGTGGTGTAGATTTGCAGAGAAGTCATAGATGTTTTGCCAGAATTTTGAGTTTACTCGTGTAGGGAATGAGAAACGTAGCAAATTCTGGAAGAGCTGGCTTGGATGTCCCTAAGTACGCTGGTGTGAACCTTTCCAGACTGGGAAGCTATTCCGAGCGTCACCTACACCAGGGAGCAGTCCCATGCTGTCCCAGGTGACTCTGCATCTCATGTCAAATTTTTCTCATGTTCTGATGGAACTTGAGGATCACTAGTATAGAGTGTTTTTTTTGTTTTGTTTTGTTTTTTTTTTTTTTTTTTTTTAACCTGTGGCATTTTGCAATGTAACTACTCTACGAGCTACTTTGTGTACATGGAGTTGAAAGCCAGAAGTCTTAACCTAGTCCCGTGACCATAAAATGATGGCAAAACACTAGAGAGAGCAGAAGATGGAGGAAAACAGATTTGAGACTAAAGGGTTTCGGAGGATCTTTTTGAATGTAAATAAATGCTCAGCAGTAGTTCTCGATTTGGGAGATCATGAAGCAGACACTTGTTTCACTTAAACGTGTAAAGATATGCAGGGAAGCTAAAAGAACATGGTCAGTTCCATGCAAGGTGGAAGTGGTAGTGGTGAATGGGGCTCACCTGGTTGTGGTCGTGTGAGTGGTAGTGTTTGTGCCCACAGTAATGAATTCTGACAGTAAATGCACAGCGCTGACAGGGCTCTGCCTCCTTCCCTTTGTAGTCCTACCTTGAACAGTTCCTCAACATGGAGACACAACCTTATTTTCTTTGTGTCCCAACTTCTTTTTATACATTTGTGTGAATACATTTCTGGGATAGGTTGAGTTGATTTAATTAATTGTTGCAAAGTATACTTGTGTGCTCAGATGAAGAGACCTGCTCCATATCTGTCTATCCTGTTCTCTGTCACAGAAGTATTTAAGGTCTCAGGCATTATTATACACAAAGGAGGAAATTAAAATGTTTCTGCTGATTGTTCCTCCTCCTTAGCCACATTTGTCAGGGCCTTTGGTCAGGGCTACAGACTTTTAAAGCAGTGAATCAGTATGATTGGTGTTGCCTCTTCTCTTAATCGTCATTGCCTCCACTGTAGATAATCTGATCTTTTTTTTCTTCCTTTTGGCTCTTGGGAAAGAAAGGAATTGCCATGATAATAAAATACTCTTTAGTTCATTCCCCCTTTTTTTTCCTTCTTGCACACGCATAGGCATCCATCTATCGCTATTGTAATGTGCTTCTGAGGTGTAAAGGCTATTTAGTACATCTTCTTAGTAACTATCTCTGCAGAATAGAAGCACCAAAATTGAGGGCACTTTTCATTCTCCGAACAACTGGAATTCTTCTGAGGAGATGAATAAATGAGCTCTAGAAGGAAGAACATCAGGAGAATCAGTTAAGCTGGTAATATTATAAGATCCATGGAAATAATTCTCTTAATACTGTTTGGATATTTAAACTGTATGTTCTGACTCTAAATATTTAATATAGGTTTAAATATTTGCCTTCATTTTCTTTAAATACTCAAAACTGGTATGCTTTACTTGTCCTGGTTCCGAGTGCTCAGCTGGACTTGTCAGTAAAGGTAATTGCAGTGCAAACCTTCTTAAAGCTAATAGCAAAGTAACTGTGCCATTGAAAGGCTCTCTTAAGAGTGTAGTCCTCAATGTTCACAAAGTTTGTAATTGTAGGAAGTTAAATGTTTTGGTGAGGATTTGAATCCCCTGCTCTAGGATAAAGGCCTGTCTGTGGCTCCGTCAGGCTGACTGCCCTCGCTGCAGAGGCCGTGCTGGCTCGTTGCACGGCAGCAGCATGGCAGGGGAGATGGGCAAAGATAACAGCAGACGGGGTGGGAGCCGAGGATTTAGTGTGCGATATTGTGCTGATCCGCACTGTGCGGGGAGGAATGCTAAGTGAGCCCTTCCGTGCTCCTCTTCACCCAGGATCAATTTAAGGTGAACACCATGTCTAGAAGAAAGCACCTGCCTTCCTGAGAAGGGGGGCCTTGCGGTAATATACATGTTTCATTTTGCAAGGGAAATGCTATTTTTAAGTGTTTGAGATGCAGAAGAGAGTCCTAGATAAGAAAAGACGAGCTCTTTAGAATATAAATACAAATGAAAATCCATTGCTGTGATCCCATTCTGCCCCTTTTGTCTTGTATCCAAATTACTCTAGTGTATCTTGGAGATCTGTATGATTCCTGACACTTTACTGAAATGCTGATGTGTCCCTGAGGGATGGGGCTCACCTGGACTCGGGTTTGTGGCACCTTGGCCCTCTTCCATGGCGTGAAGGAGAAGACTCATGTCGGAAAGATGGACATAGGCACAAGTGCAGGAGGGAATGATGCCCTCCTCCACATCTGGTCATCTTGGTGTGTGCAATGCTGCTGCTTCGCCCCTGTTGATCCAGTGATGTCTGTATCCGTTTCCTGGGCACAAAGGAGGATTACTCATTTTTCCCTCCCTCTTTCATGCTCCTGAGTGTGTCTGTGTGCAGAGGCTAAACCCATTTCCGTGAAAAATGCACTTAGCTAAAACTGCCCACTTGTGCCTCGCACTCCTGCTGTGAAATCTTACGTTTGATAAAAACTTTCTTCATCTGGAAGGTTGTGATAGCTGCTTACATCACGAAGGCTACAAATTATTTGTAAACAAGGCCTTACTATTTACCAACTTAAATGTTGCTTTGTAAAGTAAGATGAATTGAATTATTACAGGCAAATTCCTAATGTTACTCTTGTTTACAGCACGCTTCCCTTAACAATAAATCTGCAAGCCCGTGGGCACTTTCAATTACTGCATCTTCCTCGCTCAGCAAAGGAGCTCGTAAACCTCTTGCTGTCGTGGTGCTCCGAGGTGCCCGTGCGCAGGGAGGGCTGTGCTCAGTGATGGCCCCTGCTTTAGGAGGGACTTATTGAAGAAACAGTTTGTGGGGATTGGTGCCGCAGCAAACAGGGGTCACACAGATGGGCGCAGGAAACTCCGTCTTATCTGGTGTGCGCAGGGCAAAGCTTGATAAGTGGGTATGTGAAGAATAGCTATCATATAACATGGATTTAATGTTGGAAATTTTTGCAGGATTTTTGTGATGTGTGAAAGAATGAAAATTTCCCCCAGTATTGACTGTCTCAAATACACAGTAATGGACCAAAAGTGTATCACTTCACAGTATTTCAAGATTTATGCATTGTAGAGATACCAGAAGTTGCAGCTGTTTAGACATAGACCTCCCTCCTGCAGTGAGTTTTATGGCATTATTTACATAGGTGTCATATTTGCATAAACTCTGGACATGTGAAGGTAGCAAAGGAATAGATACTCTCATTTTGCAGATGTACAAATGAGGTGTGTATAGGAGGCAACATGAAAATTTCCTGACAGCTGCTCTTTTCTGTCCATGTCTAGAGAAAATATGGAGAATGCAGGAATCACAGGTGACAAGTCCCAGCAGTTTGTCCTGTGGGTTGTCACCTTTTAAAGCTGTAGGTGGCATGGTGGTTTTTAATAGAAATTAACCATTTCTTACTCACTGCCAGTGAATTAACTGAAAATAAATAAGTACGACTGCCTGAGAGAGATGTAATGGTCTCTCTTTTGAACATGGATAGCTGAAAGTAATTTCTTGAAACTTGTGCTTAGAGGTATATGTTGATTCAGTAAATAGATTGAATTGCAAGTGGAAGCCGGAATAGTTCAACATTTCTGAAAATCAGTCCAACCTTAGTTACCTAAATGTGCACTAGAAAACCAATTTTAGAGATGTTAGTTGGAAAATGTTGATGAGTATTACCAGTGTCATACTGAACTATTAAGCAAATAATAGAAGAAAATCTATTGTCTCAGCATAAAAGTATTCCTTAAAATAATAATGAAAAATATGAAGCATACAGATATATCACAAAATCACTGCAGTCCCCTTTTGCAGCAGTAATGCACAGAGTGCAGAAAGCTCCACTAGTCTTTTTATGCCAAATTTGTTTTCTGTTTATGCAGTGGGATGTAATGTACAGCCTTCCTACATGGTATGTCAGTGTGTAAAGGGTCCTTGTGCTGAGCAGTCCCTATTCCTGCAGGCGTATCAAGGAGCAGAGTCTCTGATGGTGAGCCAAAGACCTTCATTTAGGGTTAATCACAACTTAGAGCTTCTGACCCTGATGCAGCCCCCAGCCAATACTGCAGTGAGATGATCGCGCGCTGACCACATGTGAGGCCGCCCAGGAAGCTTCATGGTCCTGAGACGGCCACAGCTCCTGCTCAACCCCCATCTGAGGAGATGCTCCCTGTCACTGGCCTCAGGCTGACTGCAACATATCCCTTTAGTGTTTCAGGTTTAAGTGTCTCCAGCTGTTAAAGATGTTTAATTTGTATGGGCGGCAGAGCTGTGGCACCTGGGAGCCATAAGAAAAAGGTTGAAAGGCAGGAGGTCAATTCTCACTTGGGATGCAGTTGTGCTTGGGGTGAGTGAACCTGGTGCGATGTGTCCATCATAGAGAAGAGGGCTCAGGAGGCCAGCAGGTCCCTTCCTGTGAACTTAGGTCAGGAGTAGCAGTTTATCTTGCCTACTTCTCCCTTACTAATTTCAGCAGTCCTGGGTAAAAACCCATTGATTGTCATTTATATTTGTCTGTCTTGGGCATATTGTTGTGTTCACGATGCCTGACTCAGCAGTGAGGTGGTGCCTCTAATGTGTCGACCCCAGTAACGCTGCAGCTATTCGGTGTCACAGTGTGATGCTTTAACCTGCAAATTGTAAAAGTAGAAGGAAATGTCGCATTGGAATGAAGAATTATAATCCTCTGTGATCCTTGAGAAAGGAGTATTCTTTAGCTTGCAGAAATACAAAACAAGAAAAAAAGTTGGTATCAGAAATGGCTATTTTGGAGGTTGTAGAAATGGTAAAGACATGAATGGCTGCTACTGCAAATGGTGCGATAGTAGATCATGTATTTCTGCCTTGTCTAAAAACAAGTCTAAAAGACTTCCCTTCAAGCAAATAACAGTGTTAACTTGCTGTAGAAGATTTGGCTTGGTCCCAGGGACCTCCTTTCCCAAGTCTCTTGGTTATGCTATTGTCAATTGAATGATGTGGGCCAGGTGAGTCTGTTCTAGCACAGACTTGATGCCTTAGAGCTGGCCAATTGGATCAGATGCTCCAAAGAAACTGCTGGACGTTTGAGGTAGGATGAGGAGGTGGAGGGGACAGTGTGAGAAAAACTGTGGTTCCAGTGCAGAAGACTTTAAGGAGACATTTAATCCAATTGGGCAGTGTTTATGCTAGAAGCTCAAGTTTCAATGAGGTAAGAGGTAAACCAAGAGAAAGCCCTGAAGAGAGCTGTGTTTATGGTTGTAAAATCTGCTTTCACTGTTAGTTTACCATTGCTGCTGGTATATGAGGCACACTTGTATCTTCTCCTGTCCTTGCTTTGCAGCTGGGTCATGGCTGGGTCATTTGGACTTCTCCTTATTCCTCCCTTTCTTATGACAAAACTGTTAAAACAACTGTATCTCCATGCGACACAGAAGTTACTTTGAGGTAGCATATTTTGGCAGAAGTAGATGTTCATGATTTTTTTTTTTTTTAAATCAGTTTATGCAGATTGGCAGTGGTGGTTACTGAAAGGGAGAGCAGGGGGTGCTGGATTTGGATAACGAGGCTGTGCAGCGAGCACTGCTCCTCTGCAGAGACGGCACTTGAAAGGATGTCTGACCTCTAAAATACATTAGTAGTTTGCCTCTGATGAAAATCCATTTCTGAGGGAAAACACTCATACATTCGCTGTTGCCTTTCATGTTGTACACAGAGTAAAGCGATGATAAATTTTCTTCCTTCCCACTTATTTAAAAAGGAAATTCATTTTGTGTGGATCTGACAAGTTTTGTAGAGTTATTCTTTGTCAACAGACCATCTCTTACAATATATCACCTGAAATGTATAAATCTGTTATTTTAGAAGCAAACACCTACTAAAAATGCACTCCTCCATCTACAAAATCCCTTCTTGGGTGGAAAAATACTATTACTTAAAGGCAGGTGTAGGAGTGACAATGCAAAATTCATCTTAATAAGCACATCACTTTAAGATTATAACAGTTGAGAGCATTTGGCAACATTATAAATTGAATGCTAAAAGAATTAAAATTTCTTTGTCATTAATTGTAATAGTACAGATTAATGGCAGAATATATCACTTGTTCTAGAAAGATTCCAGCACTTTCCAAATGAATTGGAAAGGAGGGAAGGATATTATTTGTTATTTCAAGGGGTAATATTGTATTGCAAAAAAAAAATATTGTAATTTTAAAATCAGTGAATTAGGTGACAGAGGAGGGGAAAAAAAGCCAAATGTTTTTATCAAAGTAGGTTGAAAAGCTGATAGTTTGGCAGTTAATATAATCCAGATAACCTTTAAGGTGTGCATTCACGTTGGAAGATATTAGCGAGTACAAGTGGGTGATCTGGGACAACAGCTCCAACTGTAGAAAGCCAAGCTGGAGCCTTTCTTAAACTGAATTGTAGTTTCCTCCTCTTCATGATACTCTTCTAAGGAACAGCAAGATATCTACCTTTTAAAATGACTCACAGATCCAGTTATTTACCAAGAAAAGTTGAGAAAATATTGAACAAATTAATAACTGCTAAATTAACACAATTTCCTACACTTATGCGTGATAGCTGAAGGCAGACTGAACATCATGAAAATAAAAACCAATGTACAAAGTCACTTTTTAGAGAAAATGCCTTCCACCAGTGCCATATTTAGTGGTAGTAATCAAAATGGAAAACACTAATTTAAAATGCAGCCCAGTTAATCACATTTGGAAACAAAATGTCCTTGGCGAGCAAGGATTAAGAGTACCTGAGTGTATGAGTGGTCTAAAGCAGTTGGCTCTTGACATTACCAGATCAAGGCAGTTTTGAAGTCATATTGCATCTTTTTTTATTTTTTTCCCTACTTTATGGATAGCTCTAGTGAACAACTATAAACAAACAGTGTGGAATTAGTTCAAATTTTGATTATCCATAAGAAAGTCAACTTGACTCTGATATGAGGTGTTGCACCTGGAGGGTTTAAATAGCCATAATTGGATTTAACCAAGGAACTGAGCAAGCCTGTCATGATAGAGGGCAAAAAAATATGTTCTAGTTTGACAGCATCTTTTTCCGTTAGAGAAGTATTGGAGAATAATATAGTTCTGGCTACTTTGAGATACACATGCTTATTGACTGTCCTCCTCAGCCTTTGTAGCTGCAGGTTAGAAATTATTATTATTAACAGATGCTCTGTTAGCTTCTGAAAATATAATTTGATATCATTTCTGAAATGAAAACAAAATGTTCCCAGTTTCTTAGGTTGATCTAATTTGTTGCGATTCCTAGGTAACTGCCGAGTTAGAGGTAACTGCATGGTTTTTAATCATTATTGCAGTGTTCTGGATAATACTTTCTGTGTTCTCCTAAGATTATCAGTATTTGAAATGCCTTAAAATACTGGATATGGTGTCTTCTAAGTTTCTTAAAAACAATAAAAATAAAATAAATCAAAGAACTATCAAAACTATACTAAAAACACGGGGCAGGAAATTGTCCTTAAAAAATAACTAAAGAACTGAAATAAATAACTGAAGAACTATGTACAAGATGTGCATCTGTCTTCAAAGAACCTCACAACTGGAGGTAATATGGATTGGACAAACAGGGACTCAAAACTAGAAGACAACTTTATTTTTCTTCATTAAAAAAATCTCTCCGCAGCAGTTAACCTCACTGTAAGCAGTAATTTTTATTTGGTAGACTAAAATCAGATGGCCACACACACATGAGACATGGGATTTTGCAAGCTGCTTATGGTGAACTTTCTTAAGGAGAAGAGATGTAAGCTTTAGTGTGTTTTCATCCTTTTGGCTTGCAGTAGGCTGTAAGACAGGACCCTAATACTATTATGCCAAGTAAAAGTTTCACAGAAGAGTCATATCAGTAAATATTACAATAAGTATAATAAAGTACTCCATGGGCTCACAATCCTGTTATGAGTTTAAATAGTATAAAATTTAAAACTAAATCTAACTAATCACAACTAAAGCTTAGCAAACTGCTTGTCCAGCACAATTTCATTTTCATAGGCAGCAAGTGATAGATGATTAACATGATACTTATTAGAGACTCCATTTTCCATTGGGGATGTTTCATCTCTGTTTAGGTTTGTGGTAGAGAGCATCCAGAGAAGACTCTTAAGTGGAGTTTCTAGGGCTAATGGAGATGCCTCTCATGAAGGCCACATGGGAGGACATTATCTACTGGGGTACTTGCTAGTGCAAAATAGGTATGATTGTATGTTGTGCTCTCGGTGACAAGTTCCAGCAGATCCTTGCTCCAGAAATTGTCTTTGAGTAGGTTGTCCTGGGACTCCAATATTTTGAAAAGTTGCAGGCACATCAGATCTATTCAAATCTTCTTCATATGCAATTTATGCAGATGCTGGAAGGGTTTGATTTTAGAACCTTGTTGCCAATCTGTTTCTTGTTCCGGAAATTGGGTTGTTGGGGACATTCATCATCAGTAAACATTCCTCATATATTGGGCTGTCTTCTATGCCTTTGCTTTTTGGGTGTGTCAGCTGTACACTTTTCTAATTTGACAGAAAAAAAAAAAAAAAAAAAGATAATCTCCCTAATCCCCCTAATCCATTTACCTAGTCCCTTGTGAGGACTTGTACGAAGAAGGTGAATTAGGTTTTCTTTGCTACTTCATTTCTGCTTGGCTCTCCTGTAGCTCCAATGCCTGTGCAGGGAGGTGAAGGAGCAGGACTGGGCAAGGTGAGCACCTTGGATTCACAAATTCACACCAAGTTCTAATCTGGGCAATAACACGTTGAAAAAATGTGGGCACTCTGAAAAGGAAACACATTCAGATAATTTAGACTGACTCAGTGGGCTGCATGGAAGCATATCAGCTGTTTTCAAACAAGTAATAAAAACTAGAAGACCATTTGACTTTTGGGTATATGTTATCCTAAGGCAAAGTGTCACACATGCATTCAATTAGCTTTTGCAGCACACTAATTTGAGTTTATGAAGCATACTGTGCCTACAGCAAAGCAGTGCTGCAGGGCTATTGTACAGTTGTATGCACTACAGCCTTCCATGATTAATGAGTTTTTATTATTGTTATTGCTAGCCTACACACACAGATTTGCAAATTATCTAAATTTAAGGTCTTGGTGACCAGTTCTTCCAGTGCTTCACATCAACAATTGGACTTTGTCTGAAATGTGAAGTTTATTTGAATCGCAGAAGATTCTTAGCATGGAGGGACAAAGGAAACTACAAGAGAGGTTGGTGGAAAATTTGCACCTTGGTAGGTTTTTTTTTTTGTTTGTTTGTTTTTTTTTTTTTTTTGTTTTTTGTTTTTTTGTGAAAAGGGACAATTTTTGAATTCGAAGCAAGTTGCAATTTTGCAATTTTCATTAAGGAGCTCTTTATGAAGATATTAAACAGGGAGGAAGAACATTAACTTTTAGTGCATTTAATTTTAAGAGTCTTAGTATTAAACTGATATTGTATTTTTCTTTTAGCATTTCATACATGGCTAAGGCTTTATTAGCAACATCTTTCTCATTCATTTTACATTTAAAACAAAAGTTTAAAAGTTCTCCTTGATTTGCATTCTTTAAGCAAGTGGAGCTAATTTCTCTCCCCTTTCTTCTGCTCCTGAAATTTGTTCTGATTTGAGAAGTTTTACTTTATTTTTGGTAAACCAGGAATGAAAGAAATGCAAAAATGGGTTCCTGAAGGAAGGTATTAAAATGCACAGCTGCGTTACCAGCTCAACTACTCATTAAAGTACAGCCTTTCTTCTCTCCTATCACCTTTTCCTATGTATCATTGCTTAGCTAACGCAAGACAGGGAGAGCAATATCCTTTACTTTGATTGTTTTTCTGTTGAGCTAATGGGAAGAAGGTTAAATGAAGTTAAAAGGTAGTAATATTTAAAAATACAGTATATAGGTAAAATAAATGCAATATATTTATATTAAATACAGTTAAAATGTTGACAGGCTTGAGGTGGGCTATGAAATAAGTCCCTTATTGTTCCAAGTAAATCTGGCATGGATTTTACTCCCCCTTAGACTGGGCTGGCAGTGACTCTGCAGGCACCTGCCTGGGATCAGATTAGCTCCCTACCAGGACAGGTATTTATCACTCCAGTATTCCTAATTTATGGTGTTTCAGAGACTTGTTTCATTCACCAAAAGCATCTAAGGGGTCCATTTCCCCCCTCTTTTTAAAACTTTAATTTTGGAATGGCAATATCCAATCTTCAGCAGGCCCTTAACTGGCATAGCCGCTTTGTCATTGATTTCTTCTGGCTAGGTTTTAGAGCTAAGTAGAAGCCGTTGTTGAACACAAAAGGAGAAGGCAGAGAGGGAATGATGAGGACTTAGTGGTCTGGAACAGCCCATGTGGGCTTGCAGACTGAGCCCTTCGATGGGAGCAGCAAAGTGGAGGGGCTTGTTCGTGTTTGCAGGATGCGCATCCTGCGGTACACTGTGCATCCCGAGTGCGCAAAAGAAAGGGCTCATCAGCAAAATGCCTCCTAATAAATCTATAAAGCCCCCTTGGCCCTTTCATTTCAGTGTTTTCAAGCTGTAAGAATTGAGGAAGAATTCCCTCACTTTGTTTTGGGAAAGCAGTGGTTAGTGCTCAGTGTTGGGGCACACAGTTTGTTTGCAGCCCTTTTGCTGGTCTGTAAGTTGACTGGAACACAGCACTACTTTTTCCTTTTTTTTTTTTTTTTTTTTTTTTATCACCTAAAACAAATAACTAGCTAGTTCATATTTGGAATTATATAATGTAATTTGGGAATGCTGTGTCCTCTAATACTGCTGCATTCTTTATAGTTTTGTACACTGTTGTTCCCCCTATGCCTCAGATCTTTCACATTTAACTGGTTACACAGCTAGGAATATAATGTTCCAAAGATATAAATAATAATGAGCTTCTTTAATAAAATCAGACATAAGTTATGCAGCAGACGTCAATTATAATGGATTTTAGAGGTTTTGATCTAGAACCTGGGTGGCATTACATTTAGACTAATAACTGTAACTATGATTTATGTGTTTGCAACTGAAATGGTTTCAGTGCTTCGATATATGTCCAAAGTAAAATTTATAGTCTGCTACAGAATGTATAAATAATGAACAGCCATATGTCATATTGCATTTAAGAATTTGACTTCTTCCACAGCCAGCATAAGGTAAAATGAATTAAAATTTTAAGTTCATTGGGGATCAAGTTACTCTTTAATACTTTAAAGGAGCTCTACAAATACAAAAATAATTTAATTGCATTTTTCCCCAGTAAGAAAAAAGATATTTTTAAATATGCAGCGGTGTTCAAATTAAACCACAACAGAGAATAACACGTAGGCGGGTAAGAAAAGAAATAACCCATTTTTCTCTTAAAAAAAAAAAAAAAAAAATTGCCATTATTTTTTCCCTAGATAGCAGACCTAGGAGGCTGATTGTTGACCAAGAAGGGGAATGGAAAGTACAGTTTTCCGAGTACCTTTCTCCTCGCACCGTCGTCCTGCCTTCCTCACGTCCCCAGCGCAGGCTTCACGTTGGAATCGCTCCGTGACGTAGGGTGGTCGGCTGAAGGGGGTATGGGCGGTGAAGGCATCAGTGGAGATGCCACCTCCATGTTTCCGGCATGCGGCCATCAGGCAGCGCTGGCTCCAGCACTGCTCTGTGATCCCAAGACTCCCAGGAAACTTGCTCCTAGAGCCATTCTCCAATACGTCTCCTCAGCCGTCAACACCCTTTACATATGTTCATTAAATTTATTTCCTAAGAGCTTGGGTTTTCTAAGAGGTACCCTGCTCATTCCTGAACTTCTTGGATAACACTATTAATATTTCATTAGCTTTAAGCTGCTCTTCTCTCTTTGAGCTTATTTGATGTGTTTGGTATTTTCTTTGCTATAAAATTCAGCGATTTACTGCGCTTTTGTCTGACTTGCATAATGTAACCAGTTGATGCAAGGGGACTATGCATTTTGGCTTTTTTTGTTAGAGAATAGCTTCTAGCCTAAAGGGCACCGAATCTTCTTTTAGGATCATTTCAAATAAGTATAAGAGTAACTTTCTGAATTTCAAATTGTGTGTTCACCTGAGTTATAATGTGAGTTAAGACCAGGGCAACACAAGGTATCCATCAGAGATCAGTTTGCTTATGGTTACTGATGCTGGTTCAATAGGTGGGATTGTGTGTTTTAATTAGAGTAGTTTGATTCAGCTTTAAGAGGTGAATGGCATCTTGGGCTCTGAGCCTGCAAACTGATAGATGTCTTCATAAAATACTAAGGATGAATAAAATTTGCATACTAAGGACGAATAAAATTTGCATACACGTTGCTCTGGGTCATCCCAATCTTGCAACCGAGAGAAGGGCCGGGATGGAAAATGCACAATGTGGATTTTTCATCAGTTTGATGGGTGCAGCTGTGATGCAAGTGCAGCACTGATCTCCATTCTGCTGTACTTATCCAGGGGAATAACTCTGTAATTTTCTTGTACTTTGGCAAAGTCCTGCTGGAAAAGACAGCAAGCACCACAATTCTTAGCTCGCAGCTCTGCCCGTGTGTGGGCACCTGTTACTGATGATATCCAGGAATCAGACAGAAGTAGTGCCAGTTTTCAGTCTGTGAGAACAAATGTTGTCAGAAGAGATAATATTTTTCAAACAGGTAAATCTGCATTTGTGTGGCTTATTTAAAGAAACTGCTGCCATTTCCTGATGGTAATCAGAAATACCTTCTCTCATGAGGGGCTTATTTCTCTTCAGCTCACTGCCGATTCTTGCAGTAGCTTTCCAGAGAAATGGTTGCTGTTAGCTTCTTTAAGGCTTTTTTTTATTTTTTTGAAATTAATTTTAGAAGGAGGCTATGTATAAAGTTAAGTGAGTGTAAGAAAAGGCTAGCAGATGGTCAGAGTGCTAAGACTTGGGGAAATTCAGCAGAAGGTGTGATCTGCTCTTGCAAATTAATCAATTTAATGGAGTATAGATAAATGGAAAACTCTCCTGTAGTCTAGACATTGCATGTTTGAAAAGTAAAGCGTGAAAGGGTTCTTTGGCCAGGCATAGCTGCAGCTTTCTCTACATGATGCTCTGCCCCTCCGTGAACGTGGTGCCCATGGAAGGCAACTGTCTGTGCAAAGAGTGGATGTCGCTCCACAAGGTCATCGTACAGTACCTAGGAGGGAAATGGACAACTGCTGTCCTATCTGCAGGTATGCTGGCCATGAAATGATAAAAAACATGTTTCTTCCCTCTGTTGTCACTATTAAAACTAGGGCAGGGTTTTGCAAGGTGTTTTGTTTAACTAGCTATAAACTTGTGAATTGAAATATTTATTAATTTGTAAGTTACTGTTGAGTTAAAGGGCTTCTGGGCTTTGAGGATGTGCAAAGTGGGGAACTGCAAGGACTGGACTTTGCCACAGAAGTGACAAATTTTACTAGTTCGTTTAATCTTTACTATTTTTTCCTAATTTCCATTAAAATTAACTGAAAAGTTTGGGGTTTTTTTCTTTCCTCTTAACAAATCTGTGAATACTTCAGTAAGTAAGGGTCTTCAGCTCATGAATATCTTTGAAGTTGCTCTTCAGATCATTGATTGGGCTCAGGAGACAAACTTCTCTATCTCATTGGCTTGGAGTTGCTGGGTTGTATCATAACCTTGTGAAATCACTTCTGAAAGTAGAAAGATGAAGATCAAATTATTTTACCCACTTCCATGAATTTTTGAACACTGCAATGATTTTCATCCTTTAAAAAGTTTCTGAACTCTTCAATGATGTTCATACTTTAAAGTTAAAACTGTTAATGTGTCTTCAGGTGCTTAAAGAAACTTAGAGAAAGAAATAGTTGATAGAAATCATTTTTTTTTAAATGGGAATGTTACTTTAGCCGTTTGCTATATTGTCATCAATTGTTATTGTATTACCTAAGCCACGTGTTTCAAAATAATTAAGAAAATAAAATAACACATTTTTATGCCAATCTACTTCTCAAGAAAAGAATATAAAGGGGGAGAAGGGGCCTTCAAGAGTCCGAGTTGTGTAGTAGCTGGGGAAGGTGAGCCTATAAAGGAGAAGTAGAGCAAGATTAATATGAGAAAGAAACTACACTGGGATGGTTAAAGTTCAAGGCCTTGGTGAACGCTGCTTATGAGTGTGTAGTTTATGTGACTAATTTGTGTTTGATCTACAACTCTAAACTTGAAGAACAAATTATAATGATCATAGATTATTTTTGCCATAATTTGTCCTCTTGAGAGGTCTTCCTTGCACATACTTTTGGGCAATTATCATCAGTCTTGTCTTGACCTAAAATGTACATTTTTACCTTCTCTCTAGAGCTTTGGGGACCTGAGTGAGCAACATTTTTCTTTTGCTGTGTTTTGTGGCTACCTCCCCATAAGATTTCCTTTTTTAATGCAATATAGCTGCCCCCGGAGGGTTTATCCTGTGATCTGCTGCTTGCAGTGGTCTGTGCTGCAAAGGCTGAGAGCGATTCTGTGGGTGTGCAGCTTAAGCTGCTTAAAATCCACCTAATTATATGCAGTGTTTCCAAGAGCCTGAAGACTTCTCAAATGTGTGAATCCACATCAAAACTCCCAGAAAGTTACAGGGGTTTTCAGAACAGTAATTTTTATTCATGCTTATCTCTGTTAGTAAGACCTGTGCTGGCCAAAGGGGAAAGGACAGGTGTTTGATTTCTTTTGTTCCCTTGCGATATTGAAGATCTAAGTCTGTTTGGAAACTTGTTTTTATTTCTGGTTGGTTTATGAATTATAGTGTCACGTAGTTAGCCTTGAAAATCATTTTATTTAAAGAACAGATAGGGCTGTGAGATCTCAGTAACTGAAGGCGGAATCATACTCGTGAGAGGTGTTATATTACATTAATATTAAAAAATCAGAATGTTTTTTGAGCTTTTGCGAGTGAGGTGATATGTAGAAACTTTAGAAGGATGCTAGTTAAAAATTTAATGAGACTGTCCATCTAAACCCTCAGGAAGTTCTTTTCTGGGTCTAAGGCTTCCAAAAAGTAAAAATATGAAAAGTGTGGGATGCATTTGCCATTTCTCAAGTAAAGTATGCATGTGTGTGCATGCAATGTTAGAAAAAGTTTGTGGACCTCCTTTGACCACCAAAAAGCAGACCAGAACCTCAACCACCCTAAACAAACTTGCGGTGAATCAGAATGGAAGTTCAAATAGAAAATGTATTTTGTACTCCAGCTCCCCCCACAACTCCTCCTCAAAGAGGAAAAGGGTATTCAAAGAGGAAGAGGATTAAAAAAAAAAAAAATGCCTGCGTGCTTGCTCATTGACTCTTTCAGAGGCACGGAGGTGATTTAGGTCAAATTGAGTTCAAATATGATCATTCTGGCTATACTAACGCTGCCTTTTCATGAGCTAGCTTGGCATGAGATGTAGAAAAATATCAGTGCAATCAGCGTTTCGGTGATTCAGTAGTAAGTTGCTCCAGCAGTGTGGTTGTCTTGGGAAGGTCTGATGTGCTCCTTGAGGCCTCACCTCTGGTTTCAGGTTTCTCTGACACAAGTTATCCTGTACCTGTTAACTCGGCTATAATATTAAATTGTGTACGTGGGGCCAAATCCCTTAAGCAGTCACAGTTCTTGTTAGGATGAACCTTTAACTTCAGTAAGATTATTAGTAGAACTTTAGTAAGATTATTAGCAGTAATGAAAGCATGCCAGGAATTTGAGGGCTTTGCTAATAGATTTTTTTTTTTTGTAGGCTTATTACAAATTCATTTGACTAAATTGAAATAAATATCTTAATGAATTTGTGAGTAGTCTTCTAGTGTAGCTCATTACACTAATTTGCTTAAAAATTAAATGCTACTAAAGATCACTAATGTAATATTAGTAGAATATATGAAACCAGATTTTGACAGAATGAGTAGAAAATAATAATAAATGCTTTTAAAAGGGACCATATTATAAAAGATATGGTAGTATAAAGGCTTTTCTCTTGACTGGTAATTATTTTGGTCAGTCATAAATTAATCTATGGAGTAAACAGGACCCATATGTTTCTCTTCATATAGGATTGCCTTTTGGAGCAGGTTACTACAGTAAAAGCAAGTTTTACACATCTGCTGAGGATCCCTCCTACGTAACCCTGTAGTGTTTGCCAAGTGCATTCTCAATCTAGCCGATCATGGGTTTCTTTTTAACACAGTTGTTTGGGGATGGTGGTCATCATCTTATTTAAGGTGATCAGTGTTGTGCAGTGGATCCAGATGTAGAATACGCCCATGTTTTTATTAGGAGGTCCAGGCCATTTGTCATGGGTGAATCGTGGGAGAGCACCTCACCTCAGGTGTCATAATAACTTAATCTTGTTTGCTTTGGTTCTGGGAAGAGTGGGGCAAGTTATTATGTATGTGGTGTATACGTAAGTTCCATTTACAGCATCACTTTTTCTGCACAAATAGATGTTAACAATTCTGTTACTATGTTGAAGATTCGAGTTGTTAGTTCAAACAGAAGTTTTTCCTTTTAAGATTAGTGAGACTCTAGTATTTTATAACATCTTGAGACTTTACAGTGTTGCAAAACTGTGAGAGTTTGACTCAGTGTGCATGTCTTGACCTGGAGGATCCTTCACATGCAGCTCTGAAAGGCCAGATGATGATTTAATTAACATGTCTCTTCAAGGAACAGGTTACTTTTTTAAAGTAATCATATTGATATTTGACAGGACTGGATGTTCTTCTAAAGAGTTAGGAAAGTTTTAGGTCAACAAGACAGATGCTGCTCTAAGTTCTGTTGTTTTCTCCATCAAGGCTACAGCAAACCCAATAGGCCATAGTACTTTTGCTGCCTGAGATTTTTAGCTCCATAGTCTCTGTACAACTCAGTTATCCCTAACTTATGGGGAACTACAGTATGGTGGCAAATGATACTGTACTTTTCTATAAGGTGGCCCGAACCCTGTGGTACCACGTACAATTGGTGGGCATTAGAAATGCTTCCTATGCTTGGCCTGTCTGAAGGATACAACAAGCAATATAATGCTTCTTGCAAATGGAAGCTACTTCAAATATAACTGCAGGTTATTGTTTTCCCTCTTTAAAAGTTGTTTTCAAAAAGAAAAAAAAACTTCGGAATGATATGCTGATGGTAGATAATCAAGAAAATCCATAGTTTAGGGAAAACATGCCATATGTTTTCTAATTCCTGGTCACAATGGGGTGTCTCCTTAATGACATCCTCTGTGCCCCCAATTGTATCTCGGTGTTGGAAGACATATGGAGCCTCTTCCCCTTAACTGTGAATTTCCTTCCTGCCACATTTTTTTTCCTTACAACCTTAATCTGCTTTTAATGTACTGCAGTTGTTTTTGACTGTCAATAATCTTTTATCCCTTGTTAGGCAACTTCATTACAAATGACAGAACAACAACTTTGACATTAGGAGTGAGATGAATGCTTGAATTCAAGTATGTATTTTTATAATAAGTGAGCAAACTTGGTATTTTGTGCTCGACCTTGCACTGCAAAACCTGTGTGTGTGTGTGGTTTCTGATAGCACAAGTATATCATGGTATCCAGTGTTCTGCATCGCTATAGTCCTTGGTGCTTGTGTGTGCAAGGTTCTGATGTGGTGCCACTTGTTCTTTCTGAAGATTTTTATGAGATTTTTGGCTCTAGAAACTCTTGTTTTGAAATCTGATAACTCTAATCGTTTAACTGTATGAAAAGGTATGATTTGGCTGTGATTATGTAGGGAATTTACAGACCACATATCTGCTTTTTCTATTGCATCTTTATATTTAAGTACTGTGAAATACAAGGGTCTTTTGCATATGAACATGGCAAGCCACTATAGAGAAAATGTGGAAAAAATCAGAAAAGAATTGGCATGTGGGTTTTCAAACTAAGAATAAGCACATGGTTCAAATTCTACCCTAATAGAATTTTACTCTGTTACTTGCTGAGGACTTACTGATCAGTGCTTTTATTTAAAAGATTTTAGACAGAAATGTTTATAATTGGAAATGTCCTTTCAAAGCCTTGATGAGATCAACAAGGCTTTTTATAAGGCTTTGAACCTAGATTTAGTGTCACACATAAGAAAAGCTGATAAAGGAAGGTGATTTACCTTCTGATATTCTGACATAGCCAGGGCAAGAGGGGCCCATTTTGCTTTCCAGCACTCAAGTCTTTGGGTAGAACTGGTGCCTTTCCTGCCTAGGTGGGGTGAGGTTTGACCCTGAATTTCTCTTCAGACCATCCACTTTACTAAAAGAGCATGACCTAAGGAGCTATGTACATCCAGAGTGGAGCCGTCTTGGGCTCCTTTGCTCCTATCTTAAAAAAAAAAAAATAAATAAGGCCGGAAATAAAATTATGACACCGATTCATGGTCCGGTTGATAGTCGGCTCCTGGGGCAAAGCAGATCTTGATGTTGCTCAAGGCTGGTGCCAGAGCTACAATTTAGCTCTTGAAATTGGCAGAAGTGTTATTGATTAAACGGGAGAGTAAAACAGTTGATTACTCAAGGATTTTATGGCTTAGATGGGAATGTATTCCCAGGGATTGTGCAGGAAGATTTTTTTCTAGCCTAAGCTTGAATATTGCAGTTGAAATTTATTATGAGCAAATCTGAGGTTTGCCATTAATGGAGTTGGTAAAAAAATGTTTATGATGACCTTATTTTTATAATTTCTCAGTGATGGATGGCGAGTTACTGAGAGCCTGTGGTGGCAGCGTGCGCTGAGGAGCACTTCATTTGGAGTGAAGGATTATCAGTCACTGTGGGTTTGATTTCAGGCTGAAAAACAGGCTCATTTTTCATTTAGTGACACGGTTGGCAAGAGAACCCCTCGGACACGTTAAGCAGAGGGCTTGAGCCCCAGAAAGGGGTGACAGGTTTTGGTGGCATGTGGAAGGGAGAGGATGGGCCACCAGCGGTGGCACCTGCATGCTGTCCTGGTGGCCCGCAGGGTGGAAGGCTTGGGGGACAAGCAGGGTTGGCAGGGAGAGGGGAAGGCCCACGCATGCGGCAGCAGAGCATGCTCATAACCATCCCACCTCTTGCCAGATAATTACTAGGATGAAAACAAAGAGCTGAACCAATTCTACAGATGCTTGAGTGAAACCTTCCTGAAAATGTATCATTTATGAGAGCTCGTAAATGAGAGCTTGGGTTTATCACAGTCTTAGCACAGAGAAATATTTCTCCTTTTTGTATGTGCATTAATGGAGTGGGTTTTGTTGCCTTTTTATGTTTCTTTCTTTAGAGCGGAGCTTTGAAGCGGGGGCCATCGATGGCTCACGGCTCCCTGGGGTGCCCTTTACGCACAGCAGTGTCTTTCCCTCCCCTCTCCTCCCCTCGTGGTTACTGGCTGGTCATCGCGGCAGCCAGATGCCAGGCTGGAGCGCAGGGTTTTCCAGCAAATGGCATCTGGCTCCCTGGCAAAGTCCAGGGCACTTGTGCTGATGGCTTTGGAGCTGCAGCTGGGCCTGGGTGGCTGCGGAGGGAGTATCTGGGCCACCCTCTCGTTCTAGATGCTGTTTACCTTTGGCTCACCTTTGAGGCAGAGGCGTTTTAGCATTTGTGTCTTCCTATAATGCTGTCAACCATCAGTCTTTGAAACAGCGTTTTGTAGATCTATCCACAGTGCAAAAGAAGGTTATTTCACATGACCACTTATTTTCTGTGTGTATATGTAAATTATAAATCTGCTTGTATACCACCAGTGTTTACTGGTTCATTTATCCTCCAGGGTGTCTAGCACAAATCTATGTATTAAGCCATTCATTTAAAAATGGGAGGAAAAAGAGAATCTGATGATCTTGTCTGTGCATGCAAAGTGCATTAATTTCCGATTATATTCTGCAATTAAGAAATGCAGAAGTCTGCGCTGCTGAGGTAAAACTACTGCCATTGCCCTGGAGGGGGTGGCACAGAGGGCCTGTCCTCTGATGGGGACCACCTGCACCCGGAGAGGGTCATGTCCAGGGCTTTGCTGTTGTCTGGATTGATCCAAAAGAAGCAGCACTGGACTGGGAGCAACTGGGCTGCCCTGATGCTGCTACCGACCTGTTGTGAGGCTCTGGAGAGCCACCTCGCCTCACTGTGCTTCATTCTCCAGTTTGTCCATGTGACAGGTAGTATCACGCTTCTTGGAGGCCCTTAGATGTAGCAGTTGGTGGACAACTCATCTGTGCCGGTGGAGGAGATTGGTCAGAGTTGGTCTGAGAGCAGTTCACTCTTCTTTCCTTTTCCAGGCCTGAGACTATGAGGTTTGTGACGATGTGGCATCGTGCCCTGAATTGTGTCCACATGATTTGCACCGGGATGGCATCCCCCACAGCGATGTTGTTATATGAAAATAAGCAAACAGTCCTTGTCCTGATTTTAACGATGGCATCTCAGATGCAGAATTATTGCTATTACGTCTAATTGCTAGTCCACACTGTGGTATTTAAAATGGAGTGGTGGCAAGGATTCAATGTACAAATCTATTTATTTATAACTGAGTGACCTTCTGTTCAGTGCGTTTATGGATCCCGGCTAGGGAGAGGGATGCAGCTCCCTTGTGCATGTCTGGCTGTGGCTTAGTGTTGTCTAGAATATGGCTTTTTTCCCCCCACTGCTAGTAATGACAAGGCCTCTGACAGCATCCTGTGGAACATGGGGAATACCTGAATTCAATTTGCTTGGTGTCCTTTGAGCCAGCTGCAATTCACTGCCTCCGTATAATTTTTGATGGGCAATGGCTAGGGACAAAGTCCCATATGGCCTTTTACGTTGTTCCGGCTGGTACACGGGAAAGCAGAAGACTATATCAATAAAAGCATCTGCAGTGTTCTGACGAACATGAAAAACATTATAAATGCTGCACAGTGAGAAACCTTGCAGTGAACTTAACAATATTGCATTCGGTTTTATTTTTCTTTGGTTTTCATGCACACATGACCTTATTAAGTTTCTAAACATAAAAATATTCCTTTTAAAATACATCCTCAAAGTATACTTGAATTCTAGTCCTACAGGGACTTGACATATCAAAAGAAATTTGCTGACATAAACTGGTATGTAGAGCTTGATCTATTCTAATATATGATTTTAATGTTTCTCATTTTCTTGCCTTGCCAACTCACATCTATCACACACTGTCACATTTAAGTTTCCTAAATTACTGCTTTTAACTTTTTGTCACTTATTCAGCAAAGAGATATATTCTAAAGCTCAGCTTCTTTTTTTTTTCCTTGTGTGATTGTATCTTAATATTAATAGTTTGAGGGGAAAATGGAAATTTTTGCTCAGTTAAGGAGACAGCACTTTTTGATAGATTTGGGATTCAATATTGTCCTGGTTTCAAATCCAAGGCCTGATTTAATTTCCAAGCGTCGCACGGAACTCAGCGAGGCAAATGGAATAATGGCCCGTGCGAGCGGGGAGGATGTTCCAAGCATCGTAATTACGGCGCGGCAAAAATACATCTCCACTGCATCTGTTCGTCTATGATGGATAGGGAGATTCATTTCCTATTGTTTGTGGTACACGTGTGGGTGACAAAGTGCTCTGGTAAATTCTATTATTTGGAAGATAAGAGGAAAGAAATAATAATTGCACATTTTAATCAAGGTGCTTTGACCACAAGCTGCCAGTTCCCAAGTTGCTTCTTTCCACTTTCATGGCCAGTCTGAAAGACCTCAACTTTTGAGCCTGTTGTTTTTAAGAACCTTGTACCTTTCAGAATTGAGGAAATAAGAAATGTTTCCACTAGACATACTGAAATCTGAGGATATTAAAAAAAAAAAAAAAACCAAAAAAACTTACACTTAATATTGCTTGTGATTTGGAACCTGCTTCCAATTTACTTAAGCTGCCTTTTAGCTCCTTATTATACCAGCTGCTTTAGCACCACTTCTGCTGTGAGCCAAGTCTACTGTTGTTTGTTGCTCCAAGCTCATCATACTATAAACATGAGCCTTACCTTTGATATGATAAAATGCTTTCAACAACACGTAGTTTTACTGTAAAATGTTTTTTCACCTTTCCTGGCCATTCAGAGGATGTTTGCAACTTGTGTCCCCACTTGAGCTTTCAGAGTTAGGAATTTCAGCGCAGGGTGAAACACGATGAACCTGTAGTGTTAGCACTTGGTCAAAGAACCAACTCTTCACTGTGGGAATAAGGATGCAACCTCATTTGTAACGATCCTGTCTTTTCTAGAAAGATCCAGCTTTGACTTAAAGGCATCAAATGGTTGTGGGTCTTCCATGTACCTAAGTGTCTTGCTCCAGCTTTGGAGTGAGATGATGTAAAAGCAGGCCTACGAGTTTGCTTGTGTCTGGTGGAAGAGGAATTTGGTTTGTAGGAGATTTGGCTGGAACTTTTAAAGGAGAGTTTTCAAGCAGGGAAAGGAGGCAGCTTTGTGAACGGTGATGGGAAGCTTGCCCTTCCACAAAAGATGAATGCTCAGCATATTTATTGGGATTATATTTTTTTATTGTTTACCTCACATGCATCCCTACCTGTATTAATGCTGTAGGCATTTTAAGAGCAGTATTTGCAAGGCACGTGCATGTCCTTTGGCTCTTTAAGAGGCACACAGGTGTCAAGGGGCCACAATTTGTAATCGAGTTTGCCCTGGCAAACCAGGAAATGTGTCTGTGATGGACAGGACATACATCTATGAAACTAATGTGCGAGCTTGTGAAAAATTCTGTGTCTTAAAAGGTCAGAAAATATTGCATAAAGAGAAGTGGCAGATAGCTTGGTTTCCATTTAAAAATGAAGTTTTCCCTGCCAAGCAACTGCTCTTTTGCCTGTATTTAGGTGGTATAGCACTTAACATTCAGCATACTTTGCTGTGCTGGGTATCCTCTGCTGCAGTGCTCTTTTTCAAGGATATCATTCTATCGCCCAGAATGTGAAGTGTTGGTACATCTGTTCTTAAGGGGATCAACACATTTATATTACACAGAAGTCGCACTTCAGTGATTTATTTTCCTCTGCAGAAGTGCGTATGCAGCACCAGATTAGTTTGCAATAGGATAGCCTCATCTTCCTGTGGTCACATAGGGCAAATGCTTATGCATTTGCTAGGAGAAAATTGTAATATAACTAATCTGCATTTAAACAACTGTCCATCTAGCCAGCTAAACCGGTCAGTGAGTTTGAGCTGTGGTACAGGGATCCGGCCTTTAATTTTTTTTTCTTAGTAATTTGTTAAGTGCAGTGTGTTGGGAAGGTCGGCTCTGCTGCTAGGGGAAGAGCACCCCAAATGTGACACTTGGTAGCTTTAGTCTGATGACTTTTCTGTTTTATGAGTGTCACTGTGCTTTTTGTATAGCCGTAGAACTGGCAATAACGGAGACCACAAAAGTAAGCTGAATATTGTGCAAATGTTTCTGTGTAACTTTTTAAAGGAATCTTTTCCTTTGCTCGTGAAACTACTCTTGGTTCAGGCTGGATCCCATTGCTTGTTTTGAAGGTGAGGTCTGTTAAACAGCTCATCAGCCATTCTCACTGACTTCCCCCTGACATTCACTCCTGCATTTCCACTCGTTTCGGCTCTAAGAGGAGATTTATTTCTGGTCTGAAGGAAACTTAAATATATCTACTGGGGTTGTCGTGATGAACCAGCCTCTTAGTGGTAAAGTTGAAATGTGAGCCTTGATACAGAAGAGCATGTATAGTTCAGTGACCATCATGGGACCTCACTGTTCAGATTTGGGTCAAAAATAGTCTTAGTAATGTGCTCCATACAACATTACTCACAAATGGTGAACAGCCATCTCTCCCTGCACATTTGCACCTCCCATTTAAATATTTGTTAGTATTATTATAATGATGGCATTGAAATGAATGGCACATGGAAGCTTGGATGGCAGCATTTGTAATATGGAATATTCTATTTAATTGGGTAGTGCTGCTGAGTATTATAGGTTATTGGCAGTCAGGAGGCACTCATCGGCTTGTAATTTGATAACATGGAGCTGGAATGTGAGTGTGGGAATATAAAGTGGACTGTTCGGTTGCACTCTCTTCCGTACTCTTGTAAACCTTGCAGTGTGCTGGTGTTGAGGATGAGCGTGTCTGCTAGATAGCTGCTGGTCTCTACTCCTCTACACCTAGAGAGGAAATGAGTCCAAGCTGCCCTTCATTCTTCTCAATTAAGCCAAGATGATTGACACAATTGCAGTTAACCTATCACTGAAACACAACTGCTCCAAGACCCAGGATGGTCTTGCAGCAGTCTTGCTGTTAAGAGATGTAGATGGGGCATATGAGCATCCTGGCCAGGCTGTACATGATCAACTGCTGAAGCCTAACATCTGTGTCCCACTGAATAGCAGGGCAAGATACAGCAAAAGAAACGTTTTGAGATGCAGCTTTGGTAAAAAGCTCTGGTAACTTGTTTCCAAAACCCATCAAACCTACAATTTCCCTCAAATGTAAAACATGCTATAAATAGGAGTGGTTGAGAATCCAGTGAAAAGCATATTCATGCTTTTCATCAAAAAGCTTGGCAATAACTTTTTGAGTTCCACTAAATCTTCTTGGAAGAATTACACACGAAATGAGATTTGCTTACTGCAGTGGCTTTTATGGAATGATCCGTGGTGGATATCTGAGGCTTGTGTGCATGCAAACACTTGCAGAACATCAGCAATGATAAGTACCAAAAATTCTGTTTTGATGGAATTTACATATACGCCAACAGGAGAAAAATGATTAGACCCTCGATTAAAAACAGTTTCATATGCAGACAATGAGGCTTTACATTAAATGCTCATGACCTCTAATACCTGGACCCTTTGCTCATTTCATCTACTATAAAATTTATCACAGGTATTTCAGTGATAGGTTAACTGTGATTGACACAATCATGGACTAAATCCTTGATGCTTATTTTCCTGTCACATGAACTTTATCAGGATGTCTGTGACTTAACAAACAAACAAAAAACTCTTCTCCTGACCACCTTTTTTCCTCTTTGCTACAATGTGAGGTAGTATGTGTAAAGTTTATATATTCATTCCAGGGTTCTTGGCAATATTTTCTGAAATATCCCAAGAGGTAATTCTTCTTTAAATTTTCTTTCTATGTGCTAATTTAATTTTGACTTAATTAAAATAAGGCATTTAATTAATATAAAATTGTTATGGAAAAGTACAAATTAATATGTAATCCATCACTTGAAAGTATGTCTTAATTAGCAATGCAATTATAAAGGGTTTCATGCAGACTGAATGACAGTGGACCTTTTAGTAGGGAATCTGTTTGAGTGAAGGCTTTGAGTGAAATCTGCTGCATAACCAGCATGTTGGAAAAAACTTCTCTCGGTGACCCCAGAAAGCCATTTTTCTTTATTCTCTGTTACAAAGGAGCTATATTTTTTGGGTGCATGACCGTGAAGCTATATATAACAAAGGCTTCAAGCTTAGCATTGTTTTTCTGGTCATGCACCACACAAAATGCTTTAGTTTCAATCAAGTGCAGTGGTCTTTATGCTTCCCAGTGGCAGCTACTGGATCACCAGCATAATTTGCAGCAGCCCAAGAGCTGTTTCATTTCAATTGGACTACCAGGGTTTGACAGCAAAGGTGGGGGAAATAGAATAGCACATTGTAGCACATGTGTTTGCAAACTGGAAGATTCTCTTGATTTTGGTGGACTTGGTGGGTCCTGAGAGAAAGGAGGAGGCGAATATGGGAGGCCACTTCTTGGCTTTCTCATTGAGAGGGTTTATTTACAGAAGTGAGTGATGACTGATGCTTCATAAGGGTGTGACTTCTAATTGCTACTATTTGTTTGGGTGGGAGTTTTTGTTAATTTGTTTTTTAGTCTAGAATAGAAAGTCATTTTCCTCAATACTGAGTTTCATACACCATTTGCCAAGGAAAAATTTTCAGCAGCTGCAGTTTTGCAATATTAATCCTTAAGTGTTCATGACTGAAGAATTCAACCCATAAAGTTTACCTCAAATAGGTACATGAGGCTTAGATATGTTTTTCAAGATGCTTTCAACAATGTTCCTTCTCTTCGATTCATTAATTTTACTCCATCTTCTGGAAGATAATTACAGGCCTACCAATGATTAAAATCTCCATAAAAAATTTTCCTGTACAACAGAAGTCTGTCTTGCATTTAGTTTTCCTTGGAAAAAATGTGTCACTGGACTTAAGTGATCCAAGAAAGCTATGTGGTCATCCAGGTGATGTTTTGAGTGAGTGCCAGTTCAAGCTATGATTTAGTTTTCATAATGATTTAAAATGCATGCAGCTCAGTCAAAATGCATTTTTTCCTCCTGCATGTTTTTTTATTTCCTGCTGTGTGCATACCTTTATTTACTTAAACCTGCTGTCTTTGAAAAATATGCCAGTCACCTTTGTAGATTTGGGAACAGAGCTAATTAAGGTGATGTGTGTTCCCTGCTGATTTCCTGCTGCACAGAGGTGCATGAGAAAACAAAAGTAAACTCTAAGACATCAATTGAACAGGGTTCTTTGAATTTTTCTCCTGTCAAGGATATCCTTGTGGTTTTGCTACAGGGGCCTTAGGAGGCCCTGGGTATTTGGCTGAGAGTAGCGTGTGTATCAAGTGTTGCATCGTTGTCCATGTGGGACCTGAGCAATCCGGGGTGACAGGGAGGTTTCAGGGGTGATGCACCTTTCTGTAGGTAGGTGACTTGAAGAATAAGGTAGGTAATACCATGGCATGTTTTGGTAAAGGGAATGGTGCTTGCACTTTAATTTAGGATTTGTGAATATAGGAAACTATTGTTCAAGTGAAGATACAAGAGATGGATAGAGTGAAGCCAAAATACTGTGCAAGAAGAAACTCAGCAATGTGATTTTCCTCCCTCCCTCCCTCCCTCTTGCTGTCCCACTAGGACTCCAGGTGATCCTGCTGTTTCGGTAGCTGTACTCATGCGTTTTGGGGTACTCCAAGGCCTGCCCTGTTAGTAGCATAGCGTGGGACCCGGGCTAGTTCTGCTGCTTGGGCAGTGGCCGCAGCAGGGACACGACCCGGCCCCGGCGTTCCCGTCCATCGGGGCGGTCTGCCCTTCTAAGCCAGTGCCCAAACGCTTTCGTGTCTCTTATCGGCAGAGCTGCAGTCCCCACAGTGAGTGTAATTTTCTTTAGTTAATGATATTTCTCCAATATCAGTATTGCTTGAGGCTAAATGATTCATCTGAGTAATGTCAGTAACTATTTGAGATTAAATTATCTAGTTAATTTTTCAGAACTTTGTTCTTTTTTTTACTTTGATCTTCTCACTTGCACAGTAGAAAGGGATGCTTCACTGAACAGTTTTTACCTGAATATGATTTAAAACTGTAAACAATTTCTATCAGCAGCAAATTAAACAGGTAGACACCAGGAAAATATATTTGTGTTTTTGATTACCTTCATGGAAATGGCAATGATGTTACCCGGAGATGTGTGTTTTGAACATGAGAGCAGCTAAAGGTTCGTAGTGACTCCTGAGTAGTTTTTATCCTGCAGGGTAAAAGGATGACAGTAGGAGTGCGGTTTTAGAATATATCTAGAATAAACGGAGGTTCAAGATCCTCAGTATTTTAAATATGCTTATTAACAACTCCTGCACCTTTTTTGTACAAAAAAGCAACTTTGAAACGGTTGAACACTTTTGGCACTATTTACTGAACTGTTAATAAAACAGTAAGAAGAAAAAAATCAGTAGAGTAGATGAGCTAATTTCAGACAGAAATGAAAGAGGTTCAAGATGGTATGTTTTGACATTCAATTTCACATTTCAAATTTTAAGAATCAAAACCTGTGTGTTTCTTTACTCTAGATAATATGGAGAGCAAATGGTCCCAGTTTCTTGTCTAATGCAGGTCTGCGTAAGGGACTGGAAGGAGAAATGTGGCTTCGTGCAGAATTTCAGGAGTGGCCTGAGGACAGTTCAGGCAGCAGAGCGTTTCTGAACAGTGCCCATGTCCTACAGGACTTTGGCCCTCGAGGGAGCCTCAGTGGTCCTGCAGTCACGTCTGCCTTAGATCTGGCTTTTCTAAGGGCATCTTTCCTGCCGCCTAGTAATCTGTATTGTGAATCTATCCAGCTTTGGGAAATTTATTTTGGATAATGAGCGGATTTATTTGTTTCGCTCTGAGATATCAACTGATTGTGATTCCTCTTTTTAAGAAAGAGAGAAACAAATCTGAAGAAGATAGTGAAACAAGCCGAATTCTGCCAGCAAAAAAAAATCAGCTAATGGTTATTTTTATTAGGGGAAAAAAACTGCTGTATACAGTGAAAGCTTTATTTTGGAATAACCTTCTTCTACCCTTTGGAAAAATGACCACTGTAAGAAGATAACTCAGATCACTGTAGGAAAGCCCTATCCCATGAGTTGTACAGCACACTTTTATACTCCCTTATAGAGTCTACTTTGGTTACTGCTAACTGGCCAATCAACAAGTGCTTAACCATTTCAGCTGATTCAGGAATTACGTAGATTCTGCATTTTAAGGAAGTCTTATGGTTTAACAGAAAGTAAAACTGCCATCTCAGCAGCAATGTTAGAGAATTCTACCCTAAGGGTTAGAAATGTCGGTATCTGAATCCCCATGCAACATGCACAGGCAAAGTCATGCTCTCGTGAAGAACATCCCTTTTTAGCTGTGGACTTTAAGATACTTCTTGTTATGCCAGCAACTCCAATAAAATATAAAGGGCACTGAAGAAATACTTCAAGCTCCAATATCGCTGTATTTTGTAGGAATACAAAGCATCTGTCATTGAGGTCCTCTCTGCACAACTTCGTGATAAAACTTGAGCTGAATGGATAAGGCTTTTTCACTTCTTGTGAGAAAATTTAATCACAAGAAAATGATAATATAGTGTCTTTAGAAAATGTTAATGGTGCTCTTTAAAATTTTCTATAAGCTTCTAAGAACACGGCAGTACAAGATGGGCTTCTTGTTACTACCTGGAAGCACGGTAGTGACCTTAAGTCTTGTTTTATCTTTACCAAATTGTAGTGTCATCTGCATATAAAGTTTCCAGCTGACTGGGTGG
Organism: Crypturellus tataupa; assembly: GCA_034781795.1. Lineage (NCBI taxonomy): Eukaryota > Metazoa > Chordata > Aves > Tinamiformes > Tinamidae > Crypturellus > Crypturellus tataupa. The sequence continues at coordinate 3,255,601 of JAWLRI010000217.1, read as the reverse complement.
TGTTACTGTGAGGAAAAACACAAAGGCAGTCACATCATTCCATAAGTTAACCATAAACTAAATACAGCGGAGCAAGTTATTTGCAAGACCTCAACACAGAAAGGATCCCTTTTCCTCATTACCACCCCGATGCAGTAGGTAACCATTTTGTTTGAGTAATAGATGAGATTATTACCCGATTATGCAGTCACTCAGTTTTAATCAGCTGAGTAGGAAATCTCTGCTTCCTTATCAAAGGGCAGTATATGAAAAGCGACATCTCTGCAGATCATTATGAATGAAGCCTTGTATGAAGGGACCCTCATCTCCTCTCTTAGTAACTAGCACTGCTACTGAGGGAGTTATGTGCTGGGGGAAAAACGCCTTGATTAAAACAGATTGAAATCTAAGTACAATTAGACTGAGGGGATGCAGGAATGTTTTATACTCATTGGATGATGTAACAAGTACACAGAGTAAACCAAATATACTAGGAAGAAAGCTCCTTTTCCTGATGAATTGTCCAAAAAGAGGAATTAAAACTAATCTATTCTTATAGGCAGTTGAGAGCAATTTTGTCTTTTGGGATCTCTATGTAGTCCATGCAATAAAATATCCTCGGTTGAGTCTGAGCACTTGTTCCAGATGGAAACTTGTTCCTTTGCATTAAATAAGTCATTTAAATAATAAGGTCAAATTTGTTCTCTCCTTTATACTAGGAGATCAAATACTTATTAATGGGCAAGAGGCACAAACTACATTGTAGAATTAGTGTGTTTAGTTCTTACACAAATCCAAACACTTGCATTGCATATTGGCAGTTATAAGAAGACAGTCGGAGACCTTCCTGTACAAATTTTGGGCTTGCAGTAGAGCAGATGTTGGGACAAATCATCACAACTCTGCTGCTCTGCGGAGCATTCTTATTGTAGTCCAAATTCTTAGTCTCACTGTAATAAGAATTATTTTTATACCTTTTTTTTCTCTAGATCTGCTTCATGCAGATGCAGTGGCATCTGCAATTGGTAGCATTCCTTGACTTTTGGTGTAGGATTCCCTAAGGATTCCCCAAGGCCTGACAACAAGCTCTGCTAGGTTTCCACTAAATAGCACTACCTTGTCTTGATAGCTTTGGGGGTGATAATTCTGGGGGGGCTTCTCTGAAGTCAGGACAATCCCATGGTGTGGATGTGTCACCCTCTCCTCTTTCCTTTTGTCACAGTGCTCTGAGTAGGATGGTTCTTACCTTTTACTTCATAACTCCACACAAACCTGGTATTCCCGCTTCTTGATCTGTACTTTTTTTCTCACCAAAGCCCATGAAAGCGTGTGGATGGAGGCTACTGTGCAGAGGCTCTGCATATAAATTGCCTGGGTAAACACGAATATTGTTCATTAAGCTGTACTTATATCTTGTATTTCCTTTCTTGCCTTGGTGGAAATGGAAAAGACAGTTCACTTGCTACACATAAATCTTGCCTTCGTCTGGCTCCTTTGGTATTAAAAGTTGACAATTTGCAGTAGGGGATTGCAACATTTGTTGTGTAGGGGATTACTTGTAAGCAGACTTTTTAGCTTAGGCTTAAGGCCTTATATGTTTAGTTGTGATGAAGTATTTAAATAACCTACCCTATAAGATTTCTAGAGAGTTGCCCTTTGAGCAACAGCAGCCACCCGTGTTTTGCTGTTCATATGGCAGTAGCTTATCCTGGTGTGCCAGAGATGGCAAGGCAGGTTGGTATCCTGCGAAGATATTCCATTTCTCAGACTCCCTGACTTGCGTTGTTAATGCTTCGTCACGATATGCTCTACCAGCCCACGGCTAGAGAGCTACCCACCACGGACTGGAAATCCCTATGGTTTTGCTAAGCATAAAACAGTGTATTATATGTGTATCTCCGTGTATCTTCTCTAGAGATCATAAACAAGCTCTGCAGATATGTTCCTTATTGGTGCTAAATGCTGGAGAGGGAATCCTGAGCTGTAACAATAGCATCTACAGTCTTTCAAGAACGAAATTACGCCTGTATATGCCTAACCCTGGCTTGGATTCGCACCTGAATAGTTGTTTTGCTGTTTTTGTATTTTAAAGCTGCAAAGACCTTCATTTTTGCCATGCCTACTGGAGCACCTGCAATTGCAAAGTCAGTTTTGAGTAGAAGGCAGGAATACTTTTTGCAGAGATTAAGTTCGGGGGAACTTGCAGAGCTGTAGTGTAGGAGTGTTATGCTAACTGTATTCCCTGTTTGCTGGTGAGCATTTCTGTAGCCTGAGATTGCAGTTGGGTGCTGCTCCACCGCGGCACCGTTGCCTTGTGGAACCATGTGGCTGTGGTTCTTTTCCTTTCTCTCTCTTTTCCTCTCCTCATGATGTTTAGAAGAAAACTTACTATAAAGACAAGAAAAATAATCATTTCTGGTTGACTTAGTACTGCCTGAGTCATCAATTCTTCATGTAGATCTAGGGCCTAGTTCCTCTTCATTTTATTCCTTTGCTTCTAGATTTATAATGTTGTTAGGAAAAAGAGATTCAGCCTCTTGGTCTATAAGAACCTATTTAAACATAAAGAGGCATTTACTTACAAATGGCACTGTATTGCCTATGCATTTATCTTGACAGTCCAGTTTAATTTATAAAGCGTAATGTGCTTGTAACTCAGCCTGAGAAATGTAGTTTAGCAAGCACTATTGACTTACTAAATCTCTCTTCTCTCTCTTATTGTAAATCTGATAAACCTAAGGAAGCATTCTGGGTACTAGAGAATCTAAATATTAAAGCAGGATTCTTCAAGATGATCTTGATAGTACTTCACTTAAAACTGCAGGTTGAAGCAGTAGTTTATCCTATTGTCAAGTGGTTTAATCTTTCCTTGATCATTTCTCAAAGATGTGGATGTGCTGTACAGTAAAATTGCCAGATTTGTGCTGAATTGCAGCTTTAGACCCCGTTATTCCGAAAAGGTTATCTAAATTGAATGGCTTTAAGATGACTTGTAAAGTCATTAGGAGACTTGGAGCCTTTTATGTGTTTGACTGCACAAGCTGCCGTGATTCATACGCACTCGGAGAGGCAAGCTTTAAATCTGTTGTTTGCTTGATGTTTATCTTGTGGGATGGACGGGTATGTTTTCTCCTTTCTGGCAAAGAAAGTGCAACATTTCACTTCAACTTAGTACTAATATGTAAATGCCGTAACACAGTTATTTGCCATACATATAAGTTTAGGCGGACTGTAGGTTTTAAGCTTAAATCCAGGCTTAAGCCTGAACCCCCTTGCCCCAATGCCCCTGTTAACTTTCAATTCCCAGAGGAGCGGTAGGTGCCAAGTTTCAAAGAAATTCTGGTAAATACTTCAGATTTCTTGTTAAGTCTAATTGTTTATACTTAAATAGCTTTTAAAGATACTGAAATATATTGTAACTTCTTTTTGCTTATTTGCTAATTGATTAGAATGTATGGTGTACAAAGAAAAACTTTGTGCTCTAAATATCTAATAGAAATATGTTTTCACTGAGTATGCAAGGGAGGTGCTAGTTGTATCTGTCTTTATACCCTTAGGATCATAATATTTTCTCCTATATCTGTCTTGTAAGGTTTTTTTGTTAATAAACTTCTTCAACATGACTTTTATACCCAGTTCTTTCAGTGAGACTTGTTCATTACAAGTCTTGATCTAGCAAGATGTTGCAAAGAGATTATTCCAGCACAAATGGAAGAGGATGCTATCTGTGCATGGACAGATGGCTGCATAGTCCTCTGCACTAAATCCTGCATCCTAAGCCTCTCCTTTTTCCGACTGCATACCTTTGCCTAGAACAAAGAATGGATTTGTTTATTATCAGTATTTATTATGGCAATATCTGCTGCACTTTCATGTAAAGCTTTTTTCATTTCCGTGGTCGGGGAGAGAAATGCTCAATGTTGTTGGTGATTTTTATTCAAGCTTGGGACACTATGGCATTAAAGCGAAAAGCAAATAGGCTGCCATGATTTTCATGTGTTGTTCTTGACTGATGTAAATCCCGAAGCGCGTGTAAGGTCTGAAATGTGTTATTGCTGAGTATGAGAGTGGCACTGAGGTGAGCGCTGGCGGTGTGCGCTTGGCAAAGCCAGCCCCATTCTCATCTCTGCTATTGATCTCAAGCTCATTCGAGACGGCTAATTTATAAGTGTTTTTTCAAGAGACCCTGCAAGTCAGCAATTTTGCTTGCTGAATCAAGTAAACACTGTCTAATTCTCACATAAATCCTGTGCTGTAAATAAGCAGAAAAAAATCACAAGGTGTTCAAGTGTATTGATTGCCCTATTACTTTTTAGGCAGAATCTTTGTGTTGACTGTAGTATAAGAAATCCTCTGCAATGCACGAAGGTAGCTGTAGGTAGTAAGAGTGCCATGTAATAACACAAGGCTTCTGTGAAGAGTAATAAATCCCAAGGTGCCTTAAACCTTGAAGACAACTCTGTAACTGTGGTTTGTCATCTCCCTCTCAAACCGTTGATAGAGAGTAATTTGTAACCTAAGTAGGGAAAGGAATACTTTTATTTCCCTCCCTCCCCCCTTTTTTCTTTTCTTATAAGAGAAAGATAACAAGAAAAAGGTTATTCAATTTGAAGTTTTCCTCAAGGGAAAAAAAAAAAAACTCTGACAAGATTTATAACTTCTGAATTAAAGATTCAATATAGTCTTAGACTACTTCATATCAGGAAAATAAGATCTAATAATTTCAAATAGAAAAATGCAATCTGAATCCAAATTGTATACAAATTAGACTGTAACTTGGTTGGCATACAACATCCTTGTGAAGACTTCTGCCTGGACATGATCGTGGGGATGGCTGTCTGCCTGGGGATTTGGATGGGATGCCCTGGGACGGAGGCTGTGGGGTTGACAGGGTGCTGCACAGGTCCTCGCTGCATAGTCAAGAGCCGAACAGAGCTGAACTTCCAATGGGGCTTTTGAAAAGGCACCGGGAGACTAACATTGGGCAACACTGACCTGGACGGAGTTTTGGAAGGGATCTGGTGCTTAAGGGATTTCCCTGTGGAATGGAGATGAGCAACCCAAGTTGTCTTTCACCAAACTGGTTGAGCTATGAGAAGCACTAGAACCACCCGCATGGTCTGCTCTGCAGGGGTAACCACGTGGGCTAAATAGCCCTGCACAGAAAAGGGTACAGCCCTGCATGCTGCAGATAGCCCTGTTAAGTGAAAGCATTTCCAAGACAGCTCAGTAGTGAGCACAGCAAGTGCCAAGCACTTTGGGAGCTTTGGTCATTTCATTTTAATGTGATTTCTTGAACTTAAGATCAAGATACGAAATAACTCACTTTTATGTTTCCCTAGCAGTGCGGCTGGAATCTACTTGTGCATGTTATCCATGGCTGCTCTCTGACGTTTGTGTGTTTATTATGCACAGCAATTAAACACCCCTTTTTCCTAGACAAATTAGAGCTGTACGAGTTTGTGATTCTGCTGGCAGGCTTACAAATCTTGCTGTGCAGAGCTCACAGTGTTTGCTAATTTCTCTGTGTCATGGTGTATCCTCTATGACTAGGGCTGTTTCGTTTTTGTAGCAAAGCTATAATGATTTCATACTGATTAACTGGAAATAATGCCAACTTCTGGAGCTTCTTTGCTTAGTTTTTGAGAGACTGCAGCACAGCTACCTCCATTCACATGAGGAAAGATGAGATCTATTCTCCTAACTTGAGTGCCTATCAGCATATACGTGCAGATTCTTGCTTGAAATATATATATACAAGCTATAGGACATGGATAAATGCCAGTAGCTTTTGATGATAATTAGTGATCCAGAAGTCTACAGCAATGTGAGTGGATCTGAATGCTCCTTTGCTGAGCAGCACCAGCACATCCCAGGACAGTTTGGGGAGCAGATGGGACATCCCTTTGGCCCTGAGGGGCTGTGTGTGCCGGGCATGGGAGCATGAAGGCCACCAGGTAGAGAGGTGCCGGGCTGCAGCAGCATGTGGGCTGGCAGGATGTCAAATGGGTTCCTACTGAAAATGTGCCTCACTTTTATCAAATATATTGAAATCAACGCAGTCCCTCCCAAAATGTTTTGCTTCTGTTGCGTGCAGTGCTTTTCCTTGAGCAGAGCTGCTGTAAGTACTGTAGCTGTTCCCCCTGCTTTGGTTGGGTTTCCCAGCAGAACAGGAGAGAGAATCATGTTCCTCCAGTGAGCATTGGCTGCAGTAACGTTCACAATGCCTTGGAGTGAGGCTGCCGCTTGTTGTGGCTGCTGCATGTGGCTCCAGGACCACTCACAGGCCAGAGCTTTGCATCCAGAGGAAGGAGACCCTTCCTGCGGAGGCTGTGCACATGTCGCAGAGTGTGGAGTGATCCCACACCTTGCAGTGAGCAAGAACACCCCTTGGAGCTGAGGAAGCCTCCATGGCGCAAAATGCTTTCGTGGGCTGAATCTAGCTTGTGTGGCGAGCCTGATGGTGGGGACTGTCCTTGTCCTGTGAGACTAGTATCAAAAGCTAAAAGAGGGAGATTGTGAGGAAAGGGAAGCAGCAAATGATTAATTGCAGGTGCTGGAAAATGGAGAGGAAAAAGGTATGGGGAAAAGAGTCCTTTTGAGAGCAGGGACAGTCAGGTTTCCTGTAGCTCCCACTGCCACTTGAGCTGCGTTGGGTTATGCGAGCAGCTTGGCAGGTGTAGGAGGTGAAGTGAGGGCACCTCTGAAGCAGAGGGCAGGAGGGTAGAGAAGGACCAGGACCTGCACTGTGTCCCTGGGGCCCCATTCCTGCGTGTAACTGAGCCAAGGGGATACCAATGGGACAAGACACGACATGCTGGCAGTGAGAGCTGTTTGTGAAGGTGCCATGAGGAGGGACTCTTGGTACAGAGCAGAGTAGCCTGAAGCATCACCGAGGTAGTTTCTGCTTTTTCCTTACTTTTGAAACATAAAAGTCATCACTGAGAGGGGCTGGGGTGCACAGGTAATCTTCTCTACGCTTAATGCTCTGGAGGAAAATATTATTTTCCTTTCTGCAATGCGCCAGCTGAAAAGCTATTTTTCTTCTTGGAGGCGCAGTTCCCATGTCGGTGCTGCGGCACAGAGCGAGGCCGGTAGAGCAGCCCCGCTGCGGCGCTGCGCTGTGCCC
>JAWLRI010000217.1:3214626-3248393 GCA_034781795.1 Crypturellus tataupa | reverse complement strand
GGCGCAGTTCCCATGTCGGTGCTGCGGCACAGAGCGAGGCCGGTAGAGCAGCCCCGCTGCGGCGCTGCGCTGTGCCCGGGCTCGGGCTAAGGAGGGGACAGCAGTTTGCATCATAGGCCAGGAAAAATCTCTGCAACTAACTTGTATGTTCAAGCGGTTGGTTTGTTTGTTTGTTTTTATCTCCTTCCTCTCTTTCCACGAGATCCAAATCAGAACAAATCCAAATGCCACACAAAATCTGGGCTGTAACATCAAGGTAACTATGAAGTTTATAAAAAATATTCATTTCAATACTTATAAAGAGGATTTAATGAATAATAACTGCAATCACAACTATGGTGGGTATTAAAACACAGAGAGAAGGAGGAACAATGTATTTCTCCCAAGTGGAAAGGCAGGGGAATGTCATTTATATGATACTGATTCTGTGAATTCTAGTGCCCTGACATCTAGAAATGTCCAGAACCAAGAATTTGATGTTGTGAATCTGTAGGGAGGTGGAATATGCATGAGTACTGTGGTTGTGAATTTGGTGAGTGTGAGGCTGGATTGGTTTTTTTTTTTTTTTCCTCACTTTTTGTAACAACTGGCTTTGTGGTTTGGGGATCGACTTTTACATTGAATTTGTTGGAAAGGGAGGAAAAAGTGTTCTTTCCATCCCTTCTCAGAAGAGTGAATTTTGTTCAGTGGCAAAGCAACAAGACTCCGCGTGTGCCAGCACTTGTGGAAGAGTGTGGGATGTGGCTTCAGGGACCGTTGGCAATCCTTGGAGCCTGGAGCATGGCAAGCACTCGGCACCCTGATTCTAACAGTGTCTCCTGCAAAAGGGAACATTTTCGGGTGCTGTGGTGGTGCTGACACTGCCCTTGCACCCCTGGTTGTGTGGGCTCGCTCTCCATGGCCATGCAGGCACTTTGCACCATGTGCTGTCACCCGATGCTCAACCCCATCCCTTCAGGTCCCAGTGTCTCTGTGCCTCCTTGTGCAGCCTGGACTTGTGCATCCTTTATCTTGCAGCTTTAACAGGCAGGGAAAAAAAATCCTTTCTCTTCCGCGCATAGCTCTGGGCCAAAAAACATCTTTGGCTGAATGCTTTAAGATAAAAATCAAAAATGGATGATTGCTAATAGCCCTGAGAGCAATTACATAAAAGTGGTATTTTTATTTCTACCTTTAGGTTTCAATAAAAATGGATTGCGTAACTGTAAAGCCATCATATCTGGTTTATGATGAAAAAGGGCTTAGCAAAATTCTGGAATTGAAAAAAAGAGAAAGTTTGTAATTTTACATTGCTGTCAACTTCCATGGGAATGCTGTGTCTTGTCTTTTTTTTGGAAAACACTTCAGAATAATAGCTAGGATATGGTAGATTAGAACATTGCAGTTTACTAAGTTACAAGAGCTTGAAAATGGGACTTTACTCAGCAGTTAGCACTTACTTTTAAAAATAGGAGAAGGACGACCAAATAGTACACAGGTATCTTTTTTTTTTCCATCAGTTTAGATCTTCCTCTTTTTTTAAACTAGTGTTGCTGATGTCTCCTTCCAGTCTTGCAAATCTATCCAGCAAAATCCTCAGCAGTAATCCTTATCCTGGTGTATTTCTTGGTCAAAAAGCAAAGGGCTCCATACTCCAAGCCTATCAGGTTTTAAGATAACGCTTTTGCTAGCCCAACAGTTTTTACATTCTCCTTGGTTACAGATAGCCAACTAGCATTCCCTTAAATCTCCAGCAGGTCAGGTTTTCCTAATGCTGCATCATCCTTTCCTGAGCAAGAACAGCTTCCCAAATGGATCCTTCAGGGACCAAGCCATATCAAGATCACATTAGGATGAACACAGACATTATTCCTTCAGTCTTTTGGTTTTTAGTGTGCTGCCAAGCCTGAAAGAGGCAACCTCATTGGGCAGCCCAACTCCTGTGCGTCGATGCAAATCCTTTCAGATCCGTGCTCTCCCAACGGCTCTGTGGACAGTGTTTGTCTCTGCGGTGTCTCACTTTCTTCCCTGGTCAATAGATGCCAAGTTTACCAGCAAGTCGCATTTGTCTCTACCTTCTCATTAATGTGATGGATGTTATAAAGGTGTATTTATGCAATTCTTCTTGATCTTGTTTTTGTAGTGCTTTGTAGTATGTGGCATCATTACTCTGGTCTTTCGTGTAGACACCTTTGCCAAGAAGATAAATATTGGTCTTAATCCTGAGTACGAACATCTTTTTAAGCTGTCACTGTGCTCCTTTGCATACGAGGTTATCGAGCCACTTCACAGGCCTACCTGCCTTGTTTAGGAAGGAAACGCATGCAAAATCCTAATTGCACTGGAAACCTTAGCAAAGCTGCACTGCCTCTGCTGCCTGTCTTGCTCTGCGGTTTAGGCTGCCTTTCTTTGTAGAGCTGTAGCAGAGTCTGTTTTGGGCCCTGTTTTGCCCTGAAAAGCTACCAAAACACCCTTCTGCTAGAGTGATGCTAAATGTTACTGAAATCTAAGTGCTTTGCAGAGCTGCTCCCAAATTTTGTCAAAACTTAAGAAAATGACCTAGTTTCTTTCTTTTTTGTTTGATTGTTTTTAATCTGAAGCATTTTCTTGGTAATAAAATAGAGCAGTTTTCAATGACTGAGTCATTTTCGTATAATCTTGTTTCCAAATGAAAACATCAATTATTAAAAATCAGCTCAGAAATTAGAGAGATGCTTGTCTGACACATATTTATGCATATGATTATGTTTGTGCACGTAAACATTACCACTGGGGCTATATGTTTGGATTAAATTAGTGAGTATTTGCGAGGTTGGTTCTGTGTTCTGCTTCCCCCAGGAGATTTTTATGACCTTACAGAGCATAAAAAATCTGTTTCCTATATAGGAGCCCACAACTGCCCCCCCAATACTCTGGTGCGGCCTCCCCAGAGCTGGGCAGAGGGGCAGGATCTACTCCCTGGCCCTGCTGGCAACGCTCCTCCTGCTGCAGCCAGAAGCCCATTGGCCTCCTTGGCCACGAGGGCCCATTGCTGCATCATGGTTAAATGTTGTCAACCAGGACTCCCAGATCCCTCTCTGCAGAGCTGCTTTCCAGCAGGGCAACCCTAATCTGTGCTGGTGCCTGGGGTTATTCCTGCCCAGGTGCAGGGCCCTGCACGGGTCCTTGTTGAACCTCCTGAGGTTCCTCTGTGCCCAACTCTCCAACCTGCCCAACTCTCCATCAGTAGCACACTCCTCTGAAGTGTCGGCCATTACACTGTTTTGTATCATCCGCAGACTTGCTGAGGGTGCCCTCTGTGCCCTCATCCAAGTCACTGATGAACAAGTTGAAGAGCACTGGGCCCAGTGCTGATCCCTGGGGTGCACTGCTGGCCTCCAGCTAGGCTTGGACCCATTTATCCCAATTCTTTGGTGAAAAACTTCATCAAAAATAAATTTGGGGTTGTTTTGGCTGCTCTTTTTGAGTGTTTTATGTGAATAAGAATATGTCTGACTTTCCTCGTTCTCTGAGAATTAGTACTTTTAATGAAATGTGGATGTTTCAGTGAAGTGGAAGTCTTAATGAAATGTGAAAGTATGGAGTTCAGTTTCTAAGTGGAAGCCAAGTTGCCACAGAGTGGTCGGAGATGACAAATGGGGCTGTTGTACATCTCACATGTTACATTAAATGTTTTTGGTTTTGAATTTGGGTTTTGAAAGTACAGGAACTAATAACTGGCAATTGTTTAGTCCAATACATGGCAGTCGAGCTGGTGTGAGTGCCCAGCCGCCATGGTGCCCAGCACTGACCTACTCCACTGTACGCTCCGTGTCCTGTAGCAGTGCAGCTTGGGCACTGCCCTATTGTCCCTGTGCTCTTAGTGCCCTTGTCTTGGGAGGACTACGAAGCCCTGGCTTGGTGTGGTGCTTAGCTTAGCTGAGGTGCTGCTTTTGGCTCAAAACGCTCTGATTTTCACGTTTGTGCTGTGCTTTGTTGCACCCAATGCTGCGAACGACACCACGCTTTTTCAGGCTTGCTCAGCTTCGTCTGGAGTAGCACATGGCAGAGAGGGTTGCACGGGGCCGACGAGGACTTTTCCCAAACAGTCCCCCTGTGATGCAGTAAAATTGGGCTCAATCTCCTTTAAGTGGGTGCTGTGCAAATATGAGCCACGTCCCCAGGTCCCTTGGCTGGAGGCTGCGTGAGCAGCTGGCACTGGGAACACGGGACCTCCCAGGTGATATTTCAGCAAGAAGGATCTGTTAGTCAAGAGCTTTCACTGTGCAGCCTGTGGGGAAGAAATTTATAGAGCAATGTGTTACGGGCCTGCTGATTTCTGAAACAGAAGATGGCCTTTTTATTTATTTGCTTGGGATTTGGGTTTTATAGCTTTGCCGGCTGGTTCATCTTGGTGTCTTTCAGCAGTGCTTGGGCCTTGAAACAGATATGCTTCCTGAGTAGAACTGCCTGGCTAATTTTTTTGTATTTTTATTTGTAATACTTACGAAGGCACTGAGATTTTTTTTTTCCTTTAAAAAAAAAAAAACAGCGTATTTCTTTCTGTCAACTTATTTTTTGACTTGTGCTGTCCTAAGGATTCTCCCAGGGCATTTGTTGTTCACTCAATTTAAGCTTTGTGAATTTCTTTAAACTTTGTTTAAGTTAAATCCCAGTATATTTCTTCTGAATAATATTTTGTACTCAATCCCTGAAAAAAAAAATTTTGTGCTTTATTTATTTATTTACTGTTATCTTGATGGTTTTCCTGCTAACGGCCCCCGGTCAAGTGTCCTTGGAGAGAAGCAGACAAAATAGTCAGCACTGGAATATTTTTGTGTTTGGAAATACACTAATAGAGTCAAAAACTTAGCATTCTGAGGAATGACTACTGCAGGATATATTTGAACCTGCTCTGTCTGCAACACCATTTTCCCAGCCCTTGATGCTGCTGAGTCTCCATTTAGTATACATACACCTGTGGGAAATACCATGCGAATGCCTGGTTAGCATTTTGGTCACATAAGTTGAAAACAAGTTGGGAAGCAGAGGGAAAACTTTAGTGGAGAATGAGTCTTGTGATGTAAGTTGTACTGGGAATCCAGCGGCCAGGATGGGATATTGCTGATCAGGGAGTTGTGCTCTGCCTTGCTGCAGGGATGCCAGAGGACAGCTTAGACTTGACCCTTAGGATCATTGCTACAAAACTTTCATGATATGTATATTTTCCTCTTAAATTATGTTCCAGTTAGCAAAATCTTGCAGCCAATATGGCCCAGCCAGAGGTGTCCTGAGAGTAATGGGAGTTTCAGTGACGAGCAGAGGCCGTTGAGGTGGTCCAGGTCCCTTGCTGCAGTGATGATTTTATATTGAGCTCTTACTAAGCGGGCGCAGTACAAATACCAAATATATTCAGCAGACACGGAAAGGTTGCTGTAGAGGGCAAGTCGGTAGAGATGTGAAGCAGGTAACAGTAACTGAGACTTAAGGTATGAGAATGTGACTTGAACGAGAAGATCTTGAGTTTTTGTTTTGATTTGGTTGCTTTCCCCTGTGTACCCAGGAAGCCATAGGCTCTATCTTAGATCTTTTAGGAGCTATGCAGTGAGGCATTGATTGGGTGCAGGTGTCCTGCCCTCCTGCAGGATGATGGCTTTGTAAATGAAACTGCTGACACTGTTGCAAGGTAACAAGAGAAGGAGGCTTTCCAGGAGAAACCACCAGCAAAAGCTGTTTTCATAAACACAACCTCTTGATAGAACTGTAAGGCTTTTAAGTGAAAAATCACAATAAATATAAATTAAGATTAAATTGTACATCTGTTGAAACAATTAAACATGTTTGCAGACTGAAAAAGCTACCCAGGACTGCTCGAGATGTCTTTTCTTTTGTGATCTGGAATGAACTACCTCGCTTCTTACAGATTTGATAGGGACTAGATGCACTGAAATGTGCAGAATTGCTATGCTAATTATTAACAGAGAGCTTCATTAAATGGTTATACAGTGGTGGTGGGGGTGGAATGTGTTTGTATTTATCCTCAAATGCAGCACAACCTTCATGATCATAAATGATGATCCCAAAGTACACGGCTGTGGCTGAAAACCAGCAGCAACTCTGAGGTCTGGTTCCTTAGAAAACCCAACGGGGTTTGGGTTTGAAGCCTGGCGTTATCGCCAGGGTTGGTTTGACACACGCTGAGACCATGGTCTGACCCTTCCCAGCAGTAAAAGGCACTGACTACGCTCAGCAACCACATTTTTCACCGGTCTTTCTTGCTCTGCCATCTGTGCCGCCAACTGCTCTCCTAGTGAATATTGTCTGCCTGAAGAAGTGCTAAGCAGGTGTGGCACATGCCTGGCTTGTTGCTGCTTTGCATGTGTAATGTAATTATGTTTGACAGACTTGGTTTGATTGAGAGAAAACTATGAACTGGATTAAATGTTTTTTGTTTAGACTTTATTAGCTAAAGATGCTATTGCATAATTAATTTGCGAATAAGCAGCAATCTTGCAAATGAGACAGTGAATCAAAAACACAGGAAGACATTATAGCCTCTTCTCAGGATGAGTTTACACATTTCTTATTTGTAGTATTCATTAAAAATACATAAAGGAAGGTTAACAAAACATAGCAACAAAGAACCACAAACAAACCAGCCAGCCACAGAAGCCTTCGTATACGCATAAGTCAAGGAATTGATAGGAAGCCAGCTCAAATGCATGAACCTATGGTAGGCAGTAAAAGCTTTGTCATTATTTGAGTTTTATTCCTGGAAGCTTTCTGTTCAGCCCTAGTGTTTGGGAACCTGGATGTCACTTGGACTAAATGCTTTTCATTTCAGCGTTTAAAAAAGCAAACTAACAAAAAAATTCAAAATATTTTCTAGGTGTAGGGAAACTTCTATTGCAACTTATTTAAATTTGGAGATTGAGATGAATCTGCTATATTTCACATCTGTTCATCTCTGCTTTCCTCTTTTGTCCTGTAGTGATTTAATAGCTACTGCTGGTCTTTGGGCTGGTCTTCTGCTCCTGGACATGTGTGGTCCTTCCTCCTTGGCACCATCGCATGTGCTTCACGCACTCCCTTTGGGCACCCTGCACTGCCTTAGCACAGTGCAGCAAAACAGAGATGTCTGACTCGGACGTGCAAGAACAGTCACACTCTAACGTACCAAGGTACCAAAGACAGCAGGTTACCACCAAGGTGTCTTATGGTGCTTTTTGAAATCACCCAGCTGGATTATGCAGTTACTTAATTTCTTCCTTTTTTCCTTTTCTTTGTGTTTCTCAGCAGCTCAGAGCTGTGTGCTGTCACAGGTATATGCGATATACTTGTTTATTGCAATGATTCATATAATGCAAGTTATACAAGAAACAAAGCATTATATAATGTTGAATTAGTGACATGCATATTAGCTATACGTATTGGCAAAAACCTTTAGTCCAAACAATCTTTGAATGCTACCAGAAATGTTGGACTTCTGATGGTGGAGTTTGGGGCTAGATTAGATTACCCATAAGAACTCACTAATCTTATAATGGCTGATACTAAGTAAACATTCACATTACATTAATTAAACTTACTCTTTTGTACTTCCGTGTGAGAGTGAAATCACCCTTATACCACATACTGGATGAGAGAACAAACAGGCCTTTGCACAGCTATTGTATTCCTATGGATCTTCAGCAGAAAAGGAACAGAGCAAGTAGATGAGAGACTCTACTCTTGCTGCCTCTTTTTTAGTTCAACGGGAAACAACGTGTTGCTCCTGCTTCCCACCAAAGCTGCATTTCTCCATTCCAGAGCGCTAATCTCTGTCTGGCAGGACAGAAGATTGATACAGGCATATTTAATTGATCTTTTTTTCCATTCTTCTCCAAATAAACTTACTTGGTATTTCTTGCTGAGAGTTTATGGAGTGGAAGGTGTCTTATCTCCATTTTTAATCTTGTTCTTTGGCCACTCGTCAAACCCTGCCCTCATGCTTTCTCTGTAAGGGGCTTATCGTGTTCTTTCTAGGTAGCACTTTGAGCCTTGAACATTCACGTGTATGGGTTATCTGTGCTCCTTGTACTGCTCTATCTGCAGATAAAGATTTCTCCTTTGTTACGAGTGCTCAGGATTTTTTCCTAAATTTCTGATTGTGTTGGCTCTTTCAGTGAAGATGCTCAGAACATGAAGTACCATGGCAATACTGTTGATTTTTCCAAAGACTCTAATCTTCTTTCAGGAGCTGCATAATGTTTAAACACAGTTTTCAGTCCTTTGTGGGTTTTATTACACAATTCCTTTCTTTGTTGTTTGAGTTTCAATTGACTCCATCGCTTTTCAAATCCCTCCAGCCTTCCTTCAATTTTATTTACCTTGGTCTCAAAGGAGACCGTGGAAGCTTGAAGGTTATCGATTTTTAAATGAAGAGATTCAAGAAGTTCTTTCACTGAGGTGTCCGCTAAAGTGTTTGCAGGTTGAGAGGCTGTGCTGGGCACGGAATATGATGTTTTGTCTGCAGGGTGGGCTCTCCTGACCCATCATGCAGTGACTTTTATCTGTGTGCCTCTCTCAAGGACTTTCTGGTAGATTTTTGTTCAGTTGGCTGACTTGAACAATGTAGTGTCACTCGAGGGGGATGTTGTCGCGAGGGTTGCAGAGATGGTGCCACTTCCTGGCTTTTTCACCTTGTTTCTGTGTGGTGGGAAGGCTGACCCCGCCGCAGCCCATCATGCGGCGGGTGGTGGTGGAACACGGCCCAGAGCTCCTACGGCAGTGGGTGCTTGGCCTCCTCGGTCTATTTGGGCATTAATGAGGCACTGGGGTGAGCAGCTTTCAAATCTTTCCAAATTGTCTAAAAACAGAGTCGGAAGAGGAAGGGAATCCCAAAATAACAACTGGGAGTGAGAAGAAAGTATCTCTGCTAATAAAGATGCCTGGGTGCAATGTAGATGAAACATTCTTCTCCAATTAGACTAGTTGGTTCCAGGCAGCTTTTCTTGTCTTTTCTGAAGAGATCTAAAGGTGCAGGGAACAGGTCACTCTTAGGGCATCAGCTGCTCGTTTCAAGGCCTCTTTGTATAGCTGGCAGAAATGGATGGAATTCCTTCTCTTCTGCTGTTGCATCTTTTCCATCTTTTATTCTAGAGGAGACTCTCAGCAGGTTACTGGGGCCATTCTTATTGCTCACACTAAGCACCATGGGTGGGACAGCTATCAAAGATGCTTGGTTGTGTTTTTGGAGAAGCAGAGGAATAAACAGAAGGTGGTGGAAGATGGTTTTGTACTGCACATCAGATATAGATACAAGGGGCTAAGGAAAATAGTGATGAGATGAAGTTCTCTTCTCTGGTAGCATGTTTCTCCTATTGATCCTGATGTTCTCTCTTTTGAAGACTGAAGATCTGACTTTCCTGTTTGATTATGTTCTCCTGAGGCATTGACTCCTATAGAATGACTCTATACTGAGGAATCTGAGTGTTCCAACTTATCTGTATCTGACTTATTTCAAATAAGTCCGCTACATATTAAAGAGGATATATTTTTTTTTAAAGTAGGATGGTTCTTTTCTACCTACCAATTCATTTTTTACTCTTTATGGATCCAGCCTTGTCCTGCAGTACAAATGCAGTAGGTCAAATACTGCTGTCAGTGTTGTTTTCCTGGAGGCTGGACCTTATGCACTCTGCGTTTTTGTGTGTGTGTTTTTCTTTTTTTTTTTTTTTTTTTTTTTTCCTCTGTGCCTGAATGAAAGCCAAGATGTTATTGTATCACTTTATTTTATACCAAATTATGTTGCCACATAATGATATAATTGCCAAACATAAGCAGATGCAATGGTTATAGTGCAATAAAATGTCACAACTGAGAACACTGTTTGTATTTTCATTTAAAAGTTTGGTTTTCAATATGAAAGTTTCTAAAAGTTGGGAAGTAACTGGAAGATTTTTATATTTCATTGCTACTAATGTGGCTTTATTTAGGTTTTGGAGTTAAGAAAGAAGAAAAAAAAAAGAAGAAGAAAGTATCGGTGCCCAAAGTGTAGGAAGTCGATGGGATGTCCCAAGGTCAGCCCAGTGCAGCAAGCCCTTCCCAGCCACTTAACTGCTTCCCTGGGGAAGGAACTTTTGGGGCAACGTGGTTCTTCCTGATGGGAGATGGGGTGTGATCATTTGCAGGTGCGTTTTGTGTAGAGTCCATTTTAAAATCACGTATTGCACCATGAACCGCATTTTCATTAGTCAAGTTGACCTTTATTGACAGAGAAAAATGTGGTGCATTATGCCGAACTAATTTATACGAAATACAAAACCATTATGAAAATATATCGCTCTTTTTAAGTGAATAGAGAAAAAATTTAATAGCAAATATTATGGAAAAATACTGGTCCCCAAATCCCTTTGTGAAGTTATTACTTAGGTACGAAGACCTAAACTAGTATTTAGGTTTAATTGCTTTACTGTTAATTTTTTTTTTCTTTTAATTGATGCTGTAATGAATGAAAACTTGTGAAGTTACAGATATTTTAGAAGATAAGATTTGTCTTTTTTTTTTTTTTTTTTTGTCTCTTTTTCTTCCCCCATCCTGGCTGTATTCATTACTGGCAAATCAATGGAAATTGATAAACCCATGATGGAAAAAGAGGAATGTATTTGTATTCATTACAGAGGATAGGAGATAATAATAAAATGAAATGTTGTTATAGTGAGATATAAACCCAACCTAAGGAATTGTTCAATATGTGAAAAGCTAGATACATTTCATTACTGTGATATGGAGCAGCTTGATAGCGGAAGCCAATAATTTAAAAAGTCTTGAGCACAGGGTTATGCTGACTATACAGTTCAATACGTTAATTGACAATAAATCCTGCTTGCCTATAAAAAGCACTTGACTAGTCATTTTCAAGATGGTCATGATTTTTTATGATGCGGAACTTTTAATTTACAGGGATGATAAAAATAGATTTACTTTCAGCCACTTGTATTTGATTTAATTACCTAATCAACTATAAATCATCTACTATTGAAAAAGTAATTTAACAGAGATGATATTTTGCCGTCATTTTTTTTTCTTATGTATGAGAGTGCCTTTTGTAAAAGAAGCTGAAATAGACTTTAGATGAATTAAAAAAAAAACCTCTCCTTTTAAAGAAAGGGTTAGAAGTTCACAGCCAAGATGGATGCTTTTCTGGAAGAAAGACCCTGTTTCTTGCAAAGACTTGTTTATGGTCATCTAATCCCCTTTAAGAGAACACACATTAAAAGAACTGCAGAGGGAGCAGGTGGGGATGTTAGTGATGGGAGAAGGGCTGCGCACAATGGACCAACACTGGTAGTGCCCTGCTCAGGATAGTTCAGTTGTGCTCAATGTGGGCAAGATAAACAGGCAGTGGGAAGAATTTCCATGAAGGAAAAAATTGCTGTGAATTGTCAAGGCAAGGAAGGGATAAAGCATCTTGAGTGAGGAGTGGGGTGACTGGGTCGAGTATGCATTGCACTAGAAGTTTTTGTCCCTGGATGGAAAGAGGGTGAAAAGGGTCTCTCTAATGGCTTTTTCATCAAAAAAAAAAAATGCATAGGGCATAAAAATATCTTTAAAATACAAATAGAACGTGTGAATACAGAACGACAATGATATTTTGAATGCAAAAGAATGAGGTTTTACAAGCAGAAGGTAACTGTGAGTGTTCTCTGTTTCCCATATACAAGGTTATTAGAGAGGCATGAGATCTCCTGGGGATGGAAATGATCCACCCTGCAAGGCCAGGTTCCAAAGTAAGGCTGGAAACTCCTGGGGATCTCCAGATCCCCTCCTAGGCGAGGATTGGGTTTAACTGCCCCCGAGCTGGTGGTGCTGATGAGCTCAAGGCCAAGGACTTCCCACAGAAAGAGCTTTTGTACCATATGAGGAGAGGAAGTTTCAGCAATACGTAATATGGGCGCTTACAGAGGAATTTAAATTTTTTCAAGATGAGAATTGAAAGCCAAGTTTGAGCTGTTTAGTATTCTTGTTTGGGGGTGTTTTAAAAACAGGTAATATCTGACCCACCCACTCAATTTCATCGCAGATCTCTACTCTACTTCCTAAGTACAAGGGGAGTGAGAGAGAAGAAAGAAGGAAATGAAAATGCACATGGTGTTACACAAGGAAAAGGTTCCTGTGGTTTAGATCGGGACAAAAATGTGTGCTTGTGTGGGATTATGAAAATAATAAAAACTACGAAAGTAGAGAAAGGAAAGCTAGGCATAGTCATGCCATTAACATTATGAACAAAGAAAAATCAATGTTAGACAATATCTCTGGGAGAATTCGGGTTACTTTATGGGCTGGGAAGAAAGCCAGCTTCTACAATAAGGCTAAAAAAATCATGTGAAATAGTGAAAACTGAACCAGAAAGTGGAGATTTGAAACTGAATTGCTGTGATACCTATCAGGCTTTATTGAATTTAAAGAAATAAACACCAACTATATATATTAATAAAAATGTTCATTTTTCTTATAGGCAACATTTTTTTAAGGAGGGAGATGGAACTGGAAAGCAAATGTACATCGAAATCCTATGACCCTTTCCAAGGAAGCCTTAGCAACTTTGCATTTTAATTTGCACAATCAAAGGTTTTTATTCTGGGAAATCTGCAACCTAATTTACAACCAACATGAAATTAAATCTGCCCTCATAAAACTCCTTACAATTACCACAGGAAAATGAAAATTGCCATATTGAGTCAGTCTAGTGTTCCTTTATCAGATGAGACTGCTGTGCAGCACTTGGAAGGCAGTACTGGAGAGCTTGAATAGGAAAATAGGAATATTTTTTACCCACCCAGATTTTTTTTTTCTCTACTCAGAGGCTGAGTTGTACTTAAAGACATGAAGATTATGTTCTTTACAGTGTTTTAGGGTCTCTATTCATGGGGCTCTGGAGCAACTATGCACAAGAGCTATCTGTGTATGTGTGTTGGTGGGGACGAGCCCTGTGGCTACCAACCTTGCTTCAGCCCTGTTTTGATCTAAAACTTGGCTAGAAACTTGCATAAAGGCCTTTCTTGTGGGTTTAGCTCTGTGTATATATATATATTTTTGCAAATAGATTGGCATTCTGACAATATAGTTCTTTTGACCTGCTTTGTTGAAGATCGGAACTGTAAATCAGGGTGTTCTGATGGCATGCGTTGGGTCTGCTTGCTCAGAGGTGGATGTGGCCCCGGTCTAAAAAATGTGACAGAGCAGATGGCACCACCATGTCATGGACTTGGACATTTCTGCCCAGAATATGGATGCAGGTGGCCAGGACCTGGACATGAGGTACAACCCACCTGGCCAAGCGTGGCTAAGTGCACACAGGTGTGTGTCTACATGGCTGATTTGCACTGGCCACATTGCATCAATTCCCAGGCCAGAGCAGCAACAGAAAATGCTGCCAAAGTCCTTGCACAAGGTGGTGCTAATGGGAAGGCAGAATGGTAGAGAAACCATCACACTTGGATCTTTCCCGTTGTTGTGTGGGGTCGTGTCACCAAACTTGTAGTTTGTTCTTCTCGGAGATTGTAATAAACATAATAGTGGTTTGCTTTAGGGATGATGAATGTTTTAGGGAGATGAATGGCCTTTGCCCAGCCTTTAGAAGGAAGGAAATAAGTCTTGAGTATTTTCTAGGACTGTAAGGATAAAACCTGTCTTGACAGTGGTGGTTCAACTGTCTTCTGGCCCAAAATGTCACCTAGATAGAAGGCAGCTGCCTGGAAACATAACTGCATGGCTGTATTTTTTCCACACCAAATTCAGTTAGGTGTTTTTTGGTTTGCTTGTTTTTGGTATGGCACTGATATGAGAATATAGCCCTAAAATAAATTACATAATTGGCAGTGAGCAAGCTGCCAATTTGAACTGGTGTCAATTTGAAGCACCCTTTGAAGCACTGCAGGGTGCTTCTTCCCCGAGTACGTGGGATTTTCAGAGGTGACAGCCAATTCTGCAGCGCTCCAGCAGCCGAGAGGGGACGAGGCCCATTGCCTCGAGGGCCTCAGCTCAAGCTGCCCATGTTAATTGCCCAGGTTATCTGCTAGCTCCCTGAAACAGCATGCTGCCCAATAGGTTATCTTGTGAAATGCATCCTCCTTCACACAGTTACTTTGGATTAATTACCACGTAATCATTAAAAGGTCAAGTTGACACTGACCCTGCGTCAGAGGGAGCAGGAGTTTGATGTCCACACTACCTGGAACACAAGTGTGCTCTCAGGTTCGTTAGAACTATCACAGTTTTTAATGCCCGTATATGAATATTCCCTAAAGATATGCAGTGTTCCCTCTTACCTCGTTTGGCAGTGCAGCTGCTGCACTTGTAGGACCAGAGGCAAAGAGGGATAAAAAGAATGGTGGAAATAGCAGCTCCACCAGTAACTCCATGTCACTTCTCTTTGGTATTTATTTTGTGCTTGTTTGCTTGAGCAGGATAAAGACCAAAGACCAAATCCTAATTAAATGTGTCCTGTCCTATGGGAGAGGAAGAGTAGCAGAAAGCACCAGAAAGGGAAAAGAAAAGGGAATCCGCAGTCACTTGGGAGCTGGTGGCTTTGGTATATTCAGTAGTGACCTTGTTTGTGCCTGTCTTGGATGAATTTTTATCTTACAGTAGTTCTTTCTCTTTGCCCGCATACACTCCACTAAACCCCACATGGGGTCAGCAGCTTTATACTGGCTATAAAGCTGGTGTTGGTAGGAAAAAGAAAAAATAAACCAAAAGATCATAAAAGCAAAGTATGGTTGACTCCTCCACTAAGATTTCCACTAAGAAGTTGTTATTTTTGCTGCTCCCATGACGGTTATTCACAGTTGTGTCACTGGCATGCCAGTACTTTGCATCTAGCCTTCTTTCTCCGCTGTTCCCCACACAGCTGAACTGGGCACGTTCCTACTGCACATATTCAGCACAAGGACCCCCCGGTTCGACCTGTGGGAGGTTTCCTTGAGGAACAACCCGTGTTGCCCAGAGGTGCCAGTCCAAGCTCTTTCCTCTTTAACTTGGCATCCAGGTACCATGTCTGTTGCCTGGTGAGAAATTGCTGGTGCTCTTATTCTTCTCCTGCCAGAAAAGGCAGATTGGTACTGCTGTCCCTTTGCCTTTATCTCTCCAGTTCCTAGGAAGATGTCGCTTTCTTTTTTAATTCCCACTTAGTGTGTGCTAAAAACAGTTTTTTAACCTTTTTTAACCTTTTTTAACCTATTTATCAAGCGTTCTCCAAGGGGTCACTGAAGATGCGTTCAGGTTTCCGGTGCCCCTCTCTGTGCACCCCGGTGAGCGCTCAGGAGGATTGCCAGCACACACTGCCTCTTCAAGCAAGAACTGGGCATCTGAGCGTAGGTCTTGCCTTGCCCTGCATGTACTGAGCAGTTTCCAGGGCTGCTTGAAAGCCCCCAGCTTTAAAGGAGGTAAGGGCGATTACTGACTCTCCTCTGGCCCTTGGTTTAAGGAGAAACCTCTTTAATCGATCAGCAGCTCTTGACCTGCCCGGCTTCGAGGGGCAGAAGGCAGCCGGTGTTTTTGAAGGTCGTTGCCAAACAGGGAGAACAAAATCCTCGCCCACCAGTAAAGGAATGGCTGATTTATCAAAATTAGTTTCTCATTCGGAATTGATGAGGATCACATTGTGAATTGGTAACAGATGGAGAAGTGCTGAATTTTGCCTTAGTGTCTATAATGCTTCTTATGCGGGAATGTTTTTATTTCTTGCATAGTTCACTCGAGTCTTATAATTCTAGCTAGATCCTTCATAAACAAAACAAGGCAGTTTTAGAGCCCGCAGTGTCTACTGATGCTCTCCTGCAAAGAACAGTGTCTGACTTTGCTCAAATGATATATAAGCTAATTAAGGTGAAAGCATTTCATGGGTTTTTTGTCACTTATTTGGGTTAGTCAAATTATATTCCTATAATCCATTTGGTCTAAGGTATTTCTTCACTTACAAATAGTGAAAAATATATGGTGGAAAAGAACAGGTTGGTTGTTGAATTCCTCGTTGCTCAGAAAATGGAACAAAAGGGAAAGACTTTGGTAATAAGTGGATGGTGCTGTTGTGTTAATTACCTTTTTTGTACTGACATTTGGGATCAAATTAACCTTTTGCTATGTGTCTCATATGTACAACGCAGGCAGCTACACTGCTCTGGCAGCAGTATATGATCTGTTGGCATTACAGAACATGGCCACAGACCACAATTCCACGTTTCTGCAAGTTAAGAAATAATTTTAATATACTTTTCCTCACTGCTTAAGCTGCTTACTTACCAAGTCCAATCTTCTTTTTAAAAGAAACTCTTTATTTGTGGAAGTATTTATACAAAGAATATTGGCATTATTTTATAGTGACTTTCTAAAGAACCAGACAAGTCTATTTGAAGCTTTTCTTTGGAATTAACTAGATATTTTATCATAAGTGAGCAGGGCGTTTCTGGTTCAATAGTCTTTATTGCTTTCTTGAATGCTCTTCAACCTCATTCTCAGTTCAAGTCCATATAATCCGTATACCTTTCATACTTTTAAATCCTCCGCAGTGTTTCCTGTATATCTGACTCTGCTAATATCCACAGGACTTGGATCTTCAAGAGCTCTCCCGAGTTAGCGTAATTCTGCACAAAAAGTGAAATTCTCATTTTCACCAGCTCATTTACTGCTTATAAATGAGGACAACATTTTCTTTGATGTCAACATTCCCCATCCTGAATTTACCTTTTGAAAACCCCAAGTCCATCCCGCACACTGAGAAGACGAGCTGTAACTTGGTCGTTCATTTTCTCGTGCTCCAAATGTTGGTTTTACATCTGTTGCCCAGTGGTGCCACCATTTCCTTGAATGGAGTAACGTCACTTTTTTTCTCTGGCTCTTGGCATTAGATTCGTATCCAACCGTAGGCTGATTCACCTATCAAAGACTCCCAGACTTTTATCCATGGGTTATTGGGTTGGCACTACTGTGAGTGCAGAGGGCTGCAACCCGCCCGGGGCACCCGGAGGTGTCTCTTACCATGGGGGTTTCACCACCACTGCCCCTGTCTTCCAGGCTCATCAGGATGAAGGAGCTGTGCCCTGTGCTCACACACACCCATCTTATTAGGGAGCCATGGATGCTGCCCAGCAAGGATGGAAAAATGCAGAAGTGCCATCCAAGCATGTTAAATCCTGCCAAGAAATGTTTTTATATTGTTATCTAAGGTATTTCTACAGCAAGAGTAATCCTCTGGTCTGTGAGTTGGATTTTTAGGTTATAAAACCCAAAGCAGTATAATTTCTGTCCTCTCCTGCATAGCAATAGAAATCTATGTGAATAATGCTAATTAAACTGTCTGTCTATACCTATTCTCACCGCTTCAGTCTGGCCAATAAGTACCTCTAGTTGGAAGATGGAAAAGATAAGAGGTATTTTGAATAACCTGAGAGACTGAAACCCAAGTGAGTGTCTTTTTGTCCTATCTCTTCTGATACTCTGCAGTGGTCTTTACATTTACTTACCGAAGATTACCCTCTGCTGCCCTACACTTTGCAGTGAAGCTGAAATATTGGAATTGAATATTGTTAGTTAAGGAAAACTTTAGTTCCTGATTCAGATCATTTAAGGGAATCAGTGGAGAAGAAGGTGCTTTTCTTCAGGTGAATGGCATACTAATTTTTCTGTAGTTTTCAAAGTACTGCATATTATAACTTTTTAACTATACAGGAATTAAAGAAGGGCATGCAATAAAATTTGTTAATTGCTGCACATTTCCAGGCAGTAGGATTGATCACATGTTTGTGTGTTACCTGCTCTCCTTAATAGGCAGTAACTGGAGGAGGCACATATATGTTTTATAAGCCACCTGTACCGAGGCTGTTAAATCGCCTGCTGTTGCGAGTGTGTCACATTTAGATGCAGAGAGCAAGGAGCGTGGTTTGAAACGGCTTCTTTATCCGTGCAGTGATAAAGCCTGGGTGGCTGCTCATCTCGGCAATGCTTGGGATGGGGAGGGCTGCGGACAGACCCAGCTGGACCAAGCTTGGGATGTGCAGAGGATGGCGGGGCCTCCCTGCCGCTCCTGCCGTGGGACATTAGGCAGCTGCAGTGCTCAAGTATTTCCTTTCAGTTAGAATATCTCAAGTTGGCATTTTCAGTATCGATTACATTAATCGGGGGCTAGCTTTCCTCTGTGCTTTAGCAAGTCTTGAATCTACTGTTCTGCATCGTAGGCTCCTGCAGAAGCCTGGGAAGACGGGGAATGTTTACTTGTAGAGAGATAACATATGTTCTTTTGCTTATGCTTTTATTTTGAATATACGCTGTTATTTGCAATTAGGTACATAATGAATGTTATAAAGAAGTTTAAGTATGGAGCACATTCCTTTATGGTTATTACAGTTGTATTTTCTGCTGAAAAAGTAGTCATCTGCACTGCAGTGCAAATGGCTTTGCCACTGGGAATAAATGAGCAGAAGAAAATCATTGAACGATTTCACTTTGACCAGATCTCTCTGTGCTTTTCAGCCTTTGGTAGGGAGCCAAGCGTAGCTAGTGACTTGAATGGCGACCGTGAGAGAGTGGTCTGTAAATGCAAATTTTTTTCTAAAGACAAGTCTGATGGATATAGACTGGTTCAGCTTACGTTTATGAATTTGATTTTTGTCGAAAGCACATTACAATTTCCATGAGCTCTTTATTCTGCAACAGAAGAGGCATGCAGCTCAGCCTGCTATTGGGAAGCAGGGATAACATTTCATTTTGCCTTGGAGTTGACTGGAGGACTTTTACTTTCCTTCCCCTCTAAATTCTGTACTTGTTCATTACTCTGTAACTACCACCAGCTAAATGCATTATAAGCAGCTTTTATTCCTTGTTGATTAACGGTAATTATACAAGAGCTGATGAATTTATTCAGTTTCATTATGAACTTTGAGGAAATTCCAAAGTTTAGATACCCAAATTCATCCAATGGCTGATGCAAATGAAGCATAACATGCAAGCTGCAAAAAGGCTGCACACTCAGCTGTGTAGGTAGCAAAGCTGGAGTGATAAGGCTGTAAGGACAGGAAAACTCGCTGATGTGTGGTGCTAAATTCCCAGCACAAGTTTTTCAGCATAAGCAGTTGTTACACAACAGGGCAATGTGGAGGTGGGAGCATTGATTTACAGGATCTGTTTCCCAGAGTTGTCTTCCCAGCCTCTCTTCATGTGTTGATGGTCCAAACTGAGCAGTCGTTGCCAATTTACCCACAGAACTTGCTTTCTGCAGTGCAATATCCATTGCATCGTTCAGTTAGGACATCCAAAAGCAGAGAGAGGCAGAGGTGAGCGTGTCCTGTGGGAGAGGAAGAGGCTCCTTGTTGCAGGCTGAAGAAATGCAGATGCAAGTGTGAATTCTACCCTTGCTACCAAAATCAAGATCACAGCAAATTTTGTTCCCCAAGTATGTTTTGTTGACATGTGTGGCTTTGCAGTGAGGCTAGCATTAGTGTGTGTGGATGGATATATATTTAAATATATATAAAATATATATATGCATAATCTGATATGGCAGAAAGAATCAGAGAAGCTGAAGGGCTAGCGAGGTCAAAGAGATGGACTTCTAGCAGAAGGGAGGTGGCTGCTGAACCGCAGATCGCTGCTCAGCGAGAAGCCAGAACAAACCATGGACCTTAAGAGTGGTTCAACCAAGAAGCAACAAAAGTGTCAGTCGGGACTTGAGCATCCTTCTTGAATAAGACAGGACGAATTTAATGAGTGACTTCAAGGAGCAGTATGATAGTTACCGCCTGAAAGTGAATGGTTTTGTATGATGGAAATTAATTTGGAATTTGGGATTACACTAGAGTTCGAGGAATTAATAATTAGCTGTATAAAAAAGGCTCGTGCAGTAGATGAATAGACCATTAGTTCTTTGAAAATGCCGAATATCTAAGAAAGCGGTTAATAAGGAGACCTTAGTTGAAGAGAGACAAGTTTTTCTATGA
Organism: Crypturellus tataupa; assembly: GCA_034781795.1. Taxonomy (NCBI): domain Eukaryota; kingdom Metazoa; phylum Chordata; class Aves; order Tinamiformes; family Tinamidae; genus Crypturellus; species Crypturellus tataupa. The sequence goes on along the minus strand of JAWLRI010000217.1, from coordinate 3,228,462 downwards.
ATAGCAGAATTAATGAAGTCTGGTTTCCTGCAGTTTTCTAGCATCTGAATCCCCTCTATCTCCCTGCTTCAAAACCTGTGCATTTCCAAGGCGTCTGCAGCGCAGTCGCATCGGACAAGGCCCTCCTGAGGGCTCTCGGTTCCTGTCCCCGTGTAGCCATCCCTGTTGCTGCTTTCCTTCAGCAGCTGTCAAGGTCCCTGTCCTCTGCCCAGTTTTGAAGCTGAGCAGCGAGTGCAGAACTGCGTTGGGAGAGACTGGCTTTGGCACATGAGTTTTGTGGAGCTCAGCACCTCTTCCCTGCGCCTCTGGAGCCCACGCGAGCAGGCAGGTGGGAGACATTGGGTGTTCCTGTTGCGGAGGGCCTGGCCATGAGGGCACCATCAGACCCACAGGGCTTAGGCATCAGCACCACGCGATGTAGCTGACTTGTGCTCCCTTGGCTAGCACCACCCAAACCAGGTGAGAGATTTGCATTCCCAAAAGCCCTTTCCAACAGGCACACTTTGAAGATTTGCAAGTGCTCTCTGTGATACTAGTAACTGGTTAAAAACTTGTTAAAAAGCAGGAAGGAGGGTTAGGCATAAGTGCTAAATTGTCATGATGGAAGGAGCCTATTAATGAGCTCTGCGCTGCTTTGTGCTGTGTGTTTAGAAGAGTTTCTCTTGCAAAGTTTGATGGAAATTTACGCAGGGCAATTCAATCTATAGCTAGCGTGGAAAAGTTACACGAGGATCACCTAATACTGAGTTACTGGGTAATTAATTCCAAGTATTGTTTATGGAGAAGAAAGTAATTCTAACTTCACTTATGTAATTATGGGCTCCAAATTAAATATTGCTACTCAGGGAAGATGTCTTAAAGTCAACATAAATAGTTCTCTTAAGACATCAGGTTAGTGTTGATTTGCTGCCAAAGCACTAAGTAGAACATTAGGAATTGCTCAGAAATCAAGAGACAACACAACAGCAAATGCCCATATGAGGAAAGATTAAATAAACAAGGACAGCTATAAAATGCCAAGAAGTCAACTGGGGAAAAACCATCTACGTTGGCGCTCATCAGTGCTCTTACCTGGGGATTTTATACATTTGCTGTAGTCAGACAGATGTCTTCAAATTATCCCTTAAGTGCAAAAGCAGACAACATAAACCAAAGAGTGGGAGGACAGGACAAGAAACGGGAAAATCTTGTCCCTATTCAGCTACCGACCAACTTGGGATTTTATGTCATTATTAAAGACTTCTTTTGGTGTTTCTGAAGTGAGCCAGCCCTCTGACAGCATCACTTTTATTGTTGAGACTATGGAACCAGACCTGTTATCCTTTGAGGTCAATTCCAGTTTTCCCTGTGTTGGTGCGTTCTGCATCTCACTTAGGTTTAAACTGCTGTAGCTCCTCTGCTCCCAGCTGTGTGCAGCACTTTCAAACTTGATATCAAAGCACGAGTCCCAACTTCTCTTCCTCCTAGGAAATTAAATGGTCCTTTGTTTTTCAAACTGAAAGAAATCTTTTTGTAGCTATATGAGGGCTATTAGATTTTTTTTTAATGGGATAAATGAATCTGGAAGGTCATGGTTTGCCATTGCACATAGTTAAAGAGTGAGAAAAGACAGTTTCAAATATGGAGGCCTTGACCCACTTTGTTCCACAGCAAACAGTCACCTCTAAAAATACTTCTAACCTTTCTTTAAGGCTGCAGGAAAAAAGGCAAAGTGGTTAAAAGTATTTGAAGTATGAAGTAAAGTGTTCGTCGTAACGATGTCGCTTATTCCCTCTCCTTTTTAGTAGATTTTTTTGTTTTAAATAGTGAGTTTGTTCCTTGTTTTTTCTGTTGTACCCGTGATGGAATTATTTGCTCTTTCCTGGGGAAGAAGAGGAAATGAGCAGCAGTGATGGCCATGGTCTTTGCTGGCCCCTGGCCGGTGGTGCAGGAGGTTGCACACACATGCAAACCGTGCTCTTGAACTCCTATTGCTGCACTGGTGGCTGTGGCTATTCCGATGCAAAGTGTCACCGCTATCCACTTGTGGCACCTGCAAGGTAGTTTTATGCTCTGTCTTCATTTGGAAAAGGCTTTGCGGGCAGGTCTGTATTTCTGGCTATAAAATGTTCCAGCAATCTGGAAAATGCAAGTCCAATCTGTAGTGATGGTGCAAAGGGGAGGCTCTTGAATGTGTTTAGGCACTATCCAGGGAAATGCATTGATCCAAACCCACGTGTATTCATGTCATTAGGTTCCTTGTGAAAATTGTTACATCCCAAACAATCCCAAATGTCTTGTTTAATGACTTAATGTGAGGGGGAAGGAGTGTCTTTAAAAGGCCTGTCAGAAAGGGTTACACTGAAGCAAAGTTGGTTTGCTGAGCTATAAGTGGTGGAGAGGATTTCCAGCATTATGTCAAGGCATCTAGGAAAATTCAGGTCAATGCAAAGTCTTGCTAAAGTGCAACAAACTTAGATGAATAATGATATTCAGAAAGTCACAGTGAGCAAAAAAAAAAAAACCCAGTGGCCTGGGTTTTCTTCAGCCCCAAGCCAGGAGCTTCCAACAGATCCATCCTATCTCGTCTTGTTGTGCCGGTGACGGATTCGTCTTCTCTACTGCCATACCTCTCTTAGTTTAAAAGGCGGAGATAAATTTCCAAGGAAACTATGAGGCCAGAATCATGAGACGGTTGGATTCTTTAATAAATAGCCAGTTTGTATAAATAGATGGGAGGAAATAGACCCAAATATTTCTTCAGACAGTTCTGAAAGAAAACAGGAGGGGAACCTTTTCTGGAATGGTTCTGTGCCAAACAGGATACTTAATGCAATCAAAATGCAGGTGGCAAATCTTGGCAGCGAAATCACGTTATTTAAACTTCTTTCTTGGATGGCAGGCTCTGGGAAAATGTAACTGTAGCAATATTACAAACAGAAACTTCAGGTCCAAGAAATACACCAACATAGTTCTAATGTGGTACCTAATAGTCTCTTCAGATCTAGAGTCTTAAATGAGCTTAAAGAAAACTATGCTGTGTGCATCAGTTGTGACATAAAATGGTAGTGACTGCAAATTGTAGGAAACACTGCCTGTCCAAGCAAAATATTATCAGCACCTCCGCGTTGGTCACAAGGCATCCAGAACTTGTATGCAAATAACAAGAAGTTGTTACATGAATAAATGTATATTTTTGAATAAGTTATATTCAGTAATATATCAAATTCAAATTGGTTAGGTTGACTTTCATGAATATTCAAACAATTAATTTATTGACAGCAGCGTCCCCAAAACAGTAAATTTGAAATGAATAATTGAGAATATTCATAAGTTAATGCTGAGCTCCTAAGCCAGAGTGGTCAGAGTGGACAAGGGATGCTGAGGACTCTCCTTGCCCAGAGGAGAGGCAGCAGCGATGGCGTGAATATCAGATAGTCCTCAAGAACACTGTGGGTGCAATTAATATGCTGAAAATCAGAGAGAATTTGGCAGATAATGCAGGAATGAATACATTATGGAACTGTAACCTTCCAGCATGCTCACAAAGATGCTAAATGGTTTCCAACACCAAAAGGTGTTTTAATAGTTTTATATAGGGACATCTCATGCTCTGGGCAACCTTCCCATTTGCAAGTGTAACCACTGCAACCAATCCTAATTTGAAGCTCAACTTCACTTTAAGTCTAATTAGTTCAGAAGGTGCTGAAGAGTCTTCCACCTGTGAAGTGCTGTCTGGGATGTCCTCGTGCGCTCAATGAGGTTCTTGGTGGGCAGGTTGGTTGGTACTTCGAGGTCAGCACCACAGGTGGCTTTCTGAGGTCCTTACATTTGTTGTCGTGGGGAAATGAGGCTTATGAGCCTCCGTTTGCTGTCCTTCCTGAGAGACGCTGGCAGTGAGGTCATGTCCACCCTTTTCTACCAGTCCATGCATGATTTTTTTTGTATTTGATTCACATTTGTGTTTGTAGTCAAACAATCCAGAAGTCTGACTTCTTAAAATGAAATAATGGTTCTGGAACAGATTCTGCGACCAGAAATGAGTTCTGTGCTAAATCCCAAGGCTACTTGACACACAGATGTGTCCGTGTGTGTTATCTACTGACCTGCCAGGCATAAATCATAGAGGAGAAATGAGCGGCACTCTCAGTTCTTGCATAGGGGCCTCCCCAATGTGGATATAAACTAAGAAGAGTCCGATTTACATTATGCTAACCAGAATTTTATGTTTTTCACAAAGGTTAAAACTCTCAGTAGTGCTTGAAATAGTGTCAATCTTTCACTTAGGCAGTCAAATCCTCTTCTGCAATGGAAGAAAAATATAGGGAAATAAAAATGTTGGTATTTATGTTCTGACACTAAAAGACTAGTAGCATTTCATATCTACTTTACATTCAGTCTTCTAAATGTTAAATGATCACAGGAGATGTAAGGCAGGGCAGAATCAGACCTAGAAGATTTAGAATATAAATGTGGTTTAACTTGCATCAGTAAGAAAATCTCTGTATGTGTCAGTGGAGCTGAACTGGGTCCTGATGTGGTTTTAGTCTGGGTGTTCCTGCACGGTACAAACTCGTTTGCATCTGTCAGAACCTCAGAGCTGTCCTTGAAGCTCCCCATGTGTGATGGGGTTGTCTTTGTATGGGTCAGGGTAATCTTATTAAGATTAGACTAGATTTAGGTAAAATGAGATTTATTCATTTGATTGATTTAATAAACATACACATAGATTCATGTAGATGAGCAGGTTTATAAATCTCTGGGCATGGAACTGGAGCTCAGGATGAACAGAGCAGCTGGACTCATGCCCTTTGTGTGAGATAAAACCACATGGTGGCACAGATGGACCCAGAGGGTGAAAATCTCAGGAAAAAAATGTAATTGTAGGTAAGGGGCGGTCTGTTCTTGAGCTTCTTGTGCATCGCATGGCTTTGTCACCTTTATCGATGGTTCTGCACTGGTACGTGCGGGACTGTAGACTGTGCTGACCCAGAATGGATAGCCAGGCAGCTTCAGCTTGATGGTCACTATGGGCTTTTCTCTGAAATTCAGTGCTATTTTCCCCCTTTTCTGCTTTGTTTAATTGTTTGTTACTCAGAGGAACGCTTCTGACTAGGGCATTAAACATTTTTATATGCTCAAGGTTAACCACTGAAGAAGTTAAGTTTCTTTTTTAATGAAAAAGGAAACCCACATTTGCTCCTCAGGAGGGCTTCCTCTCCAACAGCCAGCACGTATCAGCAATTATCCTTTAGAGGCAAAAGCTGCCTAATTACTCTATTACCTCAAGTGCAGAGCACTCACCTGGGAAGCCAACAGATCAAGGTTCAGGTCCCATCACTGACTTTAATATTAATTTATGACTTGGCATGTGTGTCTGATAATCAAATAATGATCTGCTTTGCAGAGCTTCGGTAGCTGTGGATCTCCAGCGAACTGGAGGCTTCTTCTTTATGAGACTGCTCGCTGTCAGCAGTAGGGTTATACTTCTTGCCAAACTATCTTTTTAGGGTGCGAGGTAGCAAGAGATGTTACTTGAACCATCCAATAATGGTAAGTTTAAACTAACCTCAGAAAACAGAAAGAAGCAAAGCATTCATCTTAGAATTTCTGCTTTTCCTCTTTTCTTTTCAAATACCTAATAGATTTTTAGAAATTTCTTGTTTCTTGTCCCTTCTTCCCGCTTCCTATACAAAGCATTAAACTATACTATGATGGCATTAAGATTTCAGATATACCTGAAGAGATGGCATGTACAGATTTCTCACAACTACTGTAACTTCTATGTGGATATCTTTTTGTTGAAATATTTTCTTTCTGAAAGGTTTGTTAGCCCTTGAAGTTTTTCTTGACTAGGTCATGTCAAGTAAGTGCCTTCTCTAGGGAGAAATGGGTCTTCTATCCTAGGTTGGATTTCAGCTGTGTGAAAGTAAGAGAAAAAAAAAAAACAGGCTGACTCTTGGCTTTTGAAATGCACTAGTGTTATCTGTAGATTGATATTTTCAGAGCAGTTCAGGTAGTGTTCCTGCTGTTATTTTTACACAGAAAATATATGTTCACCAATATATTTGACAGCTGACATACGAAAAGCCAATTTCTTGTTTATAATGTTTAAGCTGTAGGCAATATTTCTTTTTATATAGCTGCAATATTTAATAACTAAAACATGAATTTCAATAAGTTTATTAAAACACAAGACGACCAGCTATTAAAAGAGAATTACATTTCGCAACAGCACAAGAAGTTATTTCGTTATTTGTATAGTAATTACCAGAAGCGTCCCACTAATAATAATCAGATATGCCAAGTAAATTCCTGTGGTGGCTGGGTTGTTTAAATGCCACCGACTACTCTAGGCTAATGTGATTCTGCTCGACTGAAGGCTCGAAATGGCACATGGGCTGTTCAGGCTTGGAGAGCTCCAACCATGCAGCGGAGGTGAGGGAAGACTTCAAACGAGGAGGTGAGCAGCCGACGAGCAGAGGATTTGGGAAGAAGCAGAACATCATCCCCATCAACCTGTGCACTGCGAAGCAGCGCCAAAAGGTGATAGTGAAAGTAGGAACTAATGTGCCCTACTGAGGAATTGGTTTTATGTTAATGATGGAAACTGAAACCTGAATATATGCGTAATTAGGAGGCATTAGTAGTAATTATGCAGTCAGGAAGCGCATGTGGGCAACATGAAATGAAAGAAGTTCTGTAGCTGACAATGAGCAAGTGAGATGGCAAGCAGAGACCGACCGACTGCATCTCGGGAGCTTTAGGTTTCTGAATACCTCTGGTGGGAAAGGTGGCCTTTGGAAAAAACGTTTGTGGTCAACAGGCTTTGGATTGTCTTTGTTGTTCAATACTGCAGTTATGGGAGGTACACTGGAAAAAACAGTTGGGCATATCCAAGTGCCACGGTGATACTTGTTTGTCATTTTGGTTCTTTGCTGCATTTCGATTTCAGAATATGTGTTTACAGCATCTGCTGAGAATTTAGGAGATTGTAGGAGGGAAATTCAATGCTCCCGTAAAGCTTAAACCATGCCAGAGTGCCAAAATATGTACGTAGAAAGGTAATAATACGGAAATTCAAGTTCTGTGTTCGGTATTCTTTATCAAATTAATTCCTGCTTCTGAGAGCTAAAATAGTTTGATCTACTCAAAGGAGATCTGTAGTATTTGATGTATATTGCACCCAAGTCTATAGTGACTATAAGCCAATTTGGCTCGAGATTACATAAAGCATAATTCATATTGCTTACAGTGGGAGACAGTGAGTCATCTGTTGCTTTCAAGAAGAATGAAATTTCCATACAGCTAGGTTGAAATTATTTTTAGATCAAAGCTTTTGTTCTATAAAAATTAATATTTTACATGAATGTTGTTCATGCAGAAGCAACTTCTGTCTTGCTGATGCTCCTCTACTTGAGCCATATGTGGCAGCTCCCATCAGATGTATGAGCCATGGCACAGTGTGAAATACAGAAATGCTATTTGTATTGTGAACATGTGTCTTGACCATCCTACCCTCTTCCCTGTGCATTTGATCTACCTCAAATGTTCTCATCAGCTGCAAGAGAAAGCTGAAATCGGGAACAGTGAAAAAGGGACGGACAGACAATTTTTCTGATGTACACTGAGCCTCCCCCACAAAGACTCCTTTCTCTGCGGTCAGAATGAATTGCCAATTATCTTCCAGAAGAAAAGCTAATTATTCTCTTCCTTCAGATCGAGATTGTTCCCTGGAAAGTTTAGCAGTGGTTCTGTGGGAAGCCTAAAGGTATTTTCTTCTCATTGTCGAGGGGCTTGCAGCACCTGCGTGTCTCTCCAGCTAATCAGGGCCCGGTCAATCCTCTGCTCTGTTAAACTGTTGATCTGTCAAGTTGCTCCTTCTGCATCGGCTTCTCTTTGCCTCACAGAGGGGTGACCAAGGAGCTTGTTAAGGGCCTTTTCCAGCACTGAGCACCTGGCTAATATTAAGCCCAGCTACTCACCACTGTATCTTTCACTTTTGGAAGCAGCAGTACTTGCTCTGCAGTCTCAAATTTCTTTACTTAGTCTTTTTTTTTTTTTTTTTTCCTGAATTTTTGTCCTGGGCATGACTGAATAATCCTGGCAGCTTTCATAAACCCTTTGGTCTTTTGTGTGTTGTAGCAGGCCCCTGCTGCATCCGAAGGCGGCTGGTGTGCGACTTGTGGGTGGGATGCGGTGTTCGCCCGCTGGTGTGAGTCACTGCAGCCTAAATTCACTCAACTGCCCTGTAAACAACATTTTTTGCTAAACTCTGGAGTTTCCATGGTTTTAATTTTGGAACAAGAGAATCGGCCAAGGTCAATCTGATTTTCATATTCTCTGTTCTCCTCCCAGCCCCATTTGCTCAGCAGCTCAGACCGTTCATCCGTGGCTGCCTTACACCTGTGGATGCAGCGTCCCCCTTTGCAGGCACAAATGACAACAGTTCAGCGCAGTGGTGGTCTCGACTGTGGCTATCCTATCACAAAGCAGAGGTTTGAGACCCAGCTGTTAGCTAATGCTGCAAGTTTAGGGAAATGTTTGTACTCCCAGTTGGGCTTCTTTAGCTTTATGGGTAGTAGTTTAGGTGCAAATTGCATAGTAGACTTGCTGGAGATTCACGTGGATGGCGAGCTAAAATATCTAGCTGCTACTCTGTTCATTATCTTTATGCACTTAGGTGGATATGCTTGAAACTCACACTGTGTCACACTGCTGTTGCTGTGGTGGTAATTATTGGCTGATTACACATACACTCTCTTAAATGCTCCCCTGTGTTAATTCTGTCCTGCTAATTGCTAATTAATTGAACTTTAAATGGTTCATAGGTTGGTTTGGGTTTGGCAAAGTTCCCAAAAGATTGCCTGTGAAGTTTATTTGATCTAAAGAAATAAAAAATCATTTGCTACAGCTGATGATCTTGGTGAACTAGACATTCCTGGCAGGACACAGGTCTGTCCTGTGTCAGGCAGGATCTAGAGATGCCGCAAAGACATCTCTGCACTTGAGATTTGCACTTCCTAAATGCAGTCCACCCGGATGCCCAAGAGCCTGTTAAATTCCTCCCAAATTTCCTTCCGCAACATTACAGAGATGACCATAGAAGGCGATTTTGTGCATCGGTCCGTGTGGGTGCTGCCTCGTTTCTGGTCTGGCATTGGCTTCTCCCGTGTCCTGGCGGGCCCAGAGAGCGGCTGCGATGGCCGGGAAGGGCCTCCGTGTGCTCCCGCCGGCAGCAAGCCGAGTGGAATTTTCCATTTCCCTTCTCGCTCCCCGGATAAGCACAGTCCTACTTTCCTCTCGCTCGGGTTTTATATAACCCACAAAAATGACAGATAGCCTTGAATTTGGAAGATTGCATTGGCCTGTTCTCAGCTGAAATGTTCTGTCACCGTTGACGTATGTGCTTAAGCGAGCGCTGAAGTGTGAATGGCCATCTGTCCGGGAAGCGCAGCGATCCCGAGCCCGCAAACGCTCCGTGCTTAGAGCAGCTCCCAAATATATATCGAGAGAGCGCTTTTCACACTGCAGGTATTTATAGCCGCTGGCTGGCTGTAACTCAGCCATTATCTCGACTCTCTGCCCCATCTTTCTCCTTGCTTTTCTATATTTGTTCCTCTCCCCCGCTGCCACCTCGAGCTTTCTGCAAACGTGCAGCTTCCAATATTTACATCTCTTGTAAAAACAGACCAATAAGCAAACAAAGAGAAATGCCAGATATTCCCTCCCTGAAAAGCTGCTCCTTTGAGAAGATGCTTGTTTTTTTTTTTTTTTTTTTTTCACGGAAAGGCGCTCGCTGCACTGTGGGTCACAGGGGCTGCTGGGTCTGGTTGGGCCTAGTTTTGGGGTGTGAATGACAAATTATAGTTTTTGAGGTAATACCCATTGTTTTATCAAATGCCATTTTTTGTTTGTTTCTTTTTTGGACTAAACGTTCCCTCTAATGTTTAACCTTAAATATTCATTGCTCGATCAGCTCCTCTTCCCAGTGTTTTGTGGCACTGAAGAATTCACCTGCTTACCCCAAGTCGGATACCTTTGTTCAGAGCTCACTGCAATTACTCGCAGTGCAGGTACTTTCTTGTGTTGCTGGCATTTGAATGTACACGATTCATTTTTGCTTCGGCAATTTTTTTATTTCCGCAGCACTTCCTATACTTACTGCTCACTACACATGCTCTTTTCCATACGTTGTATGGATATGGTAGGGCTCTGTTTCTAAACTGATGTCGGTCCCATTGATTTCCCAAGACTCAACAGTTTTTCTATGTTAAATTTAAGACACAAAATTTAAACTTGTAGAGCAGCAGATATAGATACATCATAGTAATAGGCAAGTCTCTACAAAAATTTTTACTTTCATTAAAGCATACTTCTTCATAGCAAGACTCTCTGTAAATCACTAAGTCTCTGTGGAAAACTGAGGAGATAATTAGACAGCAGAATATAACTGCAATTTATTTTATTTTTGACTTTAAAGAGCACCTAAGAAAAATATATAGGAAGCCAATTAAAGCGAGGACATTTTTTCCTTCTTTGTGTTTGGCACATGGTTCAGAGAGCACAGCAGCTTTGTGTTCTTATTTATTTATTTATTTTGAGTGTAATCTGAGGAAATAAACCGTGAAATGCAATTAATGAAATAGCTGTGCTGAATGGCATAAACTGGTGTCTGCACAGCTGCCACTCATGTCACAAATGCATCTCCTGCCTAATGTCCACCAGGAGAGTCGTTAGCCAGCCGCCGTTGCGGGGGCCTCCTGTGCTTCCATCCTGCTCTATAATGGAGCGCGGAGCTGGCTGGGTTGCCTTCAATGGCTTTTTTTTTTTTTTTTTTTTTTTCTTCATTTTTTCCCCAGCAAAACTACTGTGAAAGAGGAATAGCTGTTATGGAAATGTGCTGAGGTGGGAGTGCATGGACAGGGCTCAGTTGCTCCAAACCAGCCAGATGGATGGAAATGGTGGTGCTGAGGAGAAGGGTTCAAGGTGCCCTGCTTGGCTGCTGACCCACAACCCTGGGCTTCCAAACCTTCCATTTTTCCAAGGAATTCAGGGTTGTGTGGGGCTAAGGGACACCGCTGCAATGAGCGTTTTGCCAAACTTGCTGAGCAGTCCTTGTGCTGCATGCTGGGTTGCCAGTGAGAACGGTTTTAGCAAGAAAAATCTATGTTGCTCAGGAGGATATTAATAAATTATGTGGTAATGAAAAATGTGAGGGGAACCCTACTCGTGCATCAAGGCCCGATGATTGTTTTGATAGATGCGGTGGCAAGGGTTTCCTGACAAGGCAGAAATGAAAAACACGGCTCGTGGACCTTTAAGGGTGGCCCCAAAGGAGAAGCCAAGTTGCTGAACGCTACGAAAAGAGGAGAGGGGAACAGCAGCTGGAAGGGCTCGGTGTCACCAGCCAGATGGATGGGCTGGGCCACTCAACAGCTCCTGAGTTCGCTGTGAGAAGCAGGGCAGGGAAGGAGGTGCCTTCCTCTGGGTTGGACAGGATTGTCACGGGGGTGGCCTGGAGATGGGATCAAGTGTTAGGAATTTCAAGAGTAAGAGTAGGGGGAAAAATAAGGGAAAAATAGCAGGCTTTTGATTAAAAATATAAAAAAATAAAAAGACTATTCAGGGCAGGAACAAGGAGAGGATCCTCGATAAACTGATAACTTTTTCCAGGTATTTCAGAAGTAATGCTGATAAAAGGTAAATGAGTGCAATTGAAAATGTCATTTCATTCCTTTAAAAATCTGCATAGAGAGAAAAAAAGATTAGCTTTTGGAGGCACACTGTTAAAAAATAAGACTAGTCAGAGCCCAGGTGTTAGAGATAAAATTGGGGAAGAAAGAATGATACTGGGGATGTAGGAGAAGATTCTTGATGGCTTGGAGAGAGATTTATTATTCAGGTCTGCCAGAGGGCCCTGAGTTACATTTTTTTTTCTCTTGTGCTGTAGATGTTTCTGATGCTGTTTATGTATCTGGTATTCAAAATGGGCCAATGAAAACCGGGAAGCAATGCTAATGCTTCAAAAATGTGTAACAGCACTTTCTATGAATTGAAAAGTGAGGGGAAAATAGTCGCAAAGTGGGACAAGTTTTTTTTCATGCTGATTCTTCTCAGTGCTCAGGCCTATTTTCCTGTGCATCTGTTTACATGCATCTGTTGAGTCTAAAAAGGCAGCATTTTGATCTCTGGCTCTCCTACTCCTTTTTATAGGTTCCAGATCCATTTGGAACTTCCCTTTTCAAGTTGGGAAGCCAGTAAATGCTCATATACTTTCAAAATGAATGACCCCGAAAGACAAGGAGCACAAGTCAAATTGATTGCGGGGGGATGATCTCCAAAAATAAGAGGAGGAGGTGCTGATATGATCTTTAAATACATGTGGATTAAACTCTATTTAGAAATTGTTTTTTGAAAAGTAAAGACTCACAGAGTGAGTGCATATGATGGCGCACCTGTGTGCATGGGTCTGTGTAGGAAGGTGTTCAGCTTTTCTTCTCATTTTGTGTTGATCTAAGTACAGGACAATCACTTGCTGGATGTCAGGGAGGTCTAGCATCTGATCTTGAAGTGGAGCATAATAGATGATCTACCAGGGGGTTCAGCAAACATCACATATAGCTTTAAACTGTCATTACAGAGAAAAATCTAGGAAGGTGACATTTGGTGACATGCTGGGTGACATTTGAAATGACAGCCCTTGCTTTCAGATGTAGCATTCCTTACTGTTGTGAGTCAAGGGAATCTGTGCTATGGCAATGACTTCTTTTATTGATGGCCCTGATGCCTGCAAAAAGGAAGCAATGTGAGTCTTGTCTCACCTATCGAGTGACAACTGAGGCAGTAGAAATGCAGAGCTGGAGCACATTTGCTGTGCATGCCACGATCTGAATCACCAGCATCTGCGGAGGACTATAACCTTTGCTCTGCTGCTTCGAAAGAGTAGGCTGAGGAAGTAAGGAAGAGCAGCAAAAAATAACCTATTGGAGGAATATATCTGCTTACTGCATAGACTTTCCAGGATTTGAAAGTTTCATGAGTAATAAAAAGAGCAGTTTAATGCTTGGGCTTCACCAATCTCTGCTGCTCTCCAGAGCCATCGAGACATGCTCACCATCTAGCTCATGTGAATGAGCTACATGTTGCTATGGAGGAACTCAGAGCCAAGGGAAAATGTCTGTTACACATGACCCCAGCTCTTATTGATAATTTCCTTTACTTGATGTGTATGCATGAGCCAGAGCATCTTTTAGCTGCACCTTCCCTGTATCTGCAAGGATTAGGACTCCTCAGGGGGAACTCCGGGTTTGGACAGGAAAGTATCAGAGTTTAGCTGTAAATATAAACTCATTAAGTATGCAGACTGTTTTAGGGTTTTTGTTGTTGTTTTGTACTCTTGGAACTACAAGGAAAAAGGAGCCAGTTTTAGGCATCATTTGCACCTCTTTACCATTTTAAATGAGACATTTATACTCTTGAGGTCTCTGTATAGGCTTAAAGAAAACTCCAGTGAAGAACATGAGGAAAATCACCAGCCAATGGGATGTATTATTGCCGTTACATATAGTGTTGTTATTCAAGCTACTATTAGAAACAATTTTATGAATCAGACTTTTGGGAAGACATTCTGCATCATTTATCAGTATTATTTTAGATGCCATTAACTAGCAGTGAAATTTGGATGCAAGTAATCTTAATAGTGAAATGTTATATTAGTACATAATACTCTGATCAAATATATTTTTTTCTGATGCATAAAATGAATTGCTGTATTTTAACCATTTCATAGAATCATAGAATCATAGAATGCCTAAGGTTGGAAGGGACCTCTAGAGGTCATCTAGTCCAACCCCC
>JAWLRI010000217.1:3187623-3214526 GCA_034781795.1 Crypturellus tataupa | reverse complement strand
TAGAGGAAGGAAAATGAGAGAAGAGTTAGAGGTAGTACCATACTTCTGTAAGCAACAATATATAGATCTGAACTTAATTTTTTAAAACTCCTATGTTTAGGAAACAAAGTTAAAATCTGACTAGACCACTTCTACAGGTTAAACAAGTGGAGTGTTTTTCTTTCCTCTTTCATTTTCCCTAACCTCCTTGTTGTTCTATTTAGTGACTGAAGAAAATCCTGTTTGTTGCAGTGAATAGGTTAACTATATATCTATCCAGCACAACAGCAGTAGGGCTTAGATATGGCATAAAAGCCCTATATTGGTTCTTTCTGCAGGGAATAATTTTAACTTCATGAGTGTGACTTTCCACGAACTTACCTCCACTAGGAATACAAGAATCATCTTAATAGATTAGCCAGTAATCTACTGTCCCATTTCTCAAGGCTTATATGAGCAACAGTAATTCTGGTTTATGAAGTAGCTAGAAAAGAGTAGACATTGGTTGTGGGAGGGAGGGACGATGTGGCTGCCGATGCCCGTAGCAAAGAGCGTTGGATGGACGTGGATAATCTGTATTCCGATTGCTGTTCCACAGTGTCTTGTACACTGGCTGATAAAGGCTAGTTTGGATCAGGCCTTTCTTACCTGAATTCTTTGTTAGGAACCTTCTATTGAATCAAAAGCTCTAGCAAACCTTATGGAAAATCCTTTGATTTCCATCATAATGGAAGAAAAAGTTCTGCTTGCTCAATGAAGATCTTCACGAGAGCACTACATTCAGACACAGTAAGAACCCCCAACATCCCGTATTTTTGTTAGAAAGCCAGCTTATAGTTTCAGGAATCTCTCCAAACATTGCTCTGGTATTTATGTCTTCTCTAAAGAAATCCTAGAAAACCTTGCTGCAGAAGACTTTTGAGGCCTGCTGAAGCTCTTGGCCTCAATAACATCTGTATCAATGAATTCTGGGGGTTGTTATAGTTTAAAGATTCGTATGCAATGGAAATTAGTAATATTCATTCAACTGGCTGACATTTGTCTGATTTTTTTTCATCCTAAGCAACAGCAAGACACTTCAGCCAAGCTCTTGCTGTATGTATTTCCTCTAAAAGGCAGCTCCTTCCTCCTTGGCTTCTAATTGTCGAACCTACACTAAGTTAAATGGATCACTTGCCATACCTTATGTATCTTTGCAAATCCAGGGTGATTACTGCATATGACCATAGTGTTTGCTGAAGTTGTTATCCAGGCATCCTAATTCTTCAGTTGATGAGGTGGGAGTGAGGGCTAATTTCTAATTGAGTGATGCATCAAACTTATTCTGTTTGTTTTTATTATTGTGTCTATTTGCTGTCCTCAATTAGAGAAGCATTAGCCAACCCACTGTTTTATCCATGTCTAAAAATGGTGATATAGAAGGGCTTATTAAACTTGCAAATGTCTGGATGCAGGCTTAGAGGAGAGCGAGGGTCGTGATCAGATATATCGTCCTGTTGTTACAGGATGGTGCTCAACAGAGAAGAGCAAAATATGAGGCTTACTTACATAGGGATAATCAAATGCCTAAAAACATGGTAGAAAACCTGTCTGGTGGCAATGCATTGGAAAGGATCTTGGTCTGGTGATCCAGCTCTTTTAGCAGCAGCACCAACAAGAGCAGTTTTCACTGACCATTGTCTCCAGCTTGCTACTTGAAGCCATTGATCTCACTCAAAAATACTATTTTATTTTTTGTTCTGGTTTTGTTTTCAGCTGGATCAGCAACTCAGCCTGCAGATGTTCTACAGACATATGCAGCCAGAGTCAGGCCAGAAACGCACCATTTGGCAGGAACACTGGCCTGGGTAAGCTTAAACTAACTATGAAACTACCCATGTGTCCTCTAGGTTGATAGCAGGTGGGATAAGAAGAAATTATTATTATGGAGAGGAAAATTGATGTGAGAGGTTAGGAACAGCCCGTTCTAGATGAGGAAACATTGGAGCAGAGTGGCTGGGAGACTGCAGAGCTCGTGCCATTGCTGGTCTGTCACAACCTCTGACAGGCGTGTGGGAGGTGGGTAGCCCTAAGTGCATCCTTCCTGCCTCCAAGCAAGGAAACAGATTTAACAGATATCCTCAGGTCACTTGCAGTCCTCAGATTCACATTCCTCGACTATTTATTGTGCAAAATAAGTATTTATTTTCTTCTAAGGCTTGAAAACTGAATTTCTGAATTTTGGAGAAATCACCCTTCTTTTTCATTCTGTTCATTGTTAATCTCATCTCTGTAGGCAACTGGATTAGTCCCCTTCTGTTTGATCAGTGTGGAGGGGAAAAAAGGAGGAGGAAAGAACATTAATCATATCAAATTTCTCTCTCAGCAATTTGACAAGAAAATGGCATTTACGAAGAACTTGGGTCATACAATATATACTTGCCTGTCATTAAAAGAATCACTTTCCCAGCAGTTTTATTAATAGCAGAGCTCACTCTGGAAAAGTGTCAGTGTGACCCCACATACCACACTAATCCTACAAAGATGTTTTGAAGATTACCTCCATCTTCATATTTACCACTAGAAGATGCCAATCCTGAATGAACAGCCCAGTCTGTTTCCACAGAATTTCTAGACTTGCCTCTGTGCAATGTCATTTTTTTATTTTTATGAAAATGATGTTATTTTGTACAGAATTATGGTTGAATGTTTGTTTTCCTGTCTGAAAACTGGTGAATGTTGATGGAAAAAAAATGGAGAGAAATTTGTGCTCCTGAACTCTTTATTTATTTATTTATTTATTTATTTATTTATTTTTGGCTTCACCTGAAGAAAGAATGGAGAGAACCACGAGGGTGGTAGTAGGAGGGTACTGTAAATTCAATGGGTCACTTTGTCTTTATATTTAGCACGGATGTGCATACCATAAGTTTTGAAATTAGTAGTTCAGGCCTGCAGATCTTACGGATAGGCCCACAACACCACTATCCCAAGTACTTGCTAGGAGAAGCCTTGCGCTTAGCAGGAATAATTTGCTTGGGTAACCATTTGGATTCCATGGAGAGGTTGATGCCTGGTTAGAATACAAAGTCAAAATAATGCTGCAAAAAGCCCTCTAGGGCTGTTTATTCCTTTTTCAGACATAAATGGTTATTACTACTCCCAGTGCTGTAGCACATTGCAGTTCTTTTCATTCATCCAATAGACTGTGTTTTGCATTTTTTTTCTTTTTGTTAATTAATGAATAAGAAATGTGTTTCCTCAAGGTCACAGTGGTCTGGATTCATGACTTCTTGCCTATGCATCTCCTAAATCCAGTTGAACAGAGGCCCTCAGCACACAACGGGTCCGGACTTTTTAATGACTTTCTGATGGAATCTAGGGCATGGACAAACTCAGACAATCAGCGGGAGATTATTGGTATGAAAATCCAGAGAGGCTGCAAGGTCCTGCATAATAGTTACAGTAGCTCTTTGAAAAGGTAATAGCATATATCTGATGGCAAATAGATCCCTCAGCCTATGAATTTTAAAATGCAATATGCAGTGTAGAACAATATAAAGCCAGAAAGATGGCAATTTATCTGCACTTTGTTGCCTTAACTCAAATACAAAGGTAGCAGTATTATGCCATGAAGGAGGAAGGTTTGATTCAGTATTTTCTCCCTCTGAATCTGAGACCAAGGCAAACATTTTTTTTACTGATAGTAGTCCATGTAATTTCATTATTTTCCCTTAGAAAATAAATAAATAAGGTGAGGAAATATATCTGTATGCTTATTACAATTTTATAAATGTATTGATTCTAGTAAGACTAACGATGTGCTTCAGTGGAATGGTAAATTAGGTTAAACTTAAGCACTTACATTGCTCCCCTTCAGCAAAGCATATCCATATGTGTGTGTCTGAGTATATTCTGTGCATTTGTAGAAACGGACTGCACAGATTCCATGAGGTCAGGATTGGACTAAAAGGTTTGAGAAACAGGTACCAAACTGGCCTGCAGTCAAGGTACTGTGGTACAGAATTGGTCTTTATTTTCTGTTGAAGAAAATTCACTCTGCAGACAAACCTAAAATACTATTTAGGCGAAATGCAGACTATAGTGTAATGCTGACCGTGTTTGTCTGGAGCAGGGAAAGCTGTTCCCATTGATGCCGTTGCATCCTGCAGCTTGTGCAGTCCAGAGCTTCTTCCCTTTCCCCTCGTGCAGGGCTGGAGTGGGTTCAGGAGCCGAAGGGAGACTTGTTTGTTTGGGCCCAGCCGAAGAATTTACCTCCACCGCTTTAGTCTGAAGAAAATAAACTGTGCTTCTGCCCACAACTACATAATTACATTGTACTCTAATAATCTGTCGACTTCAAAACGACAGCTAAAGCAGATTAAAGCTGTTTACAGCCTATGGGAAGTAGTATGGTGGCTGCTGGCAATATTTCTTTCTCGCTCAGTAACCAAAGTCCGGTCATAAATCTATATCCTTCTTCAAGGAGGAAGGCTGTGATTAAAGGATTCCTCCTACAGCTGTGGCTTGGTGATAAGAGCTTTATGTTCAGACCCTCTTAAGCGACAAAAAGAAAAAAAAAATCATTTTTCATTAAGTTAGCTACTCTAATTTAGGCGGGGGGGGAACCAAACAAGTAGTTTGGTCAATGACTTAGTGTGGATTTGGTGGGGAGCATTGTACGCGGCGCCGCCGAGCACGGCTGGGACGGGGGAGATAGACGCAGCCTGCGAAGCGCCCCATCCACGGCCCTGCCTCTGCGAGGCCGATATTGCGGATTTAAAGAAGTTTCCTTCTCGAGGAGTTGTTAGTTTCCCATCTCCCATACCGGAAATAGAGGCATTCCCTCTCGGAAAGCTGCAGATGGGAACCAGTGATGGGCAGGAGGAGAAACACCTCAAAGCTCGGTGGTGTTGAGGAGGTTTTGTGGTGGTGGAGCTGCCGTGGAGGGTCAAGGAGGGCTCCTGGGCAACTGCCAGCAAAGATTTTGGATACTCAGAGCTATATGGGGCTGCTTGACGTTGTTATAACTGGCAGAGCTTAGAATGTGTCTTTTTAGGCAACTTTGGCACCAGAGAAAAAACAGCGCGACTGAAGGGAAGGCCTGACTCACAGCTGGTCACGCGCGTTTGAGGTCTGGCCATTCCCCGTGGCAGGCACTGCCTCATAATTCCTGTTAGGCCAATTAAGCAAGTCACCAGAATCATTGTGGGAATAATATGACGCCCAATACGAGAAGGGAACAGGAGCAAACTATAACCCTGCAGCAACTGCAGGCAGAAGTTATCTCACCATGACATGTGCCCCCGGTTCTGCTGTAATTCGGCAATGACAAAGGGCAAACATAGAGATTCAGGAAATGTTTTTATATTTTCTTAATTTTTAAATTAGAATATATTTACACTGGAATATTTGCTGGTGCTAAGTTTACAATGTTTGGTGTTTAATTTGCATGATAAAGTGCTGTGCAGAATGGCATGAGGGTTAATCAAAGGGTTTTATCACTCTTTTTAATTATCTTCATTATGTTGGAACAAGATGTAAATTTTAATTTCACCTTGTTAGCTAACGTTTTTCACCAAAAGTTTGGATTTGCTAATCATCTGTCATTTTTAATAGGAGCAGATGCTAGTGATTTTTAAGAACCTAAATGCTTCAAGTATTGTAGGCATTATTAATTTGATTGATATGCAATTGAATACAACGAAGCAATTATTAGTGTCATTTCACATCAGTGTCCATATTTGGAAAGGCAGCAAGAAGAGCAATGCAAGCAAGGGGAGATTTTTTTCCCCGCATCTGCTTTTGAATATAGCTACTTCTTTTAAGTTTGCTACTGTAAACACTCTCCTCCTCCTCCCCATCCAATTTTTAGTCCCAACTATCACCTGAAAGGTTATTTACTAGAGGCACGTAGTTATCTTGCCTGGCGAGAGGCAAGCAGTAAGCTCGCTCTTCGCCCGAAGACATTTACCCACAGTGTTTTATATGTTACATTTATCAACTCTTCCAATCATGGAGAAGCCAACTGAAAAACATACCTGCTAATGGAAAAGAACTATTAAAGTAGTAGCGTGTGTGTGTGTGCACCTAGCGCTAAGCCGGCTGCAGCCAGCTACGCCATAAATCACAGTTAAATGATTATGTTCCACCAGAGTAAGTGCCCAGAGAGTAAACTTCCAATCAACAGGGAAAATACGCTAGCGCAGGGAAAAGTCATGTTACTCAGCTAGTGTTCTTCTGCTCTGTGGGTTGATGCTAATCCAAGGAAATGACTTTTTGGGGAAAGCTTTCTTTTTTTTTGGGGCGGGGATGGCTTTTTTATTCTGTGGTGGCTGCAGAGGGGTGGTTTTGCTTCCCTCTTGCCCACCAGCTGCTGTGGTCGTAGGTGGGGATATGTTGTCCCTGGCCAAGGTGCAAGGTGGATAGTGGGGAGGGTGGACCTTTCTGGGGGCTTGAAGGGCGCCTGGTGGCTGAGGGTGCTGCTGGGGACATTGGGACATTATGCCACGTGCCGGAGCTGCTGGAGGACGTGGCACTTGTACTTTCTATCTGAGCAAACTGGCAGGAACCTGGCCTACTGAGCAACTCTATCATTAGCAGATTAAGCAGTTTGCTAATTGAAACTGCTGGGTTTTTTTGTGTGGTGTTTTTTTTTTTTTTTTTTTTTCCCCCCTTCACTACGGCATTTCTCCAAACTTTGGAAAAAATTCTTAGTATTTGTGAATTGTACAGTTGTGTGATAACGCTTTGATGCAGTTGATCTGAATGCATGCTGGGCTGGATCCAGGCCAAGCAGATCTTTCCTGTGTTCTTGTTCCTCCACCCAGCTGAGGAGAAGAGCTGCCCCTTCCTCACAAGTCCATTTTTGCACAGAGACACAAGCCGGCAGCAACCCCAGAGCAGCCCAGCTCTTGCTGAGCGCTTGTTAACACAGCTGGATTTGGACAACGGTCCGAGAGAGGCTGCCGTGAGAAGTCGCCGTCTCTGTTTCCCTGCTCCCGAAAGTATCTGAGACAGCAGAATCTCTATATCCTGAGCCGGATAACCCAAGTGTTTTCAGTGTGAAATCAGAACATTTATTGAGCTCTTTGTGAAGCTTTTGGGTGCAGGGAAAACCAATGCTACCAGAAAGCCTTAAGGAAAAAGTGCAATCGGGAGGTCCCCAGGTGAGTCCCAGGACCCTAAATGCCCAAAACAAATCTTGCTGCACTTCGAGCTGCCTTGCCCTGTGGGTTAGCACCCGACCTCTGGCTTGTCTTTTTAAGCAGCGCAATTGAGATTTGCTGTGATGGTTTTTGATGTCGTTGTCCATGTCGCACCCAAGGAAAGCGGATGCACTGACCTAGTAATGTCAAAAAAGGGGAGACAATGGAGTCGTTTAGTAAATGTGGAAGCTCACGCTCAGGTATAGGCTGCATAGATGAAATTTGGGGTTTTTAAAGTATGGACAGGTACTTTTTTGCATTATGCTCCAATAAAGCATTTAAAGATAGTTATGAATAATAAGTAAGTAATTTTATGCTGAATGACTGCAGAGTATAGAACTGCTCCCTCTCTCTCCTTCCTTTTAAGTGTAAAAACTTCTTCCATTAAAGGGCATATATTCCTTTCATTCCTGAGATGCAGCTTCCATTGATGCCAGTTTATGGGCCTGAAACTTTGGCTGAAGATTAAGAAGGAAGGCATAAAAGAGACCTTTATGGGCTTTTGTCTTCTAACAATTTGAATCAAATAGTTTCTCAAGGAAATGCGTTCTACAACTATTTTAAATTCCTTCTTTCACAGTAATGTCTCTTTTCCTAAGAAACTTGCATTTTGGGAGTGTTGTGACATATTACATTAATTGAATATACGGGCTCAGAAACTTGGAGTGCCTCTTCAATTGCAGTGAATGCATCTGAGCAGACAGGAAGCTTGCTGCATAATTTCCAACAACACGAGGAAAGGAAAAGCCAATTCTCAGTGAAAGCAGTATCAGTAACGCAAGAAAACAGCAGTTTCACTGCCTTCTATTCATTAAATCAACTGTTGTCACTGCACTTTCAAAAATTTATGAAAGGGAAATCTCTATCTGTCAGCATATCCTAGTTTACAGTGCAGTTCTCATTTGTCTAATTACAGCTTTCTTGATAGTTAATGTCGTGGAGCGTAACCCTGAGATGGAGATAGTTGTGTGAAAATACAAACCTTCATCAGGCTGAGGTTTCCATGTCCTCCTTTCTAAACTTCTCTCCTTCCTTTTTTTTCTATGGTGGCACTGCAGAAATCTTTGCTCTTGGAGGTCATAGCATGACAACATGTTCCCGTCTGATATTACCCTTTCAGCAAAGGACATGTAGGAGGCATAGGTAGGTCTCTACTGAAGGGCTGTCCCCTCTGAGACCTGTTTGAGCATCATGTGCATTGCAGAGTAGCACCACGAGGAAGGGGAAGCTGGACCTGGCTGCGTGTTAATTCCCTTCTGTATGGACCATGTGTAGCCTATAACTGATTTCCCACTCGCTCTTTGTGTAGCTTTAGGTATAGATTCCAAGGGGAGATGAGGAGCAAGCTGGAAGCAACTGCCCTGCGGTTCATTTCTTATTACTCAGCAAGGTTTGGAGCAGCGAACCTGAAGGCTCTGTACCAAGGACAGAGCAAATTTCTTCATCGCTGACTGTCCCTTAAGAACGAGGAGTTAATGTTCAGGGTGATGTTTCACATGAGCAGCTGGACTTGGACCAAGAGGTCAGTGCTGCTGGAAGGACACTTGGCAGTCCTGTCCTCCCAACCGTGCGTGAGGCTCTGCCGTGCACGTTGTCCCTCTCTGAGGCAAAGAAGTGTCCCCAGCCCCACAGCGATGCAGAGGGTGAGGAGATGTCTTTCCTGAGCTGTGCGCATGGGTTTGGAGAAGCAGCTGGCAAGATGGATGGGAGCACCGAGCTGGAGAGCCTGGAGGGAGAGGGGAGGGACACAGGAGATGCAATAGCATGGTAAGGAGAGCTTCCATTTTCTATGTGTCTTTGGCAGAAAGCAAGCTATTTGGAGCCTTGCTGACAGAATTTGCATAGATGTTCTTGAGATTGCAGGTTGTCATTTGCTGTGCACTAGTTTTCTTTTCTTTCTTTTTTTTTTTCCTTCTTTTTAATCTCTGACAACACAGTTATGAAGCGCTGCTTCCAAAGCGTATACTAATGATGCTTGTGCAACTTCATCTTTGTTCAAAGGGCTCTCCCTTAACTAGTGAGAGGAAAGGAGACTAACAAGAGAATCTTTTAGGTCCTTATCAATGACAGGAATGTTATTTACTCAAAGTCTAAATATTCCAAACCCCTCAAAATCCCCAACAAGATCCTGCTACTTGAACTGCAATCATTACACCTGATGAACCACTTTTTTTCCAAATTTGATGTGAAAGTGGGATTGATTCTTTAATGCCACTATTCCTCAGCTACTAGAAAAGTAGCAGACCCTTTTTTATTCCAGCTTTTTTTTTTTTTCTTCCATGTCCCCGACTTAACCTTTGTGATGAAGCACCTGAAAAAAAAAGAGTATCACCAGCAGCAGCGTTTTAGGAGCTGAATCTGAGTTTTATCACTGTTGGAAAGTGTAAGAGCTAAGATGGAAGAAAAAGACTATGACTAAGATTATTTTCTCAGAAGAAGTTTGGTTGGGAAAAGGCCACATCCTTCTCCTGCACTGTCCAAGTCTAAAATCCAAAACACGGGGCATTGGCTTCCAGGCAGCCAAGCTGCTGCTTGTGCACTTGTGTGGCACTGGCAGGTGCTCTATATCTATGGCTCTTATTTGAGTGTTCTTTAAAATGATGGCAAAAAAAAAAACAAAAGTGCTATGGAAGCGTGCATTATTACTTGTTTTTCTGGAATCTGTGGACATGTTAGATGTAATTTTATGACTGGCATGCTAGCAATGCTGCCCTAGGAAACCGGGTTATTCCTAGCAGCATGAGGACACACATGGCAGGGCTCAGGAATCGGTCCTACTCCTGTCCTGTGGATCAATGCTCTTGCCATGAAGCCCGGCGCAGCAGTGTGAGGGACTTGTCCAGCATCCATTAAGTTCATTTAAAATAAAATATATCTCTGGTGTTTAACAATATAAAATCATAACCTAATTATTGATAATTCTTTTTATATTTATACTATATTAATAATGATGAACTCATTAATATTAATGTGAATGTTCTAAGGACTTCAGTACTATTTCCTTTGTAATTTATTGTTCATTAATGTATCCCTATTAGAAAGCATTTCCCTCTAATATTTTAGAGTTGCTATAAAGCTGAAGATATGGATAATGTTGAGGTAAGAATTTACCTTTACAAGTGGCTAAGGATAGAATGAAGGCTATTTTCACATTGCAGGTCTTATTTATTTTGCAATTTGAAAGGCAAAAATGAAGCAAAATCTAACATTTCTCATATATGTCTGACAAACTCCCACTATACAATGCAATATGAGCAAACCTTCTATTGACTTGAAAATGAATCAGCACGGTAGAACTAGATTCAAGATATTAGATCAATGAAATTTTCATTGTAGATGCTATATGATTACACTTAATGTCAATGAAATTTTTTGAATTAACTTCTATATGTTTCCTTTGAAGTTTAATGCAATTATGATCTCATATTTTGAACAAGGTACTTGGTTATTTTATCTCACATTGATGTCCTCATCCCTCTCACATCATCCTATTTACAATCTTTGGGAGACTCAAAGAACTTCTTCATTTATTTTTCAGTTATATTGCATCTGGTGCCTGTTTCATGAGACTACAGTAACTGTGAGTTTTGATTTGATGAACTGAAATGCAGAAAAGAATGTGATATTTCCTGGTTTTCCACCTTGTTGCGTTTTTTTTCAAGACAAATCCCATATTGTTAGGCCTTAGGTGAGTGGCATCCTGAGGGGAATTCAAACTCTTTCACCATTAGTAGTAGTTTTTAAAACAAGTTCAAAACCTTTTTGACTATTTTCACTGTTTTTCACCATGTGAGGGAAAATGCCATGATTCTCTGTTGTGGAAACAGGACTGCTGCATGGGGCCTTGGAGTCGTTGATGCCCACTAGAAGTGGTGGATGCCCAGTTGCTAGAGGTCAGTGATGTTTGACAGGAGATAAGCGATCAGGGTGGTTTATAGGGGCTGTGGAAGTGCTGGTGTTGACTGCAGTATAAAACAGCAACACTCGGGCAGCTTGGAAAGGCGTGCTTCCCATCACCAGTACGGATGCTGTGGAATTTGAAGTGTGTGATACAAATGCAGTATTAATATCCATTTGAATCGCTCATGAATGTCTTTATTTGGTGCCAGTAGGACACTGAATTTGTAAAGGTCGTTGGGGCTGAGCGCCTCTGTCATGGTCTAGGCAGAGCCAGTGCTTGGCCTCATGCTCGGGAGAAGAAATTGCAACCTGCCTGGTGACCTGGTGGCTCTCTGGACCTTATCTGTGCTCCTGAGCCTCCGGGTTATCTGCAGTGTGGTGTCTAATGCACAGTCTCAGTAGAGTGTGCTGTGAGAGGTTTGTCAAGAGCTACCTCTGTATTTTTAAGTGCCCTCTGGCATGTCATACAAATGTTTTACAATACATTTACAACAGTGTCTCGCATCTCGCTATAAGTGATATGTAGTCATTTGATATCTGCGTGTAGTTTAGTATGAATGATTTGTTAGACTCTTGTACTTTGTCAAAAACTTCTACAAATGCATTTGTATTGCATATTGCATTATAAATGGCTCACAGAACATATCCATAACCTTGATAACTCCTTTCACTTTGTTAGGAATGGCTCCTTGGACAGTTAAAGCATAACAATAACCAAAATGCATATAAATATTTCATAGCAAATCTATTGTTACTTATTTATAACATGCTCTCTAAAAGCATTACAGCATATTTATTAAACATTTATAGATTATTTTTGCTACTAGTAGTATGTGATATAAATGCATTATTCATCTCCCAGTAAATCATTGTTGGGCATCCCTTAAAAATAAAGTGGTACCAAGAGGAATTTGGGTATGCAGAATTTGAAGAGTTTCATTTTAATCATGTAGAATTCGGATTTGACTTCATGTTTATCTTTGAATTAAGCGACAGAAAATAAGTATGTAGGAAGAAAACCCCCAGTAACCAAAGACAGGATGAGAAAATGATTGCCTTGAAACCCTTGGCTGCTTAGCATGTCCCGTGTTTAATATCTACACACCAAGCTCTTGAAATCGTTAACACCGCTCCTGATCTAGCAGCTATTCCAGTGGGTGAGATAGAGTGTTTTCTGAAGCTAATAATTTGGACTGAAGGCTCCTCTCTCTGCACTTTTGTTTCATCTGAATTATTTCTCTGCCCTGGTTTCTCATACCCCAGTGGTGGATAAAGTGCACGCAGCCCTCACAAGCCCACGAGCACATGTATGCACATGAATTGACTTGGCTATGTGTGTTTTTGTGTAGTGCCTATGGTGGAGAGACACGGATCAGGCTGCTCTTGTGCTAACTGTGCTGACAACTCCATTCTAGAGAGGCAAGAGAGCAGGATTCTGATTTGGAAAGCTGTTAGACAACAGTTCTGCAACATAGGTCCTTATTCCTTGGTAAAGTTCCTTGAATGTTTAATTAATGGGAGCAGCGCATCTTAGGTTGCGTCAGAATGATAGGAACAGTTATCCAGCTATTCCCAGGTGGAGTTTCCTTGGCTGGGCAGTGCCCATAAATAGATGGAGTAATCCAGACTCTAACCTGACCTTCAGAAGAGCTGGATTCCCAACTAAATAAGCACAGCCTTTTATTGAAGTCGATATGAGTAGATGAAAGAGTTTTCAATCTCATTAAATTGTTACTTTTTTGTGTGTGTGTGTGTTTATGTATATTTATATATATGCATTTATCCACATACTTTCAAGCAACACTTCCTCCTTAAGTGTGGCTTTATGCTACCTGTTATTATCTCCTCTTTGGTTCTAAATTACAAACTGTTTAATTAATTTCATTCTGATACAAAGGGAGGGCACAGCTGACTGCTGCCAAAACGGAGCTGTGCAGGTAGCGGATCAGGGCAGTCCCTGCCTCGAGCTCATTTTGCTTGCAGAACACATGATCTGTTGAGCTCAAGAACCTGGGTCAGCCCAGAGGGTGGTTACACCAGTCCTGGCAAAGTCCTCAGAGGCGAAGGGAGAAAGCGAAGTGAAACCTTGAGGAAACCCAAGGGTTTTCTCTGTGCTCGGTTATGCTCAGGCTGTTGGGGAGCAGCACAACGGATCTGCTAGCCTGGCCATCTCAGCGCCTCTCATGCCGACCTCGGCTTCTTCAAACCCACCACTGCTTTTAATTACTAGTGGGCTTCATGTTACTATTATTTACTTGCGCGTATACATTAATCATTACACGGGCTTGCTAATTTTTTGTTTCATTCAGAAATAAATAAATAAAGTGTGACAAGATGCTCAGAGTCCTCGAGAGAATACGTTCCCCTCTGATGGTCTAGGAACATCTGTGGACATTTTGCTGGCTTAACAGCGTGTCTGTCAGAAACTTGGTGATTCAGAAAATTTACTAGCACTCACCTAATGATTAATTAGCCTTCTCTGTAAGGAACAGAGTCTCTTCATTATGCATATTGTCACCAAGAGTTTCATCTGTTTGCTGCAACACGTATGCTGGAGGCTTAATAAGAGGAATTCCAGTAGTGGAGAAATGAGTGTTTGTGTGAGAAGAATTAAAATTCAGATGTAAATATTTAAGAAAGTCTCCAGGGAGCCTAATCAATGTGGTTCCATGCTGTATTGTGGAAGGATTGTTGTATGAATGAAAATTTTGTGGCATACTAATTTTAATTAAAATTATTTGGCCCTGAATAGCTTATATTTATGTCAAAGATACAATTTTATTTATTTATTTTTAACACAACCCTTTTTTATACATGTGTAATATGCTATCCTAGAATGTTTTGAAGAGAATTTCATTTGCAACATATCTTGATAGTGCTACTTGGCAAAACCTAGAGCCTTCAGTTGTGGTGTTTGTGTTCTTTAATGTGTTGAAGGACAAGGTCAAACCGATGCTTTTGGGCCTAAATCAAAATAATTTATCATCTGCATGGTGGGTTAAAGATTTCATCTGGTGGATAAATACGTTCAACTGTGGCATGTTTCTTATTAAAATAATTTTTTAGTTAACCATCACCTCAACTTTAAATTTATAGCTTTCTCTCTAGCAGCTGAGGTTCATTGCACATGTTTCAGGAGCTCGGTTGAGCCAGCTCCTGTCTGGTGAGATGGCCACGGGGTAGTTCCTCTGTCTCACCTGGCTGGGAAGCAGATATAAATCCTGGCTGTACCTTGGCAAGCAAATTGCGAACTGCCTTTAGCTGATGGCAGAGCTGAATTGCCCCAGATCATATCAAGCAACAGTTGCAGGAGTCATAGCTGCTTCTCGCTCCATCCCGTATGAGATGGGCATCTGCCATCTCTGCTGAGAAACAGTTGTCAGCAGCTCCGAGTTTCCCTCTGAAATGCTCTTGGTGCTGATGGACTGCTCTTTGTCATCTTCTCCCTTTCACTCACCCTGAAGGCAATAGGTGTGAATGTTTCCCATTTATAAGCAGCAACAGTAGTAGGAAGAAGACAGAGATGTCCAGGTTCACTGCTGGATTTTTTTTTTCTCCTTCTTATTCTGGGATAACGAAAGGAACATTTACTTTGCAGAGCTAAAGCTAGGGAGCTTTTTAGACATTTTGCATGCCTACAGACAGCTATGTGTACATGACTCCTCAGCCAGGCTTGTTGGCACACAATTGATCTTCTCCTGTTGGCTTGTCTTGACTGTCCCTGTTACATCATTCCCCAGCACACAAGTGTGAGGGCTGGCCCGTGTGTCCCGGGAAGAGCTGGGGCACAGAGCGACAGAGGGCACCACCGCGCGGGAGCAGCGAGTCCATCTGAGGTGGCTGAATGCCCCGGTGTAGAGTCTGAATCAAAAGACTGTACTCATTGTTCTTATCCATCTCCTTTTCCTCTCTTTCTGGCAACTCCTTTGTAGATGGAAAGTAGGCAAAGAGCCGCAGCGCCCCTCTAAGGCATTCCCTGTTGCCTGCTAAGGCAGGTCAGGCAGCAGCTTTCACTGTGCAGGATGCTCAAGGAGACTCCGTGCCCCCAGAGACCTCCTCGAGTCTACTCCTCATGGTGGCCTGGGTCATTCTTACCTTATGTAGTAACATCAGGGCCGGGAGGTACCTTCGAGTTGGACACAAACAGAGGACTGGGTCTCCTGGGGGAAGCTTAAGCAGCTTGATAAATAGAGACACAAAAGTTGTGCTTTATTTTTTCTGATGTAATATGTGTAGTTTACTATTTTTTTCCACCGACGAAGATAAATTCAGTCTATACTAAAAATTAATTTATTAGAGAATTTTTTTGGCAGTCAAATCTCAGTCTTGGAATGGATATGTTTGCAGGAGATATCTTTTTTTTTTCTTTTCTTAAATGCATCCAGTAAAGAACCAGAAAAAATGCCATGTGATCTGTGTGTCTAATTAAATCTTTTCAGCACAGCTTGAATTTACAATTTTGATTTCTTGCAGTAATCTGCTTGTGAACAATCTAGAGGCAAGGAGTTATTCATAGAAACTGTTGAGTAAATAATTTTCAGATAATGAAAACATTCAAAAAAGTCAAGATAGTTAATTAGTGAGCAGAAGAAATTAAATTAATTGAATGAATAATTCATAATGAATTATTCACCCAGCTCCAGTTTACACAGTATGGAAGGTCTGAAGAGAAGCCGGTGTTTGAATTAACTCCAAGCAGAAAGCCACATCTCCTATTTCTGCTGCGCTGAGGTTATTTATTGATGTGTAAGAACAAGCTGGGTGAGCCAGTGTATTTAATCATCTTACTCGTTTTGCTCTGTAATGTGAGTCATGCTGGATTTGAGACAACCATAGATGCTTTCCTTGCAAATGTGCATTAGGGGATATTTGTTACAGGGCTCTGTTTCTTTTTAAAGTATATGTAAATAGTCTGAGAGGAGCACGATCAGAGCTGAACAGAGTCTCAAAAGCTATAAATCAGTTGTATGTCATAGTGCTAATGTTTGCAGTTGACATATGTCACATCCTTGACAAAATACATCGGGTTAACTCGGTAGGAAATGGAATTGTATTCTAAAAGATAGTGTGTTGGAGCGATTTTTGTTTATTGGGAAATTTTGTGGGGGATTAGTGAGAGAACGGGTGATGTTTGATGGACATTATCTGCAGCAGGAGAAGAGGGCCCTGAAACCATGGCTGTGTTGGTAGGAGATCTCTAGAAAGCTGAATAATACTAACTAATGTCACATAATATTATGAGATAGCCACAGTGGAGATGCATTTTTCTGCACTTCAGATCAAGATCCTAATGCAGTGTTGGGCTTCTCTGTTGGGCCACTAGTCTAAATTGACATCTGGTTTCCATAACATTAGTAAATTTGATCCTGACTGAGAAGTGCTGAGAAATTCTGAAGGCAGTTGAAGTGCTAAGAGTTAGAACATCTAGGCAAGTTATGACTAAAATCAGAGCAAAGAGTTGTTCTCATATTTTATTTCTATATACTTTTAAAGGCAGCTCCCAATTAGAAACATATGTAAGCTCCCAGAAACTCCTCTCTAGCCTATTCTGCACAAGAGTCAGGTAGCAGGTGGGGAGTGTTACCATTTACTCCAGGTCATCTCCATGTCTCCAGGTACAGACTACAACAACCCAATTGGATGAAAAACACGGGTTCTGACCGCAGTTGGTTCAAGGGGATGTGGAAAGAATGAGAAGTATAATTGTAGCTGGTTGTGTTAGTGAGACAAAGCAGGCTGGAATTCAAAGGAAGATATCAAGAGGTGGTTGTGCATCACTGAGCAGCCATTTAAATTTGACTGTAATAGTACAGGGTTTGTCATGGTGGTTTAGTTAACGTGTTCAGTTTTGATGAAAAAAGAAAATATCTTTGATCGCTCCGTAGAGAGAGCAGAGTTTATGTTTGCAATTGTGCAGGTAGCTAATTCTATAAGGTCGTGGAGTTCAGCATCCTCCTCTGCTGCAAAGCTGCTGAGGGGAGCAGAAATGGAAGAGCCTGGGGAACTGGAGGGAGAAAATGATTAAGCTGTTCAAAAAAAAAAAAAAAAAAAAAGTTTTTGCTTTATGTTCAAAATCACAGATTCTGTCATTCTCTTTTATATTACCATTGCATAAGATGTCATTGATAGCTCAGTGGAGGGGGGAGAAAGGCTAAATTGCATTAGAGAGCACAGGGCTCACAAAGGCAAAGGTTTTGCAACCCCTTTTGAAGCGTGGTAAGATTCAAATCTTGCATTATGCTCTTTTAAGCAAGAATGCTGTTTTTGACAGTTTTTACATGACTTGTGTCCTGACGTAGAGGCCGGAGCACCAGCTCTGTAGACAGGATATCTTCCGTTCCCGGTCAGAGCAGCTGTACGCCCATCCTGCTGGTTCTTTAGTGCCAGTCACACTGGAGTCTCTCCGCAGAGACCTGGGACATCTCTTAGTAGCGGTTGGGCCACTGAGATTCTTCATGAGGACTTTTCATGATGATACCTGGCCTACTCCACACTAAATGGGCCAGTTCACTTCTTGCAGGCCAACAGCAGGCAGATGGTGACAACAGTGGGTCACTGCCAGATGAACCGGCTATCGCTCTATAGTAATATCTGGGTTTATGGTTGCGTGAGGTAGCACTGTGAGAACAAGGTGGCAGGAAGATGCAGTGGTCCTTTCATGCTGGGTAACCTCTGCCCAGTGATAGGCAGAGATAGAGCAAATGAGCTTGGAAAAAAATACCGTTAGCTGATGGCCATCCTCTCCATTTTTCTGCATTTTGCAGATACTGTGTATAGACATAGTTGGAAGGTCATCAGCACTGTGGCCTGAGGTGATCTAATGATTTAGAGCTGCCTTTCTGAGGCCAAACAGGGTTTATATTTTGGAAATCTTGCACCATTGCTTCTCAAAAGGTGATCTTCAGGCCTGTTGCAGAATCTGGCCTTAAACATTGGTTTTATAGTGGTCACCAAAGCCATTGGCTGGGACAGGGTGGTTTGGGAGCTGAAATCCATGTCCTTAGCTGTCTCTGCAGAGGAAAAGCCCTGGATTCCCAGGCTGCCATTAGCAGTGGTGCTTTTGTTATTACTATTCTTATTATTATTGTTATTAACCTCTATGGTAAGGTGATCCCAAAAGGAGAACATTGCTGCTGTTGTCATAAATTGTTGACAGCATCTGATCCTTAGTAAAGCGAAAGATACTGCCTGGTTTTTGCACCTAGCCTGTTGTAAAGCCCAATACTCACTCCATCATAAGTGGATGGATCATTTTTAACAAATGGATAAATACCATAAATACCAAGTTCTTCCCCTTCCCCCCTTCCCCCCTGCATATTTATTACTTTTTTCCTCATTGAAGTCCCCCAAAAAATAAAACTTAAGCATAACTTAAAGAGCAGGACTATCCTGAAAGAATATTATATGAGCTGAGTTATTTTAAGACTTTTGGCAAAGGAATAGCT
The DNA here is from genome assembly GCA_034781795.1 of Crypturellus tataupa. Taxonomy (NCBI): domain Eukaryota; kingdom Metazoa; phylum Chordata; class Aves; order Tinamiformes; family Tinamidae; genus Crypturellus; species Crypturellus tataupa. The sequence continues at coordinate 3,196,015 of JAWLRI010000217.1, read as the reverse complement.
AAGCCGTATTTCATTATTTGTATATGCCAATAGTCCCATTAGGTAGTTTAGGTTTTTTAATATGATCTATATAGATTATATTAATTTAATTATTATTCCTTCATTGTCCTTCATTGTTGTTACAAATGTCTTAAAATAACACAGCAGGAAAACTTGAGCTGTTGTAAATAAAGAAGTGTATTTATTGCAGATTTAAATTTCTCCAGAAAACCTCACAATCATCTCAGACTCTCAGCAATAAGACCATGGTAGACTTTTTCCCACATTGATGCATGTCTTGGAGGAAAGTCTGTGCCTAATATTTCACATTCTGTGGTTTGCTCTTTATGGGCTCTATTGGGTTGGTAGGTCCCAGAGATGTAAAATACAAAGTATAAGTGACTGATGTGTGAGGGACTATAGAATTATTGAATTACTTTTTAGTGCTCTTTAAAAGAAATCCTGTGTATTCTCCTAGAAGTGTCGAATGTAGGTAACCAGGTTCATTTGGGATGCTGGATGCTTCGGGCCCGGTGCCAGTGGCTGCTGCAGAAGGGGGCAATTCCTGGCACCTGATTCAGTGGTGGAGAAGGTGCTGGGAGGTGGGATGGGGCCATGGGAGAGGAGCTCCCCTGGCTCCAGAGCAGGAGGGGGAAAGCAGTGTTGTTTTTGTTTGTTTTTTATGGGTTAAATTTTCTCAGGAGTAAACTCCAAGTCTCCAAAAACATGTTAAAAAGATAAAGTTAACAAAAAAATAAAAAAGGCGGGGGGGAACAACAAGTAAGCGTTTTTGCATCCCTATGGGAAGAAGGGCTTTAGTAGAGGGTTCCAAGCTAAAAGATGCTTTCAGAGTCACAGTGTCCTATTTATTATTTGTCCCCGGAGTTCATAAAAATACAAAACTGTACTATAGCCAGTTACCATTTTTTTTTCTCGTAAGATTATAAGCGTTTTTTGACAACAGTTTCTGAAACGTCCCAGTAGCCTGGTACAAAATTGCTTCTGTTGGCAGAACTAGTGAGTACTCTCTGGCACTGACGTTTTTCAGAGAAGCAGGTTTTCTCTGGTTCATTTTCACTGGTTTGGGAGAATCTCTTTTGTCTTTCTTGAATGATGCTGCTGTTTGCAGGGCACATGGACAGATCCCCTTGCACCAGGTGATGGGGCTGACAGTTCTTCCCTCGTTACTCTGTAAAGGACTCAGCAATTAATCAATTAAAGGGAATTTCAAAGTGGTTTCAGAGAGCGGTTCCTGTGGAGATCTGGGATCTAGAGGGTCTATCTTGCAAATTTTGTCTCTTATCTTATAGGAGGTATCTTGTACTTCCCAACTCATAGGAGCGAGCCCAGAGTGCTTGCACTGGAGCTGCTATCATGGATCAAGATGGAAGTTTCAGGATACTCCAAGCAAGGAAGGACTCGGAGCAGCAGGAATGTAAGTTAAGGTGCCTGGCAGTATAATGCTGAGTGTGTTCTGGGGACTCATTCTTCAGCAGTGAAATAGGGTGAAAGGGCTGGGTAGCTTCCTAGGAAAGAGTGCACGTTTCATCCCTAATGCTTGGCGGAACCAAAGGATGCTAAAAGCAGGTAGCACTGATGAGCATTTTAAGTGTTGAGGGTCTTATCCCTATAAATTCAGAAAATTCTACAAACTATTTGTGCAAACTTCTTTATTTTGCATGTGGAATTTGAGGAGATGGTGATAGGAGGGTTGCATTTGTGGTGGCATCTGAGAAGATTTGCAGTGTTTTCTAGGTAATTTTGCAGTGGCTCCAGGAGAAAAAAAAAACAGTGTAACAGGTCCAGATTAGTGGTTTAAGATGACATATACTCATGGAAGTGCATACTTTACATGTGCACATCAATATTTGCTCCTGCAAATGGAGAAAATGAATGAGAAGATCTGGACTAACTTCTTAGATGTTTATATGAAAGCAGCCAGCTTAGATTTCAACCATTCTTTTTTGGGTCTCCGCAAGGAAGTCAGTACACAAAAAGAAACTGAGGGAGAATGGAGTAGAAAGGCATGGGTATTTTTTCATGCTTTGGGCGGAAAGGAGCTTCATTTGCAGAGTGTTTAGCAAAGCACTTCATGATAGCTGTGCCTCTGTTATTCATGCAAGGCATACTGTGCACGTTTCTCAGAAGATTTTATATTCCCCTTTCTAGGGGAAAAAAGAGTTGTTTTCTCTGTTTCTTCCATATATTTGACATATAAAAAAAAAATAATTGGGAGTCTAGATATGTTAACGGCTTGATAGAGATTTAAAGTATACCACCCAAAATGCTGTACTGTAGTTCTTAATACCTTTGCTATTTCCTTCTGCTGTTTGATGATCAGTTTTTGCTGGAATATGCTTTGCAATTACAATAAGAGATTTAATGTTGTTTTGAACTCTGCCAAAGTCTGATTAGATTTGCTGTTTTGGCCTAAGTCATTTCTTTGTGCTTCAATTTTTCTCTATATAAAATGTTTAGATTGCAGGGCTTTAGATTGCAGATCCTGGTAATTAACTGCAAGTCTGATTTTTTTAGTTCAGCATGAGGTTAACCAGCTTCCATAAAGCAAAATCCTATTTATTCAGAATGAAAGGATTATAGGGAAGATATAAAATAGCAACAACAAAAACAGTTTGTGTGCAAGTCTAGGTTACCAGCAAGTCTGTAGCACTGCTGAGGAGCTCCTGCCTGAAGAGAGGCCGGTAGGACCCTCTCAAAGTTTTGGGAGTTTTGAAAGGAACATCAGCTCTCAGATCCTTAGAGACTCTTCTCCCTTATGTAGATAAGAACATATGCACTTTGTACCTTTTCAGTCTTTCTGCTCATTTTGCTGCTTCCTCAGGCATTGAGCTGCGTGCATCATTTCAACACTGAAAGCTTTTGGTAGTTGCCTTGCTACCCTCCATGGTGTCTTGAATTCCAGCAGGAAGCCCTGGCTCCCTGTGACGCAGCTGACAGCCCCAAGACCGAGGTGCTGGAGGCGGCCCTGAGCTGCAAAGCTGTGACAGGGAGACGTTCTTGCGCTCCTAGCGAGCAAGGTGCCTCCAACGCGGTGGTTCATCAGGGTTCAGTGATACTGGGGACATCGAGCGTCTCATGTTGGGCTGCCCAGAAGACCTGCTGAGGTTGCACTTGGAGTGGCATCAGAAGTGAGCACTGGCCTGAGCATGTCTACAGGCCAACTAGGCAAGAGTGACAAAGGGTAGGAGGGAGGAAAAATCCAAGTGAAATGATGAGATGTGTGCAAGGAGCAGTACAGAGTTAGAAGAAGCCTCAGGGCTTGAAATATCTTCTTTTAGTAAAATCTGACAGCTGAGATGTTTACTTGAACTTTTTTAATATTTATTTGGAGATCTATTTCAAGTTTTTAATGCATCTACTCATATACTCATCATCTTTTTATACTTATTAATTCTCTCCTATGTTAATGAAAGCCATGAGGTCCAATTCAGTCATCTTAAGAGTGAGATAACTAAGCATTTTTCTTCCTAGCTTGGATCCCAATTTGCCTGTTCATATCAGCACATAATTGCTCAGTATTGCTCAAACTCACATTTAGTGCTTTTTCTTAACATAGTTTCTTTGTTAAATCAAAGTATTCTGGTGTATGTAGGACTGAGCAATTACTCATAGTGTGTGTCAGAGTACTGAGCCCTTGAGAGAAGGAAAACTTGTTTCTCCAGCCAAAGTGGACTTGTAAACTCTTCACAGGCTTGTCCTTCACTGCGGAGAGGTTCACGTATTCTCTACAAACAAGACCTGAATAGATAGAAATTATTTTAAAAATCAGTCAAATTCTTGGTCTGTTTTGCTACTGCTATTTTGATTTGCTTCTATTCGCCAAACTACTATTTTTTTTTAAATAAGCTTTCAAACTTTCTTTCCTCCTCCTGCGAAAGTCTCTGTCTGTCCCCTGGTAATTACAGCATGCCTTCCTCAAAGCCATATCTACACAAAAATTCCCAGGTGGGCATGGCTTTCACTTGATGAGCCTAACTCTTTCTGCAAAAATAAGAAAATCATGCTCTGTCATTCCTAAAGACCAAATCAGATCTTTCTTTTTCTTCAGAATATATTTTATATCACAGTCACTTTGAACTCCTCTGTATCCACCAGTTCTTCCATCTGACAACTGCAGGCAAAGCTTTTCCCTGCTCAAAAATCCATATCCTGCATAGCAGCCATGGGAAGGGAGATGGGGAACAAAATCATCACAGCAAAGATGGGGGTGGTGTTGAAATCTCCATTATGGGTTAAAATATTGGAGCATAATTTGAATACAGCAAAGCCAGTTATTGAGTAGTGTTGTTAGAATAGCCAGCAAATGTTAATAATCTGTCTACAAAAAACAGTATTCATCAAATTCTTATTTCGTCAGTGGAATTAGATGGCTTTATCACATGTGATGGTCTTAGTAGAACTGTTCTGCCACAAGAGAAAGAATGTTTGTGGTCATGACTTAAGAGATTTCAAACGGATGCGAGTATTTTCGAGATGAATGCTCATTCCCTGCATTAGATAATCCATAGCATAAAAGGAGATGAGAATTGAAAAGATGGAGATGTTGATAAGAGATGGGAGAGAGGAGAGAGAGGACAAGATTTTTGCTTGGGAGGTTATGAAGCCATAAAGCAGTTCCAGTGTAGATGTTGGTTTGGGGTCTTGAGTTTTACTATGGTTCAAAGCCCACTCCAAGGACTGGGCAGCTGAAATGCCTGTGTCCTCCTGGACAGCTGAGGCCCTTGTGATATGGACAGCAGATAGAGCTGATCCATGTCTGCATGTATGGAGTACAAAAAGAGGTTGTATGCTAGAGTATGAATCAACATGGTAGAAACTTGTTACTTTATCTTTGTAATAGTGTCCTCAGTGCAGACTTACAATTTAATTTAAAATAACTAGGAAAATACATGTTTTCAGTAGTCATAATGAAAAGCTAGTTGTCATTGCACTCTGATGGCATGGATGGGTATGTTGGTCTTGATGCCAATCCACTCCTAGCTGACTGAATACAGACCAGCCTCAGAGCAAGCCTGGAAACTCAGCAGAGCAGGTGAGCATCTGGGCAACTGTAGTGATAAAATCAGATTTGTTAGTTTTTCACACTGCTGATTTGGGTCTATAGCTGTCATCCGTATAAAGAATACAGTCTGATGGCATAAAAAAAATAAAAGGTGAAATTTAGATCATGTTGCCCTATTAAGCGCTTGATCAGAAATACTACTAGTCTCCCTTAAAATTCACCAAACCTCAGCAGTGGAGGGCACTGTTTTGCAATCTTGTCACTGCAGGGAAAAACTTTACTTGTTCTGCTGTTGTACATCTCTGAACTCCAAAATTTTGGGCATCAGAAGCTTGCTAAAAGATATGACATCTGTTTTAATAATGGATTGTACCAGTGATAACTAATGCTTTACAGTTAAAATCCCTGTTCTTGCCATTAATAATGAATTTCTGCACCTACCACTTAGCCAAATACACACTCCAAACATGCTGAAATGCAAGGAAAAGATTAAGTCTGCAAGGAAAATTCCAAGTCTCCCCTGCCAATGACCTTACTACCTCAGTCCCATTTAGTTGCAAGTTGCACACTGTCTTGGTAGATAAAATATGAGCATAATGTGTTGCACTAACCACTGTAAGGATCTAAAAACGCTCCAACCAGTGATCAGACTATGTGAATGAGAGGCTGAAAATAAGCTTTATTATGCTTGTCACCAAAACCTAGGAGAGTTTTTGGCCAAGGTCCAGGCAAGACTTGTGCCTCTGCCACAGTCCAAGGGAAGAAGCGGCGGTCTGTATTAGGTGCTCTTCAGGGCCACCATTGTCACTTAGAGATTATTAATTTTTTTATTATTTCCTATCTAAAGTTGTTTTTACAAACATCGTTGAATTGAAATGAGTTTTGCAAATGTTAGTGTATTTGGACAAATCCTTTTTTATCACTGAATTAGTATGTTCTGTCTTTCTTAAGCACATGAATATTAGATGGACTTGATGTACCTTATATTTACATATTTAGCTTTTTGTCTTTTTCTTTTCTTACCGACCTCATAATTACATACAGAGTCATAACAAATTTGGGGCTTTGTTTTTAATGTATTCAAAAGTGTTTTAAGGGTTCCTTAACATATAGCAATATAAATAGGTGATTGTCATTGGAAAATAAAGCAAAGAGCTCTGTTTTGGTCATTCACATTCATCTAAAAAAAAAAAAAGCAACAGTGCATTTACACTTTAATGCTGTGTCGTATAAATAGACATCTATAGCTCTGCATACATTATTAATATGGGTTTATTGCCTGCTTTATTGGTTTCACTACTGCTTTTCTCCTGGGAAGCTATGTAAAATACAAAGACTGCACAAATGCCACATTACAAGAGCCACTATATACAAAGCAAATAAGATGGCACAAGTACAAATATTCACTTAAGTCGCTTCCTGCAATTCACATAACATAATAACAAACAGTCCATAAATGCAGTCCCCCTAGCTACTACCGTTATTTGAAGTATTTTATTTAAATACATATTTTTTTATTTAAGCTAGGACACTTATGCTGCTATTTGAACAAGATTTTATTCCTACATTTTGTAACAAGAAAAAAAATTATTGTTGAATAAAAGCAGAAAAGATTAAATATGATTCAAAATCATAACTGTTTGGGAAATGCTAAGGAGACCTAGCAATGAGTTTTTCCTTAGTTTGGTTCTCTACATTTCAGGTCTAGCCTATGACTATGGCATTTACAAAAGAGACACTAGCAGTTTAAAATCCCTGCAAAAAGGGGGAATATTGGGCACAGGATTATTTTCAAAGTTAACCTTGGGATCGTCCCTGACACACTGTGCTGTGAAAGCTGCTCGCTCGCTGAATCTTGCAGTGATGAAGGGTAGGTTAGCACTTCCCAATTCCCCATTTGCAGATGTTTGGGGGGGGAAAAATACAGAAGATGCAGTTAATTAATCCCTTGCCTTGTGACAGCAACTGGGAGTTTTAGATACTATGACATTGATTTGAAAATAGAATAATTTTGCCGTTGGAGGAAGTGGCCACCTAGATTCAACATTGAATTTTAAGACTTGGTTTCTTTTTCTTTATCCCTGTGAAGAAGCAGCATCTTCTGAATATTTCACAACAAATGTTCCTGAAGACCCCCTTTCGCTGTGGAGGAAACGCGGGTGAGACGAGGGTGAAGGCTGGGCCGGTGCCCGGCCATGTAGCGGTGTCTCAAGGACAAGTGCGGCGTGTTCTGATAGTCGATAACAGCAAAAAGCTGTTCCAGTTCGGGCTGTGCGAAGGGAAGTGTCAGAGCAGCCCGCGGCTCGGAGACCCTGTGCTGGTACCCGCTGCCTCTCTGCCGGGATCCCTGCTGCTCTGGGGCCTCTTCCGCTCTGCTGTGATTCCTACATGCAGGTGCTCCTTGAGTTGTGCCCGGGAATCTTTCTCAGGAAATGTTTAGGCATTTGTTGTTTTATTTTTATTCTTTTATTTTTCTTTTCCGCTCTCTCCAATACCCAGGCTCTTCCTGCTCCACACGCACCCTCCCACGCGCTTCCCATCTGTTCCTTCTGCTCCGTTCCAGTTACTACCTTCTGGTCATGCACCTTCTGAGTCTAAACCTTCCCTGCTAAACTTGAATGTGCTTCTTTTTGGACAGTTTACAACTCTATCAGGGCCAACTGGCCACAGCATTTTTTCAGGTCTTTCTTGTGCCTTATTCTGGTAGCGCTGGCACCTGGTTCCTTGCATCAGTGCCAGGTGGCATCCCCTGCTATCTCCGTTGCTACCCTCATCCGTGGTCCTGCTGCGGTTGGGGTTTGGGGAGGCAGCTCTTCCCTGGATCGTCCAACACGAAGGAGCTTTTGGCAGCAGAAGGGAAGCAGAGACGGAATTTCTTTATAAAGGTCCCTGTGTGCTTGACTCCTCCTGCTCGGGAGCAAGTGGTCCGTTTCTGCCCTGCTCCCCCTGTCAGCATCGATCAGCCTCCCTTGCCTGACACGTGCTCTTATTGCCCTTGACTGCTCTCCACTTACACAAAGGTTAAACCTCACCCTTAAGTCAATCTGGGCTTTACAGCTACATGCCATTTAGAAATGAGCGAGCGCTGAGTACGGCGAAGGCGGCGGCGTTTGGGAATAACTCTTGGGAATTCATACTGGTGTGAGGTTTTTTTGCATACGTACATAGACATTGATCCCTTCTAACCACGTTTTGGTTTTAATCCTCATTCCAAGAACGCGTTTCTCTGGGGATGATGTCAAAAGGCTCCGTTGCCGTCTCGGTGTGACGGCGCCACGTCGGGGTCCTGCCCGTCCTTGTGGGCTGGATGGAAGGAAATAGCTGTTGTGGCCGTAATGGTGCAAAATCCCCTCCTGCTCCTCGAGCTCATCGTGGGCCCGGGGGCCCGCA
>JAWLRI010000217.1:3125382-3187523 GCA_034781795.1 Crypturellus tataupa | reverse complement strand
CTGCTCCTCGAGCTCATCTTGGCCCCGGGGCCCCAAGCGCCGCGGCCGCGGCTTTTGTGGACCAGGGGCCAAGATGAGCTCGGGGAGCAGGGTTCAGTTGCCCTCAGTGCAGGTCTCGTGCCATGTGCTTGGTTTCTTCCCCCACGAGAGCATCATTTTGCTGCTGAGGTTGTGCAGCTTCGAGGTGACAGGGCAATGTGCCATATGAAGCACGTAGAAGGCGACTTTTTCTTTTGTTCTACCTTTTTCTTGTCTCCTTGCCTCTGCTACACGATGATGGGGCTTTGGTGGCACGAAGGCTCCCGCTTCTCTAACAGCACACGGCGTACGTAGCTGTTGATAGCAATATTCTTCCCTTTTCAGCTCCCTGAAGTCTTATCCGCGCCGCTTCTCTTTCTTCCTGCAGGAAACAGGATCTTCAGAGGGTTTCTCAAAGCTCTCTGTAATATTAGCGAACATGTACAGGAAAACCCTTAGGTTATGTTCTACTCCTGATATCCTTCACTTTAGATTTAAGAAATTCCCTTAAACTCTCATTAGTGGAGACCTTCTCATTCCTATAAAAGTTTAAAGAAAATCTTTGTCTAATCAGAGGTTTAGCCCGGCTCCTGCATGTGCACGGGAAAGGAGATTCTTTGTGCTCCTCTCTACAAAGGCAACTCATGTAAAAATGTGTCTTTATTGATATGACCCTCCGGTTCCTTTGCTGCTTTTAGCCTTATTACCTCTTTCTCACTTCTGCCTTCTGCAAATCTCTTAATTGGGAAGGGGAAAGAGTCAGATTTTGATTAAGCACCGCTGAATCCAGGCACGAGTGCTTGTTTATTTTACTATTATTTGTTTATTTTACTATTATTTGTTTATTTTTGTCTCTTTCCTGCATGAGCTATTCTCAGTATGGGAACAGGCTCAGGTTCTTGCTATAGGTCCTTGCACAGACTGGCCTCCTATATTTTAGGGGAATTATATTTGTGCGCTTTTAGGAGTGTTATTGCATGAGGAAAAGAGAGTGAATTCCCAAGTATTTCATGGAATTTTTTTTAAGAGCCTTCTTCACAGAGCCAGCATATTTGGTTAAAAGTTTGAGAAGTTTCACACGTGTGGTGATAGGAAAAGTTGGAAAATGTACTTCACTTGTAACTGAAAAAAAGTGAAAATAAGAATAAAAAGAACCTACTGTTTATTATCTTGGAAGTCTCATCGCATCAAAAAATAAATACAAATGTTTAGAGGACCCTATGTGCAGTTTTGGATAAAGCACAGAAGCTTAAGTCTTGGTGCAATGCAATTTTTAACATATCCACTTTTGCTGCAAGAGGCTGAGTATCATTAGAAACCTGAAATGCAGGTAGAGGTTAGAATTTATTTCTGTCATTACTCCAAAATTAATTTTTATTTTTATTTTAATTTTGGATCAAATCATGGCTATTTAAGGTAAAGAAGGGAATGTTGGTTGTGGCAGAGTTTTGGGGGACTGTAGGTTTTTTTTTTTTTTTTTTTTTTTTTAACATCCAGAGCCCACGGTGTTTTGACTTACATCTGCAAGAGGCGTGGACGTGCTCTATGCCCAACATACATCGCATTGTAAAAATAAACAGTGTGTTTCACTTTGCTTTATAAATAATGGGACTTATCGCTTGTGAGAGCCCATTCACAGGTGAACACATCAGTGCACATTCAGAGTAACAAATACATAGTGGGGTTTTTGTATAAAAGTGAACGTTGTCAGTAGTGAGAAGTAGCCTCTAGGTGTGGGGAGCAGCGGTTCTGGTGGCTGAGATGCCCCATGTGGAAGACAACGATGCCGGCTGTGACGGCAGCACTTCTGAGGCGGTGGCCTCGAGAGGGAAGGGGGGATTTTGTTTCCATTCTTCCTAAAAACAGTACAGCCAAAATGAGGTACTACTGTGTTCAGATGAGCTAACTTGCTTAAACCTAAGATCAACTTCATTCATTGTGCTCAGCCACTGAAGAACAAATAGGCATTGATCACTCTTGTTCATTATCCCTTCTATTTAGCGCTGCTTTTGCCTATGAAATTCCTCCCCGTTCAATCAGATGTTATTCATTTTATTTATGTAGACCATTATAAAATTATGTAGAAGGCAGAAGTTTCTAAGGGCCTTGTTCCCTTAATTAAACAATTAACTTGCCATTTTGAATTTGATCAAAAAATGATTGAACATGACAGACTGTCTTCCCTCTGGAGCACGTAACTGTGTCAGGGTCAATTATGTTTCCTTTGGAGTCAGAGGGAAAGGAGAGCACTCATAAATTAGAACATACTACTGATTTACAGTAGTAAATAACATACACAACTGATTTTGCTAATGTCCTTATAAGATTAACAAGATAATCTGGAGACAATTTAGTATGTCAGCAAGCTGGTTCTTTAAGAATAAAATTACCACAAACTGAAAAGACCCATCAACAGGGTGAAGCTTTGCAACTCTTTAGGAAAATGAGAAAATATCTAACATGAAAAGGTATAGATAAAATTTGATCTATTAAGCAGTGATTGGAAGGCTGTTGCTGGGCTTTCTGGTAGAAAATATTCTAATTCTGTAGAGTATATTACTCTACAAAAATCATGATTAATGTAAAAGTCACTGACAGGCATTATCATCAGGAAATACATTTGAGACCTTCTGAACCAAAATGACCTGCCTGTAGGACAGCAATGAAGCTGGTCCCCCGGTGCAGCTCTTCCTTCAGCTGCCTCATAGCCTGTTACTGTCAATACCACGTCCTGGGCCTTGCTGACTTTTTGGGAAGATTATTCCAAACGGGCTTTCCTAATGCTGACGTGTCCTCTGCTTGGGGCTAAGACGCACCCAGACACTCTCTTATCTCGAGAGGGTTTGTTGCGTGACCTGGTACGGTAGCTCCACTAGACAGTGCTGCAGAACAGGACAGCATCAGCGTCCTGGAAAGCAGCACAGGGACCAGCCGTGTGGATTAGAAGCATCCTGGGAGCTCCAGTAGCTGCCTGGGATTATCGCATGCAACTTCTGTAGAAAACAACCACTAAGCATTCTTTGGATAACTGCCCCCCGCATATTTCCAAAGCTGAAAATTGTTGACTTTAGTCCTAAGTGTATTGCAACTTAATTGTATTTCCAGACTATTTACTATAAACAAACACATTCCTTATGTAGTATTATAAAATGAATTAAAAAATAGTGCTTTTATTCCGGTGCTGAGAATCTCTATAGCCACTTGTTCTATTTTATTGAAGTTAACAGCAATGATTTTGGCACTTGTCCATCAGATGTTTGCAGAAACTGAGATATTTGCATATTGGAAACTGTTCACAAATACATTAAATAACATTTTAGTATGGACATCTGGTCTGCTAAAAATCTGCCAAAAGTTTGGATCACATAACTGCAGCAATCCAAATTTATAGAAGGAATCTGTTCTGAAAATATGTTACAACTACCGTCTCTCTTTTATTTCCTAGCTTTTAGATTATATGATTTTGCGGACACTGTTCTTACTAAGAGACCCTGTCTCCACACTGCAGAATCACTTGTTCTCAGCGCTTGTAAAGAAGGAAGGAAGAGCTGCAGCCCCGGATACCATTTCCAGGGGAAAGAATGAGCTTGGGCTCCAAATCACCGGGGTTAAAAAACAATAAGTGAAAAATTAAATTCCCAGATAAGCTGACGTATGGCTCTGCATTTCATTAAATGGCTAAACTGAATACATATGCTTTAGACTGCCTACAACATCTGTAGGTTATATAGAAATAATTTAACTTCATTCTCTACATTTCAAATGCTCATTAAGATTAGAGCTATGTACCTTCCCCTGGAATAGCTAATTGACTTGTTTTACCAAAATCTTCTTTAGAGTGGAATTAAAAAGGCTGTTCTTTTATGAAAATAGAAATGACTCCACCTGAGAAAAAAAAAAGAGTTTTTTTTTTTTTTTTTTAAACAGTGGGTGTTTGATGATACTTATAGCACAAGCCAAGTTTCAGCATGCCTTACTATACCTGCATTCAATTGAATTTTGACATTTCCCTGTCAAAAGGCCTCGGGATTTGTCAGTCAGGCTATATAGAGCAGTAATTAATTTTGTTATAAGACTGTCATCATCGGAGCCTTGCCGGAGCTGGGCTGGCTCCCTGCCTTGTCCCCGGCTGATCCGCAGGGCTCTTTGCAGGAATGCGGTACGTGCAGCCTCGTTCTGCAGCCCGCTCTGCAGAGCATCGCCCTGTTCTTTGTGGCGGGCAGCTGCAGCAGAGCCAGCGGCAGGAATTTCAGACACAATCGGGGTTGGTTTCTCCCGCTTTCGCGGGATTTAACAAGGCTGCAGTGGAAACAGAAAATGGCCAATGCCTCCTGTTTTAAAAACATGTCATTTAGATCTTGCACAGCAGATCTGGCCAACAGAGCCCCAACTAGAACTGTGCAAGCTATTTAAAAGACAGTCCAGACACAGTGTCGAGTTATCTAGTTCCAGGTGCTATTTCAGGGCGAACCCTTCAGTGTGTTCAATGTGTTCTTCAGCAAACTGGCGGCGGTGCGAAAACTCATGGCCTATTTCAAGCAAACCCAGACTGATCTCTGACTCCCTGTGAAAGCCACAGAAAAACAACATACACTCTCTGCACTGCTGTTTTCTTGTGTGCTGCTCCTCCCTCATCATTTATATCGTGTTCCACTCCAAACCCTTTCAAGCATATATTTTTTTATTTGTCAGTAATAGTGTTTTGAACTTAATTTTTTCTTCACTTTGTTTAAGCCATGCATAATCTGGATTAACAGGTTCTATACATATTAAAATATTATTTTGTAATTAAAATATGTATATATTTTTCTGCATCAGACTGGCAGGCTGACCTCTCCTGGATCAAATGGATGCCCATAAAATGTCCTTGTTCTTCACTAAAGGAAAAAGATTTTTAGTAGAAATGTGTCTATCTGATTTTGCAAAAGGAGCTTCCATGCTGTGGGGAGGAAATGCGTAAAGATTAGTTTAGCTGCTTCATTAGAGGTATCTAACAGCCTTCCATTTCACTTGCTTTTCCAGGTTGGTGGCACCTGAAAAAGGAAACAGATGCTGCAAGTGTGTTTAAATTTACAGAACTACTGGTAAGTCTTAATCACTGGTCACCTTTGGTTAACAGGTGTAATAACCATTTATTTACCACTCTGAAAAATGAGGACAAAGATTCATTTACCTATTTTATTTTTCCTATTTTGGAGACAGGACATCTCAATGTTTTTGTTCAAGTTGCCCAGGCATTTTGAGGGGGAGGGGGAAAAAAAAAAGAAAGACTAACAAAACTTCTTAATGTTTGGGTCCTTTTAGGTCCTTATTTGAGTTAGTTATATGTAACTTAACATGAGCAGAAAAATGGCAGTGACTCAGAAACTGAAGCAGGAAAACCCAGGGTCGCCCAGAAAACAAGAATTGAATAGATATCCTTTCACGTCCATGCAGGGGGAGAGAAGAAATGCTTCGCTGTATCCTAGGCAGCTAAAATAACTGCAGGTTTTACTTGAGCCCCCAGCCTGAAAGTATCCTGTTTTAGGAAAGTTGTGCTATATGAGTAAGGGTAGCCGTGGCATCCCCAGCATGAGAGTGGAAGCAGAAGGGCTGTGCTGACTTGCAAACTTTAATAAGATCGGTAATATGCAGCAGGAGCAGACTAATTGGGCCTTGCATTCGGCAGCTTGCAATTGTGCTTTGATCCAAGACTCTGCTGGAGGCAGTTCAGTTGAAATAGCTGCTGAAAATAGAGATATCTCCCAAACTACTTGTTTAAAATCTGCCTCCAGTAACATTAACTTTCTGCAGCTGCAACCTTGAGCTGCACGGTGTCCTCCTTGCCTTTCTGTGCGCCGTTCCCTGGGCTCCGCTCACGTGCTGAGATTCAGAGCACACAAGTCCCTGGGAGGTGGAGCGGTGCCCGCAGCCCTGGCGCGCAGCCCCGGCCTGCACCACACGTCCTGCTGCGTCTCCATAGCCACAGGGCAGGTTGTCCCCCATGCTTCATCTGTAAATTTTCTGTGTTGTCAGTGACTGATATCTTTAAGTTGTTCCTGGTCAAAACTTATATTACTTGACTTCAGCTACTGTGTTGTCACCGATAGTTAGAGTGTAATTAATCATCTCTCATGACTAGGAACTCCTATGAACAGTTTGACTTGGCCAGTTCTGCACTCGCCTTGCTACAATGCCAATAGTCTTGTGGAGTCAACTTTTCAAGGAGAGTAGGAGCAAAACTGTAAGAGCATGAATGTATTCAGAAATACATGCGCAGTCATCCAGATTTCGTGTTTGAGTGTTCTGGAGGACAGTTTTATTCTCTGGGAACTCTTTAGTTCCCAGAGTCTACTGTTGGATGCCGACTGCCTTTAAACCATAAGGAGTCAGAAGACTGAATCTGATCGTGATGGCTAATAAGATTTACACTGATGGACATTCAGACTTGTAACAGAACAGGTCTATGCACTGCTGCAATTTGAGATGTTGCAATATTGCTCATAGGTAGCTGTTTTTCCACAAATTGCAGGTTAGAACATAACAATTTATGGGAATGATCAAAATGAGACACTGTCTTCTGTAGCTTTTCAAGCCTATGTGTTCAGTAGGTTGAGTTTATTCAAGTAAGAGTTACTTGAATTTAGTAAGTTCTTTAGGTTCAATTGAGAACTTCCATTCACTAGTGGTTCGGATTAGTCTTTGGTCATGTTTGTTTCTTGGCGAATCAAATCAAGTAGGGGTATTCCTGTGGTCCACCACTGAGGTGTACGAAATGAGGCAGATCTGCAGCATCCTTTAATGAAATAGTTAACAGTGCTGGTATGTAGAAGTGAAGAGTGTTGAAAAATCCATTAGAACTGGATCAAAAAATACAGTCAATTTCAGTACAAAATCTTTTATACTGAAAAAAATTGTGTTTATATGCTTCCAAAACATTCCCTATGTGTGGAGAGTAAGGTGGGAATTTACAAGTGTGCTTTTAGGACGGTTGGTTCTGTAATGTTTCAGCCTTAAAGTAGGGCTGCCTTAGAGTAGTGAGTTTGCTTATTCTTCACATTAAACTCTACTGCAAGTTGTGCAATGGTGGTGAAAAAAATTCTGACAGGAAGTTTTTCCTGAGGACACAGAATTCATTGAATGGCAGCGCGAGCTGGGGCAGGGTTGGCCGGTGAAGAGGTGGCCGTGCGTGATCCGCTCCGTTCCTCAGGGAAGCAGCCCTGGAGATGCTCGTGTCAGGTGGCATGAGAGCAGGCACCGGGGCCAGCCAGCATTTCCAATCTCCATTCATCCTCCTCCCCTGTGCGGAAATTGTGCTCCCTGTTTGCAATATTGCTGAGCTGTCGGTAATGATAAATGATGTGCCTTTCTTTAAATTTCCTTTCTGCTCAGTGCTAGATATTGGCCAGTTTGGATGTGTGCTGCGTGTGGATAAATTACTTGGGCAAATGGCATGGAATTTATGCACGTGGCAACAGATGCACTGTGCATGGTAGAGGTTTTTGTTATTGTCCTAATTGCATAACTTGATTTCACCCGAGGCAATTATGATTTTGTAAACAATGATCACCTTGCTGGGGTTTGCAGGTGAATTAGGACCCCCCTGAAAGAAATTTTGCTCTTGAACGTTGTTACAGACCAGAAGAGACCTCAAACGTTTCTCAGCTGCACGTCAGCCTTACGGAACATTGATTGATCTTCCCGTGTCAGTGAGTTGTGTTTGTGGCTCCAGACAACAGCACTTGGCCTTTGTTCCTTAATGGGCAGTATTTTAGAAAAGCTTTGAAAATAAAGCTTCATATGGACAAACAAGCTGGTTTTAGTTTTTCAATGCTGTTTTCCCTTTAAATTTAAATGGCTGCTGGCAAAAGGTGCTGAGTTTATGGGGAGGAATGCAAAGGAGCAGAGCCCTCGAGGTGGGTGATGGATTTGTGAGCCTATGTTCAGCCTGTGCTTTCTGGAAGAATTTCCATGGGCAAATTTTTACCTTACAAATGTCTTACATTTCAGGAGGTGGGTTTTATGAACTTTAAGATAACATATGAGATTTTTTGTCATCAAAAAATAGATGGTTGTGTTGGAATTTTTCTAAGGAATAGAGTTTATCTATGGTAAGATTTGCTTATAACCTGTTTCCATGCAGCTGGTGGCTCCAGGAATCCTTCTGGATAAAGCTTCAGCTCTTTTAATGAGAACTATTCAAGTTTGATGCTAGTCACCTTAACAAATTCTTCTTTTAAATAGCTTGAATGCCTCATAAGCAGATGTTTTACTACAAATTAGGAATGCCTGGGACTTGAAAAAACACCGCCCTTTGCTTTAAATCCTGAAGAACAAGGGAGGCAGGTCCCCTGCGAAAGCAGCGGAGGGAGTAGCGCTGGGGCTGTGTCTCCATCCACGGTGAGCGTTTGGGTCCTGTCAGCGGCTGCAGTAGCTGTAACGTCCTGCTGGGCCTCGGGGAGGCACGCAGAGCTCCCAGAGCTGCTCTGCGGGAGGGCTGAGTATCTCCCTGCCACGAGCGGAAAAATTCGGTCCACATATTTGAACTAGGAGCAGTTTTCTGATTTTTTTGTTATTTTTTCCATTTCCCTAGGAAATAGTCTATTCAAATATCATGCAGACATACTCTGGTTTAAGTGGTATTTTTAGCGTATCGGTGGGCAGCCTGTGCCCTCAGCTCCCCTTCCCAGGATCCCACGAAGGGAGGCGGCACAGCACGGGAAAGAGCAAATCCTGGCTATAAACCTTTCCCAACGCTCCCACCCCTAGTACCACCACGGTAAATAAGGGATGGGTCTAAAACAAATAAAAAAAGAGTAGGTGGTGCATAATATTAAAAACAGTAGCTTGTTGAGCAAAGCTATTTAGAAAGATTGTGAGTGCCACATAATAAAGGTACTATCAGCAAATACCAGACTAGCATCTCAGCTAGCTTTACTGGGCTGTGAGTTATTGCTGTGGTCAATAGATCTCTTTTCTGTAGCATTCTGCTTATGTAGGTGATAAATCTTACAGTCTTATGGGAATAGGGTCAGGCTTCTGCTACTGTGCGCCATTATTTTTCTCCTACATCATTTAGAAAACTGCTGGACTGGACCATTTTTGGTGCAGTGACTTTTTGTTCAGCTACATACTAAATTTTATTGTGCATATTAAATTTTAGCTCAGACCACATTTTAAAGTCTGTGTTGAAAGAAAATGAAAGTGAAATAAAATCTTAAGTGAAAGAGCAGATAAGCATGAAAAGTGGAAAGCAAATGCTGCATTTTGTGAAAATTTTAGATGCTGAATACAAAGAAGAAAAACAAGCTTTGGTTTTGAGGGCCATAAGGGTTTTGAATATTTTCCAAATCTGAACAAGGAATAAGCCGGTAGTACTGGCATTCATTCGGAGAATTTCTCCAGCAATTCCTGTAAGCTTTAGGAATATTTTAACCATGGGGTGGCTTGAAAAATTGGTGTTGTCGAAAGGGTTTTCCATGATATTGATGGGACCTCAATGCAGGCACCACGTGGGCACGGCAGTTCCTGCTCCGACGCTGATCCCACATGTACCGGGAGCAGCGGGAAGCGACACTGCCCTGTGCCGGGGGAGAGGAGCGCGACTTCCCGAGTGAGGAAGGCCCAGAAGACCATCGTGGGTGTAAGGACAACGTGCAAACTCGGGGCAAACTGCTGCAGGGGAGGGAATAGTGGTCTGTTTCTTCCCGAATGGCAGAGGAGAAATACACTTCTGCCAAAAAGCTTCAGCCTGTGCATTAGGGACAACCGCTTAATGTTAAGGATAGTGAAGCCCTGGTTGCCAGATCAGGAACTCTGATTGTCGAGACTTTTAAGGTAAAAGTGGGAAATTTCTGCGGCTATAATAACATTTTTTTAAATTAATTCCCAGTGTGAGTCCACCTCCTAGGTTAGAGCAGTTAGGGACAGCACAGCTCTTACTCCAGCAGCAGTTAGTGTCACTGCAGAAAGGAAGATCATGCACACAGGTTATTTTTCATACAACACAGCTGGAAGTACTCAGGATGCCTGATCCTTAGCAGTTACACATCACACCTTCATTTGTTAAATCTAAAGATCAGAATGTGGCGTATATTGGACCCTACTCGGGACAGTTATATCCTTTTAGATGGTTACAATTCCTTAAGGTTTTTTTTTTCTTTCCTGTCCTTAGATT
Source organism: Crypturellus tataupa (assembly GCA_034781795.1). Taxonomy (NCBI): domain Eukaryota; kingdom Metazoa; phylum Chordata; class Aves; order Tinamiformes; family Tinamidae; genus Crypturellus; species Crypturellus tataupa. The sequence continues at coordinate 3,177,349 of JAWLRI010000217.1, read as the reverse complement.
TAAAAGGCACCGAATGGACATCCTTATCCTTTCGTAGCACCTTACTGGAAAATGTACAACAGGCTCTTATGTTTTGGACTTAGTTTGAACACGCTGAAAAAAAAAAAAAGAAAAAAAGAAAAATTGTTCCCCAACTGTAGCAGTGCAGGGACTGCATAATAGCCAGCTTCTATGCACTAATCTGAAATAAAAGACTTAACCATGAAAGGAGCTACCCAACCAGAAAATGAAGGACTACATGAAGCTGCTCCAACCTAGTTTCCATTTATTTTTAAATTGAATAAGTGGCATACAAAGAGGAAAATTCTCTCAATACAAAGAAATTACCTTCTATTTTATGGTCTAAAATGAGAAGAGTTCAAGCAATGATCTGGTCAGCATGATTGAAAGGTACAGTAGTTCTGATAGCATTACAGGGCAGTAGGAACTGCTGTGAGTAATGAAGTAGCCTTCACTAGCTATGCAAAGCCACCACCGCTTAAGTATTACTTAAATCTTTGTCAACTTTGTGGTCCCTACAGGCAGAAGCCTCTTTTGAGTATGTGGGGTATGCTGGTAGGTTAAAGCTGTTTTCTCTAGGAACGTTTGCCCTATGATGTTTTAACCACAGGTAGCCAAAAATAAAAATATTATTGGTTGTATTGCCACTGCCCATGTCTATTTCATCCCACAGGTGCTGTTAGCCACATGTTAAAAGACATTCAGCTTTCCAGTAGTGACAGTAATCCACGGTCCTTACAGAATTCCAGTTTCAGAAATGCATTCTGCACATCTTGTTTTTCCTAGGAGTTTTAAACGGCTCTGAGTTTTCTTTCCCATACTGTTAACGTGTTTTGGTGGGTGCTTCTGAGGAGCTGCTCTTCCCCATATCCTCTCTGCATTTGGCCACATCCAAGTCCAATTCCTTGTCATTTTTTCCACCATATTTCAGCTGTCTTCTGTAGTGTACTTCACAGATACATGACCTATTACCCCTCTCAGCACCTTCTTTTCAGCAAGACCTCTGTTTGGAAGAGAGAAGACCTACAACATCACTGTTACACTGCTTCAATGGCCTACAGCAGAAGGAGAAGCTGTTTGTGGAAGGCAGGCTAAGTTTCTGAAATTTGCCAGGTGTGGAATGTGTTTAGCTTATACGTGCACTGAGGAGCTGGGATGTATTGGACGTGCTCAAGACTGTGAGTAGTTTGAATAGTTCAGCTGTCAAACTCCAACAAGTCACTGAGAAGTGGCTGCTGGTTTCCTGGCCATACAGATTGTCCTGCACCCCAAGCCTGCTGAATGTATGAGTTTTCAGTCGCGCTGAAATTAGAATTAACCCTAAAAGTAGGAAGATTCTAACTAGAAATAAATCAGGAAAGTTAACTGTTCTTAACCACTCTTAAACATTCAAGCAAGTCGTTGATTTAGCTAGTAACTCTTGTGGAATCATACCCTATCTTCTATAGGGTATGTTTTAATAAAACTTAAGTTTTTTAAGCTCCTGTAGATGAGTAACTGGGAAAGTATTTGACCTTGTTTATGAACAGTCAGGCTAGGTGACCTAAAGGTCCGTTCTGACCCTAACTGCTATGAATCTTGTCACAGAGTTTGCTATACTTTTCCCAGATGCTGAGAGCTATGAGGGACCGTGGAGTCAGGAGTGTCTTCTGTTTCTCTGTTCTGCCCCTATGAAATCCACTAGTGCCCGGGAAGAGCAAAGAAATCCTCTTGGCTCGATGTTCCGTGCCATATAATTGCTTCTCAGACACGGACTCAGATTTAGCCCCTCAGCATAATTGGGCATGAAGCATACGGCTTCCTCGTGGCCTCTTTATGACCTTAGGTCTGTACATGAACCATAGGCACTTGCAGAACTGTCAGAAATGGATCAACCTGCAGGTTGCCTTGTAGAGGGTGCTAGGAAGATTAAGCATATCACTAATCCCCCTCCTAATGGACATGGCATATAATTGGAGGAAGGTTTCACTTTTAACTGCACCTTACCTTGACTGGCAGATAATGTCATCATTTTGACTTGTACTCTCCAGTCAATCATGCATCGTATTATAATTCTGATTTCCTTGATTCCCTGAAGGATATACTCTGCTCTGAGTCCCTCGCCAGAGGCTTCACGTATTGTGCTTTGCAGTGATGGGTGCTGTAATTTCCTGGACTTTTCTTAGCTTTGTGATAATGTTTGGAAGAGATTCTGGTTCTTGCTTCAAGGGGCAGGGCCAAAGCGAAGATACAAGTTAAAGTTGTTCATTAGCATCGACAGTTGATTCTCCAAGTAGACCTTAGTTTATTGCATATTAATTAACATTGTTTATGTTAACTAGATAGGTGTTGCCTCTGTCAGATGTTTTGTTAGTCTGGACTGAGTCCTTGGTGTTACTAGGAGTAGGAATGCTATCCTGTAGCTTCTACCACTTGTTAGACACCACGGGGAGGAAGATTATCTGTAGTTATAGAAGACAAGGCAGTAATAACTCCTTGATCACATGATGAATTATGATGGTCATATTGAAGTCAATGGGGCGGTTCATTTTCCTGGGGACTGATCACTTTCTATAGTACAGTGTAAATGTGGCCGTACATGTGATGGAGAACGTGCATGAATAGTGGTTCCATCTTATTTCCATCCAAACAGCAAATTCAGTGCAAAAGCAATACCTCGTTTAAATCTCTCCACTATAGTTTGATACGTATCATTGAACAGTTACTTTTCCAGTGTCTACCTTCTACAAAAACTGAGTAGTTTTATTTACATTTCTTAATGAAATAAGCCAGGCATATTTAAAGCAGAAATAAGAGGAAAAAAAATAAATAAAAAGAGTTTTCCGGAATGTCATGAAATCCTATCAGGAAAGTGATTTAACTGAAAATAAAGCTAATAATGCTGGCCCTTAGCCTGCTTATAACCCTGAGACTTCAATTTACTTAAATGTTAAAACTAGTTCCTGAAACATTTTTATCTCAGTTTTGTCGTCTAATGACATGAAGAATTGGAGTGGAAAGGTATAGAAAAGGAGCCTTTTTTTTTCCTTCCCAGATAACTATTCCCTTTCTGTTTTCTTCCTTTTTTTTAATTTTTATTTTTTTTTAAGTAGCAGTACGGCTTTTTTCCATCAGCTTTGATATAGTCACATTTAACTGCTCACTCTGCCTTTGCAGAGAAAAGAATACCTATAATTAAATTAGAGCACTCCTGTTTGTCTTGAGGCTATATTAATTTCTTCAAAGGATGACTGCTTCTAAATGATGGTCACACGTTGTCAGGATACTTAATCTTTTTTTCCTATCACTATGAAAATACCCTAAGCTGAGTAAATAATTTAGACCTAGAAACTGATGGCATACGTTCTGCTGATATAAGTCAGATTGTACTGAGTTTTTAGTGCAGAATTTTACTTCTTTTTTTAATAATATTTTATAATGCACTCTCTCATGTGCTATTTCTCCTTTCCTGTAAAAGCTTTACTAACAGACCGCTTGTCTTGCTCGTCCTCAGGTAGATATAGTTCCACAGTAAGTGTACAAGCTGAGATGTTACATTAGAGAAGTACTCAAAATATCTATTTTTCTCTCTCTTCATTCAACAGAACTGCTGAAAACATGGAACAAGCCTCTACCAGCATGAGATGGCTAGTCATAAACTAAGAGAATTAGAAAATGCGCTGTGCATTTAGGATATCATCATATTATGTTCTTCATGATAGTAAGTACTCAGCTGGTCTGATTCTGTTGGGGGAGGTTTGCATAAGCATTTTTTTAAATTATTTTTTAGGAATGATCTACCAAAAATTGTGCAAAGTGACTTTTTCAATTAAAGGACACAAGTTTCTTGATATTGTGCTTAATTTTAATATCTAATAGTACTTGGTTAAGAATGTGCAGTTAAAATATCTCTTCTGAAAATATCTTTTCATAGGAAAATATCTTTCCTATGTGGAAATAATGATACATTTACGTGTCCATTAATTATACATTGAAAATATATCTCAGATTGAAAAGTGTCCTCTCATAATATAGCCTGTGGGCTACTGTGCTCATCTTTGTTGCAAAAAAGAAGCCAAAAAATACCTCAAATTACTTTCATGTATTTACATTCCATTCGGTCAGTAATTAGTGGCATCTTTTTGCTTACGATATGTACTTTATAGGTCATTGGTGAAACAAAAAGGTTATATATGAAACATGGAACAAGTTGATGAGCATATATAAAAATGCAGGGCGGTTTGTGGCTTGTTTAGGCTCTTCATGTCCTCCGAGGTGCAGCGCTGCTGCGACAGTGAGGTAGTATCACAGCGTGATTAAAGCTGATTCATCTAACAATCAGAAAAATTTACTTAAAGCATTTTGCATTCCTAGTCCTTTCCTTCATATACATGCTTAATATTTCATCAAAAAGATGAAGAAAGGGGTGAAGGGTGGAGTTAGCCCTAAACACAGTTGCGTTTCAGACTGTTTTTGAAGTTTGCAGGGGAGGTTTTGCAATCAAATCTTAACCTTCCTATGAATGTTAGTCTCTGAAAATTGTACATTAGATACCTATGCAGTGATGTAATATATCACATTTAGGAAAAGAAGCAAACCAGTGAACCTTTGGGACATTCAAAATTACAGATGAAAGTCCCTGTTTTTACCTCTTATATTGTCCACTACTATTGTTTTATTTCTGTAAGTGTAAACTATCAATTTGTGTAAGAGATCATGAAGACATTTTTGTCATTCTACTAAGTGTTTTCTGCATATCAAAAAAGAAAGCCAAGTTGTTTCTAATCTAGCAGATTTTTTTCCATTGAGTTTTAATAGAGTGAAGGACAGTGAAAGCCCAAGATATATTACTGAACTACGAAGTCTCACGCTCTAGGGAAACTGATCTGTGAAAATAAAAGTTTCTGGATTGTGGTCATTTCCTTCTGTGAAGCTTGGAACCAGATGTACGGTCATCTTGTTAGTTTGGTAAATGCAGTGAATTTGATTTTTTTCTTCCCCCTTTTCACTCTTTTTCAGGAAGGTTCTAGCTCATTATCACCTCAGCTTAGAGGATGAGGTCAGTTTGCATGAGGCCAGTGTGAGTAGATCTTGAGGAGTAGCCACAGTATCATGTGTTACATGTTGATTTTTTTCGAATTAAAAAAATCGTGATAACATCTCATTTTGCCATGGAAATCTTACAAAGGGGTGGGGTGTTGTAATGCTATTAGGAGCCTTATAACATTAAGTATGGAATACTGTTTGTTTGAGGCTCTTCTTATTTTCTGAACTAAGCAAAACAGAGATAATTTACTCTTAGAAGATAATCGAAGTGTGACCTCAACACAGCCTGAAGTTTCAGTGCTTCCTGCCAATGGATGCTAGAACTATTCTTATTTCTTCTGTACTGGGCTGATTCCTTTCACAATCCTTTAAAAAGGATATCACGTACTTGGAGGAAAATGTGGAAGATAATATGCTCTTCCCCTAGCTAGACAGTGTAAGAATAAAGAAGTTGAATTTTATACTGGGGTGGGGGGGACTTGGGCTTCACCTTTAAGAAATAGTGTTAATATTGTGTTAGACCCCAGATGCTCTTTATCATATAATTGTTATCATAAAAAGTCTTAATGTAGAAGATCCTAATAGAGTCCCTCAGTGTCTCAAGAGCAACCTGGATTGGCCTTTGCATTTAAATTAGAGAATAATTAGATCCAGGAGGAGAAAAAAAAATGGCAAAGTGCATTCTGCCTTTCTCTTCTAAGGGAAACACACACACAGTCCCATAACTATTAAGCGGGCACTGTGAGAAGATGGAATATATTGAACATTTTGGAGTGAAAGCTACCCATGTTATCTCTCCTAGTGGTTTGAAAGTGTTGCATTGCAGCTCCTACGTGTTCAAAACCATTCTTGAACTGCAGAACCAGATTTAAATGTATGGAGCGTTGTCTCCTTACAGCTAAATCAAGGCAGGAAGGTGCTTCACTATTGAATTTGATTGGGACCAGCATTTTTTAACTGCAGTGGTTGTGTTTGTCCATTTTGTGACTACTTTCTGTGGTCTGTTATACCTGAAGCTTGAAGCCAACAGAAAAAATCCACCGAGACCTCTGAGGTCCATTTCTGGTTTGCCTTTCATGGGTTTCCCATGAAGTTAGAGGAGACAAGCTGAGAGATTTATGTAAACTTAAAGAATGGGGAAATTACTGCTTTTATCATTATCTTTTCTTTACTTTAGGACATCACTTACAAAATCTTACAGTACTTCTGTATTTCATGAAGCCAGAATTGAAAGGTCATTACTGTTGTGGTTTGTAGATTTCTCTGTATTTTGCTGCTTTAGAAGTGATAATAATTTTAGTTATTCAGCAGCTTTTCTGAAGGTTGGGAAATAGTTGGGTGTAGTCATCTGAAGCTGAAATATTTCCTATTACTTGGCGGTAAGAGATTTATTTAGCCATCCTCACTGTACTGAGAAAATAGCTTGTGTATACGTCCTTAAAGAAAGTCGTCCATCGAGAATATACCTCCCTTCGCGTGGCAGATAAATAGTTCCATCAGGATGAAGTTAAGGCTAACCTTGTACTACAACGTTTTTGTTATTCAAGGTACAATTTAACTGGAGCAAAATCCTGAAAAATCCTTCTGGAAATGGAAAAGTCTCCCTGCAGGAGCAGGGTTCTGCTCTGGAGCGGGTTGGATGCCCAAGGCAGGTGGCGGGTCCCCACCGCAGTGTCCCGCTACGAGGAGCCAGGCCAGGCCACAGGTCTTCTGTGGTCTCCTGAGGTGACTCACCCTGGACGGCAGCCCACAGAGCTTCCAGCCTGGATTCGTAGATCCTTGCAGTGCTGACTGTGAACTTGGAAACACGTAAGAAAAACTGAGTTTTCTTTCCTCCCTGAGCAGGAAGAGTTGTCGTGTTGGTGCTCTCGCAGAACCAGCACATGATGAGAGAGATCATAACTAACAGAGAGGTGATTCATTTAAAAATGTCTCTTTTACGGAGGAACTGCAGGTAATTTCACGAGAATTAATCAGATTTCATAAAGGACCTTAACTGATGCTTTTTTTCAACTTTCTGTGGGAGGAGGGGAATGAGAGGGCAAATAGAGGTTTTTATGTATATATAGAAGTTGTGAATGAAACCCATAAAGCTCTAATTGTTAGGAAGCCACTGTGCTCTAAATGGTTCACGTATAATAGGATTGTTTCTATGCAGTGTCAATAGAAGGTTCTGCCGTTTTCTGGAAAGAGAGCAGTGTGCGTGGCATACGGTATGTGTATCCTGGGCTGCAAAATTGTTTTGCAAGGAACGATCACTGAAAAGAGATCGTAATAGAAGCAGGCTCCGATCAGATTTACAATTAGTTGCAACAGAGGAGATCTCTATAATACAAAAAACAGGAGAGCATCCTTAATTTTTTAAATGGCTAAATAGAGAAAATTTGTCAGAGTAAGATTATTACAAATATGCATAGCTTTGGATGCTCAAGATAGAATGAAATTTTGTTTTTCACCTTTTGTGTACTACTTCAAGACAGACCTCAGGGTTGTAAAACTTCAAAATGTGCAATAAATCCCTCAAAGGGCAATAGAGACACCTGGGATAGACGTCCTTCATGTCTTTTAGCAAGTGTTATCAACTAGAACTGACCTTCCACCCAGACTGTAAAGTCTAATCAAAATCTCTGTTGATGCACAATTTTTTACTTCATTAGGGTTATCACTGAGCTTAACTGGGTTCTTTCCATCTTTGGGCATGTTTGAAACTTATCTGGATCAAAGCTGAGTAACAGGTTCCAGCACTGCCGTTAGCCCTGCTTTGAGCAGGAGGTTGGATCACAGCAGTTCCTCAGGGTCCTCTGCAATCTGAACAGTATCGTGGTGGTTTGAGTAATTTTGGAGTCCTCTTAATTTGTAGTGACATCATCTGAATTCAGATTTTAGAGAAATGGGCATTGACTGGAAGGTTATGGAAATAAAATTGCACATAATTCTGTAATACATGAGATCATGGGCATCCCAGCTCAAGGCAAAGCTTTTCTTCCAGCTTGGGAAGTGCGAGTTAGCACTCAAATTGCATAGAGTTTAAAGGGTTTGAAGCTGCAGCAAAGTCAGTATTTCTATGTGCAGTAACTAGCAGAGCAGATAGCTAAGCAAGAACATCCACAGCTTGAAAAAGCTGCACCTCTAGAGGTGGAAAATTAAAAGTGAAATCCTCTTCAAAGTGATAAATGCACTGAAACCTGTATTAAACCACCTCTCAAGGGCCTACCAGGAGGAAAAATAAATAAAATATGGTCTCTTAAGGGAAGGAGGTTTATTTGCTGCTGCATGCTATTAAATGCTACAGTTGCCTTCCCTGTTGCTGTAAGTTAAAAGTTGCAGTGATGCCTTGATCTGCAGATCAGATTTTGGATGATGTTAGCTGTGAACAACTGCATAGGAATGTTTTTCAGACAGTGCTTCAGATGGACAGCTGTGCAGCACAAAAAGTAGAAAAAGAAGGTTATTTGGTTGTTTTTAGTCTTTTAATAAATCCACACAGCTCTTGCCCAAATACTCCTTTTTGGTTAGCGGGTAGTACAGCTGTATCTGTTTCTCACCATGTGAGTTCAGGGGCTTGGTTTCCTCTCTTGCCCTATGTGTCCCCAGTAAAAGGTTAAACTTTTTCCTTAGTTGCTTTCCTGACTTTGGTCTTTGTGTAAAGAAATTATTTTTTATCAGCCTGGTTTTATCAAGATAGAAAAAGTATGTTGCTGTTGAGGGATAAATGACTGTTTCCATTCCAAGATCTTACCGTTCCTTCATGACTCTATTATAAATCATAGTACTGCAGAAACAAACTCAAATTGTGTTTTCTTTAACTGCTCTTGCAAAACTTAATTTTCTGCACAATAGTTTCTGTGTAAAAGGAAGCACTTTGCTGCTGCAACCTTGGAAGTCTTTGATGTTCTGGCCATGGAAGAACTTCAGTGGGGTCTTCTGGGAGGGTGAGCGTTTAGTATTGTTGGTTTAGTTACACTAATCACCCCTAATAAGAGGCATTCATCACGATGTTAAATAAGAGGCTTTTACAACACTGTTAAATCTTGTAACAGAAATGGTATCAATGATCTTGGTGAGAGCTTCTGTCTTCAGCTTTTGTGCTTTCCGATTTTTGTGATAAGAGTTGACCGGTCCTCAGGATTTGGGTCGGAACGCTTTATAACATTCAATCTTTCCTGTGGCCTGAGAGCTTGGAGCTCCTTCTCCCCTGACAGATTACGACTATGGGTTTTTATTGCCTCTGGGGACTAAATCTGTCAATTTTTGCTTTCTAAAAGAATTTGTAGAGAAACCCGATATTAGAAATGGGTTTTTTTTTGGAGGCAAAGTCTAAACTTAGATAGTAAGAGTAATTTTAGTTGCTTTCTCCCTAACCAGTAAAGGTTTAGTGTTTTCAAAAGTGAATAGATTATCGGCCCTTTTTTCACACAATATGTCTTCTAACACTATGTTGCATAATTTCACTCCATTATTCTAAAATAGTATTTCTAAAAAAAAACCCTGAATTCATGAGACTCTTCAAAAAATAGAGGTTTAAAATCCTGGTTTAAAATAATATTGTATTATAAATTTCCCTTTTAAAATTGCCTTAAAATAAATGGCAAGCTGGAGGTGCATGACGATACTGCCCGAGCTGCTGGCAGCAGTGCGCGGTGATTTCTGGCTTTGCCGGCAGGAAACTCGGGGAGAAGCTGCAGCTGCTGGCGGGGACTGCTGCAGACTGAGGGCCGGGAGCGCTGCGCCCTGACAGACTGCGCTGCAGCTGCAAGAACGGCCTCGGTGACTGATGCAGGTTGTAGCGAGTGCTGCTGCGGTGCAAAAGCAGCTTAGTTTCTGCAGAGAAGTTCCAGTGTCAAAGACAACGCTGCACTGATTGTCTAGCTAATTGTGAAACAACAAAATGTGTTGCATTTGATTCCTGGGTTCTCTAGCGAGATGCTGCTCGTGATGCGCAGTGAAGTGCTCTGCCCGAGCAGCCCTCCATGGTGGCAAGAGTTGCATATGGGAAAGATTTTCAGATTTCAGAATTGGCTGAGTGCTGTATCGACGTGAAGAAAAAAAAAAATCAATTTCTGTGAAGAGAACACCTCTATCCCCTGTAATCCTCATCCCTTTTTTCTGAACGTCATTTAATGCTGAATGTAAAAATTTTAAGTTTGACTTGTAAGGTTGGTTGAGGAGCATCTTTGAGACAAAATCATTTCAGAGTGTGAAGCAGAAATTTTTCTGTCCATCAGGTCAAAATAAACTGATGTTGAATTTTTCAAAATGTCTGCATTTTTTTTTTTCTATATGCAATTTAAGGGAAGTTGGGCCAGCTTCAGTAAATGCTTGGATCCTGCAGGGACATGGCACACTGCTGGAATACGGTGCCAGTGAAGTTGGCCTAGACAAGCTGGAGAGATTTGAAGAGGACGCTGGCTGGAGGAGGTTTCCAGGTGGACTCTTGGGCTGGTGTCATCAGTAGGGCCAGGGTTTCATCTCCCGAGTAGGTGACACCGTGATCCTTCCCTCACCACCCAGGCAGATGGCCCTTCTTGTTCCCTATATCTTAAAAGCAGCTTAGATGAGCCATGACTTTTTAGGAGAAAATGGAGTGATATCCTGGCATGTTTGCTGAGTGCAGAACATAATTAATTATGTTATAATTAATTATGTTATATAATTATAATATATAATTATATATATATTTATATATATATTATAATATATGTTATAATTAATTATGTTATAATTAATGCCTTCACAACAGCCAGAACACGGAGCTGCTCTGTGCACATGGCCATGACTCAAACTCCAGGGAGGCAGCACAACCGGGAGCTCTTCACTCCACCGCAGCCCCATGGCCATGGGGGAAGCAAATTGCAGGTGGAAAATGCAGGATTGGGGAGATTTTCTCGGAACCTGTGCCTGTAAAAATGATTTTATTATAAATAACTTGGGTGCAGTAGAGGTCTCATTATTACTCTGAATAAGTCAAACTAAGCATTAAATCATATTTATACACTGTAAGTCCTTAAAATATTTACCTGGCTTCTCAATTGCTTAAATATTCTGCAGCAGTTATTTGTTTTTAATGTACTTCTCTGCCTGTTTGGCTGTGTGGAACATCTGTTCCGGCATCCCCTTTATTCAGGTGTTATTTTTCAGGATGAACAGGAGCACCTAATTGACTTTAACTAAACCATCCAGTATTTCACGTTCCCCTGTGAGTTCCTTTCCAAGAAATGTAAGTGCTTCTCTCATCGCAAGTGGAATATCCGCAGCCATCTGAAAGCGAAACGCGGGGTGAGGAGTACTGCAAATGTGCAAGGAGGGCATTTTTCATTTGTGATAGTGTGCCTGGGCTCCATGCATCCAAATTAAAAACAGCTTTCAAGGTGATAGTTTAGCACTGTTCACAGTTGCCGGTAAAAAAGAAATAGATCCACCATGCAGAAAGCAGCCTGTGCAAGTCGAAAACGGATTAGCTCGAGTGACTTCCATTTTCTCCTTTCTGAATGGATGGAAAAGCAGTTATTTCCCGTGGTTACATATCATGCACAATTATGCCACTCGTGTGATTTATACATTTTGCTGTAGGAAACCCTCCACAGCTTGCTGCGGATTCTGTTTTTGATTGTTTGCTTTCTTCCCCCATCGTGCTGTGTGACAGGAACATTTTCTGTCTTTGAAAAGATTATGGGTTCCCAAGTCTTGAATTACTTCAGCCTGGAAAAGTGCTTGTTTGTGCTGTGCTAGAAATGAGATGGCAAATGTTTTGGTGATATTCCATGGCAGTCTCAGATCTGCCACGATGCAGTCCCAATTCCAACACATTTAGGAACCATCTGGAAGTTGAACGGCCCACAGGGATAAAATCAGTCGCAGGGCAGCATAGAACTGGTCGGAAAAATTCCATCAAAGTGGTTTTCTCTCTCTTTTTTTTTTTTTTTTTTTTTTTCTTTTTCCTCCCTCTTTCTTTTCTTGAGAGTATCTCCAAATCTGATCCGTTCTGTATAAATTCCTAGTTTTCCACCTCTTAAGCTAAGCGATGGCCCAAAAAAGCCTGACCTCTTGGTTCTGTCCCTCCCAGACTCCATTCCTAGTCTCAAAAGTCGTCAAATTTGTAGGATTTTATTCCGAATAGTAGTGCAAAATACAGTCTGATACTGCTACCCATTCCTGTTCTTTGCAGTCATTTCCAAAATGAGATTTCTAGTAACAAGATAAAATGAAGTTTCTTTCCACAGGCAGCTAGCACACTTTTGCCATATTTCTCATCACAAAGGGAGAAAATTCTCAGGAAGTTTTCTTCCTCAGGTACCCCAGTAACAAACTGTGGATCCTGAAAGATCTTCCTTGTCTTCATCTCCAAGTTCAGGGTCAGCACTGTTTTCAGGCCTTCTCCCTGCACCACAAAAGCAGCAAATGAGGGTCTGGCCTTTTCCTTGCAGTCAGTGACTGGTTTGGGACCAGTTAAATCTTTAATTCACAGTCTGACCAGCCCAAAACCTCTCTAGCCAAAGCTGAAAAATCTTTTTGTACTTGAATTTTTAAAAATTAATTTTGAAAAGCAAATACTTTCATTATATGATAGGTGTTTTATTTGGTTTTACAAATCAATGACACTTTTTTGTTTTTATCTGAGAGAAACAAAAAATTGGATTTGCCACAGATAAGTGCCTTTTTTTTCTGTTTTCTTGAATGTGAATTTCTTCTCTGGAACAGCAGTTCTCTTGAAAATCTAAGAGCATTTTCTTCTCTGACTAGATAGCTAGCTCATTTCTACCAGTCCAAACTAGAATTGTAAAGGCACTTTTGAAAAGGTTTCTAGCATGTACCTGCATTTTTAGGCCACTAAATATCTCTCAAAATGTGTCACCTCTAAAACATATGTAGCCATATCTATGCCATTAATGAATTTACTTGTTCTTCCCACAAAGCCTAAAGAGGATTTAGCCAACCCATTGATTTAACCAACTCCAGCAGCCTTGGCCTTTTTAGCGTAACAGATGTCTGGAGCTACATGGGAGGTGCAGCATCTTCTGTTCGTTTTGGCTTAGATCTTTCAGCTTGAAACCAGTGTTTGACACATAGCAGCACGCTGCTCATTGCTAAAACATGTTGATCTGCAAGGACCAAACAAGCGTGCAAGATGCCCATCATGCAGATGACTAAGAGTAAAGAGTAAGCGCTTTCTGATGCATTTCATTACGGAAGCACAAACAGCGTGGATTCCCATCTCCTTCGGAGAAGCGTTAGTAGAGAAAAACACAGTTCAGCATATATTATATATAATGTTTTTGTTGTGATTTCTGTTGTGTGTGTTGAGGGGATGTTCCGGGTGGGCTCGGGATTCATCAATAATCTTGTGGAACAAGGTGACTGCAACAAGCATGTGTTCAGGTGAAAACATATCAAAGAAGCAAAGTCTGGAGAACTATTCACGAGGTGATACTTGCTGGTGGGATACTGGACCCAAACATCCTCCCAAGCAGACAGATCAGAGAGGGAGGTGCTGACCGGCTCCCAAGGAGACAGCGCAGGCCTCAGGGTTAGGAGTTCCTCCTTCCCCTTCTTCTCTCCCCTCTCTGTGCCCGGTGCATCCTGGCACACAGGGTCAGTCAGACCCAGCCCGCAGGCCGGGGGATGGACAAACTCCACCTTCAGTTGCCCAACTCTCCTCCTGGGTGCGCAGGAGCAGGTGCCACTCGGGGGTCCCAGCCCTCAATTCGAGGTTCCTGCCTTCCTCATCCTCCTCCTCCTTTCCAGCTGTTTGACCTGCAAAGCTGGTTTGGAGGACGTCTGTGGTTAAGTCAGCTCCAAGCCCGGTTGAGCAGTCGGCTCCAACTGGTTTTGGAGGAGGTCGGCTGTGACCCTGGCTGAGCAGCCGCCTCCGTGCCCCTTCTCACTCAGCCCAGGCGGAGAAACATCTTTCATCTCAAGGTCTGGATTCTGCTGCTCACAGGAGATTCTTATGACTCTACAGACATAAACATTTCCAGCTCCTATACAGGGGCCTTATCAGCTTTCCTGTGACCTCCACGCACACTAAGCTGGGGGGTTCTATGTGCAACGGGCCTGAGGGGTCCTGTGGGCATTCCAGTGCGTTCCACAGAGCCGGTTTGTGTTGACTGCGTTTGATGTAAACAAAATCAAGTGAAAACGAATCCAGCGTACGTTCATTCAGCAGCCCAGGTACAGCAGCATTGGAATAACTGAGGCTGATGTATTCATTTCTCCTGACAGTCTTCAGTTTGGTTTTGGTTTTCCTGACTTAATGGAACAATTTGTGTGCTCCAGTCCGGCAGGCACGTAGAGAAAGGAACGAGGACGAGGCCAGAGGCAGTGCCAGTACTGGGAAATACTGTCTTTACTACTAACTTCTTAACTATTCCCAGGGAATTACATAGCCCCCGTGGTGGGGTGCTTGTTTTACTTGATGAAACCGAGCTAAAATCCTACAGGAGTTAATAACAAAACTGCAGTGCCCGAAATAAGCACGTGGACACCGCTGCCGCGCTACCTATTGCTCTGCCAGTGGGGATCAAGGAGAAACCTCCCCGGGTGCCTCCACGCAGTTCTTGAAACTCGCAAGTTTGGAGGGACTGCAATACAACCTGAGACCAAGTGACCGCGAAGCCGCCTAATAAACCCAGACCCGTGAGCGCGGGCGCTGCGCGAGCGCCGGGACGGGCGGCGACGCTCGGCCGGGGCCGCCTCCTCCTCCCCGCAGTGACGTTACCGGAGCGGGGCCGCCGCGCCGGCGTCAGGCGCGCGCCGGAAGGGGCCGCGTCTGCAAAATGGTGGCGCGCGGCGCCGCGGCGCGGAGGGGGTGCAGCCTGGGGGCCGCCGCCGCCTCCTGAGGGTCCGACCCGGTCCGGTCCGATCCGAGCAGACCCGGTCCGAGCCGAGCAGACCCGGTCCGGTCCGCTCCGAGCCGCTGCCCGGGCGCCCGGGGGCAGCCGCCGGGGACGCGGGAGAGATGCGGCGCTCCTGTCAGTATCTGCGAAGCTCCTGAGGTTCCCTGTGGAAAACAAGACCCCTTGAGCACGCAGGTTTAGGATATTGCCTGGTTTTACTTTGTTTTACTTTTTTTTCCCCCAACACAAGGTAGTTACTGCTTGTCTGACAGTTGCCAAGCGCGGCAGTGAGCTGGTAGCAGTTAAGTGACAGCTCGTTGGGACATAGTAAAGGAGAGCATCTCTGTGCGTTGTAGCTTTATTGTACCGGGCACTAATATGATTTTTATCTTTAAAAATATCGAGTAATGTTAAAGCAGTATCAGAATTTGACTAAAAACTGTTTGCATTTGGTTATAGGCTGGATATCTTGATGTGCAAATTAATGCCTTACCAGCGTGTGCTAGAGCTTGCACATATACATCGTACCTGAAAATTCAAACTATGTCCTGAAACTACCTTGTTGAGCAAAACTCCATTTGATGCGAATTAACAGAAGAGTCACAAATCGCTCCCTACAAGCACCTCCCAAGGGACTGCTCTGTTACTGTCGACGTCTGTCTGAACAGCTGGGCATGGTGGAGGCAACAGAGGAGGAGACCATGGACAACCTGACGTTCAAAAGCGACACTGTGCTCTCCGACGTTCACCTGTACTGTCCAAACGAGAGGCACCTCATGGTGCGGCTGAATGCAGCCGGACAGCCAGGTAACGGGTGTTTTCTGGACCGATGAAACAAAATTTTAAGAGTATTCTCTTAAAATTCTCTCTATTCAGCTTTTTATAATGTCTGGATCCTTCAAATGGTTGATATTAATCATTATTTTGTTCCAGTTAGGAGCAGAATTGCTTCCTATTTTGTTGTTTCAAAGTAGACTAACCAGACTTGCATCATGATATAAACCAGGCAAATCAAACCTATTAATGTAGACTTCATAGACAGCTCACCCTAAAAAATAAATCTTGTTTATTTTAATCAACTTCACACAAAGTTCAGAAGAGCAATGTTCTTGAATGTCTGTTACATAATTTGAGAAGTCAAGGCTGTAGAAGAAATGAACTGGTAAATACTTCTGATCATTGCCTGCCTGTAGATCTCTATCAAGTTGTCAAGGAAAATGATCTTGAAATGATAGGAAAACGTTGTGTAGAAAAGTACCTCTCCTTTTGCTGTGACAGAAGGGTTAATTATTGTTTTTTCAAGCCCATTTGTGACATGCAGATTTAACCCCTGCAATTATTCTGTCACATACCAATGTAAGAAAGAAATAATTGAAAGAGAAGAATAGGCCAAAGAGCATGACAAAGAAGAAGTTAATAATAGTTTTCCTTCATCGTGGCAAGGTCAGGTCATTAATATAGTGGTATTTCAGCCTGCTACTTGCCATACCCGAGCTGTGATTTTGTTTGGTGCGAGGAACATTTCAATGCAGTGAAATGACAGCATGTCATGACAGGCCTGAAGTTACTTGAATTCCCAAGGCCTTTTGAAGTGGTTAAAAGAAAATCTATTCCCTTTTTTTTTTCTAGAACATCTTGCCTTCCTTTCTGTCAAGAATTAAGTGTTAACCCAAAAAACAAACATTTGCTGTTAGTTCTTCTCTGAGAAATAATTTGGAAGAAGCCATCCATTATCCAAATTGTGAGCATTAATGTCACTCAATCAGATGAAAATGTGAGCTGAGTCAAGCAGCAGACTTTGGAATTTCCTCTTTGTTCCTTCTGTAAGGACTCATTTGTCCTTACAGAACTTAATAGCAGAAATAAGCTATCTGTATCTCTAGTTTTTTAATGTGTGAAACACATATGATCTCATGCATGTGGAAGCTGCATATAGAATAGTTTTTATTGCAGTGTTAATGTTCAACATATTGTTTTTCTTGTGTTCTTGTAGTATTCTTGTCACATTTCAAGCTCCTTTGGAACACTTATAATCGGGTATCTGAGAAAAATGCAAAAGAAGATACAACAGAAAAAGAACAGCAGTACAAAAGCAGAGGAGAATTGTGCAATGAAGACAGGAATAATCCAAAAAATGAGAGAGAATTAAATATTAAAGGATTAGAAGCTCTGCTAGATGATGATGGAGACTTAGAAGTTGTCCGAAGACCTCAGGATGCCTCTGATTTAGAAGAGGAGGATCTTTTGAGGGATAGGGTGTGTCCTGTAATCCTGGTAAGAGAGGAAGATGATGCTTTTGAAGATGAAGAACAGGAACACACTTGCAGTGATGTCATTAAAATAGGTAAATAGTAGGCTTATCTTTAAGGGTAAATAGAATAATTATCTGTTTTGTGGAACAAAATCACTGTGGACTTTTATTACTTCATAAAGAAACAACAGTTGTCAAATGAGATAATAAAATAATTTTATAGTATTATGCTGAAAATATACTGTTACAAACATACTGTTTCTCTCTAGAAGAGTTTTGGGCAATAGTATAGCAGAGAGACATGTAGCTGCCTGCTCCCAGCCTGAATATGTTAGACCTGCTATGCCCCTTAGTTAGAGGGGTTTTTAACTTTCTTATGTTGAATGAAGAACTTTAACTTCTAGATTAAAGTGAAAGAAAATGCAGAATGGTTTTCAAACTTGCTGCTATTTCGCTTATTTTGAAAAACATTTTAATATATTTATTTCTGCTTTACTTTCCTATTGACAGAACATACTATGGCAACCCCTTTGGAAGATGTTGGTAAGCAAGTATGTGTCATCTTTGCAATATCTTGCTGTTCATGGATTGTGCTCCAGACACTGCCCAGTTTATTTGCTTCTCTCTGCTGAAGGTCTGGCGTGGAGCCTTTCTTCTTGCTGATTATATCCTCTCGAAATGGGACATGTTCAGGTGTTGTACGGTACTGGAGCTTGGAGGTGGCACTGGAATTACAAGCATCATTATGGGAACAGTTGCCAAGAGAGTTTACTGCACAGGTAAGACAGTTTTTAATTAAGTATTATTCTGAAACTTAAATTAGAAATTTGTGTGAAATTTTCATGAAGCATTGCATTCTTCCTGGGGCTCTCGCCCTTATTTGTTCATTTTTGGTAAATAATTGCTTATTTATGTGTATAAGGTGAGAAAATTCTTGTCACTTTTCTGTAAATAACTCAACAATCTGAAAAAGCAGTGCTACTCTTAGGGGCCAAAGTTTGGGTAGGTTGTTTGCTTGGTTTTGTTTCTCATACTGGTGTGAATTCAGGATGATCCTCACAGAATTAAAAGAGGTAATTGGTGTTTTAGTGGCTTTTTCTTGAAGCATGACTGAGAAATTAGTACTGAAAATCAAAAAAAAAGAAGGATCCTAGTGAAAAAATTACTAGAGTTGTTCTAAATTATCCCTACGCTTGAGAAAAGTTTCCTAAGCTTGAGAGAAGTTGAGAGAGAATTAGCCTGAGAAGTCTGGGCATGCATATAAAAAATATTCTCATTTTGACTGTCATTATCACCTTTTGCAGATGTTGGTGAAGATCTTCTGGCCATGTGTGAGCGTAATGTTGCATTAAACAAACATCTCATTGAGCAGGGAAGTAAGTGCAATACAGTCAGTTTTTGTGCTTTTGCCTGTATGTGGACTTCTTTGCAATTACGCAGTACAAATCATTGACTATCCTACATGTTTACAAGTAAAATTAAACCCTCCTTTTGGATGAAAGTGACTCACTTGTGAGTTTCGCTTTGCTTCTTGGGAGAATCATAGTGATCCAGAGGCCAAGAGAGCTGTTACATAACTGTAACAATGTAGATGGCAAAGGTAGAACTGTGGAATGGGCAAGTATTTTGCAGGAGAGACATATAAAGGAGAATGTAAAGTGCACGTCTGCCCCTTAGGTTTCTCCTACCCTATAAGGATACAGTATTGTACAACTGACTGTACAATAAACACATTGGGCCTGACTGCACGTCAAATTATCTCATATGTCTCATAATATATCTTAATCATCTGTTCCACCAGAGATTTTGGCTCTTTACTTCTACTTATGTATCTCTCCCTGCCTCTTTCCCCCCTCATCTGCCATAGGAAGTGAAATTAAGGTTAAAGAACTGGATTGGATGCAAGCTGACTTCTGCACTGGTAAGTGGTTAGAGTGGGTCCATCCAAATGGTTTCTTCAAAGCCCTCAAGAATGAGTCTTTGAGTACTCCCTGCTTTTAAATGCTAGGGGATGCTCCAAGTGCAAGATTGTTTATAGGAGCATTATTGTTGTGTGGAAGAGTTGATGTATTGGATGAGAATAGAGCAACAGTAGTTGTTCTGAACTTTGGGAGGTGCAGACCATGCTTGTTTATTATACGGTAAAAACTCTGCTTTTTAGGGGTTTTTTGTAGCATCACTACAAAATCTTGACGTAAGGTCTTCCGAAAAATAGCTCAACTATTGAAGCAAATAGAATCATTCTTTACAGTTGCAAAAATCTTTGGACTTTAAAAATTTCTTTTTAATGGAAACATTTGATACTGCCTGTAGAACAGGGTATATTTTTAAACTTTCAAAGAAAACTTCTAAATTTTAACAAAGTCTAAAATTTAAAAAGCATACCTAAAGAGGAAGCTTGATCAAAACTTTTGAATTTAAAGCAGTATTTATTTTGGTCCAATTATTCTATTCTATTTAGTCTAGTTAGTCTATTATTTTAGTCTAATTAAAGTCTGTAATCTTGCTACATGGTAATAATTGTAAATTTTTATGGCAAGGAAAGCTATACTCTTGCCAGTTAGTTTTGGAAGAATTGGATATAAGGGAAGGCAAGAGGCATCAGGGAATGTCACAGAATGAGTAAGCTGAGGTTTTGATTTACTTTTAGTAGGATGCTCCATTTATGGAGAAGTAGATGACCTAAGAGAGAATGAAAATGAGTCTCTCCAATCTGTCAAGTATGCAGTATGGTTAAATCTCTGAGTTAAAACTCTTTTCTGTGTTGCAGATCCTGAAGCTCCTTATAGGTGGTCTGAAGCAGAGATTGCTGATTTGCATGACCACTGTACTGTAGTGATGGCAGCTGATGGTAGGAAATGCAAACAGTGAGCTCTTAAATGTTTAAGTATCATTTGCAATAATTTAAACATGCCTATTTTTCTTTTAAAATCCAATACATAGATCCTTACATGATTTACCAAAGCTCTGACTTAAGTATTTCTATCTGTCTTGTAGTTCTCCCTTCTTAAAAAAGGAGGCTGCCAATTCAGATTGCAAATGCAAACAGGAGAAAAGATCTTCAAAAGCCTAGCCTGTTCTTTCAGTTGTTGTTTAATAATTCATAACCAACTAAATTATTCCAACATAATTGTCACAGATAAATAAGTCCTACATATGAAAAAACAGTTTTCAGGCATTGCAGTTGCCCGCAGAGTCTGTCCCTTTGGATGTTTGTGCATTTCTATTCTGTTTTTCTCACCTCAGTGAAAGACTGAGAAATGAAGAGCTAGCTAATCTGTATAGGAGAACCATTGTGGTTTTGATATTCAATGATATTTAAATTAAAAGAGTTTTTTCTGATTGTTTTTAGTTGCGGAATTGAAAGATGTTGTGACACTATTTTCCAAAAAGAAGTACAAGGTTTTAAGGTTTCCCTTAGAAATGAGGCCCTGTGAATTGTGATATTCAGGGTTATTTTTTAGCTTTGCAGAGAGGTATTTCCAGGGCAAAAGATGTTGTGTAAGTTGTCTGATACAAATGATTCCCATTGGCATGAGAGAAACCTTAAAGAAGGCTAAAAATAGTGACACAAATTTTTTTGATTAGAGATATCTAATTAAAGGCTGTTGTTGTTTCTTACATGAGGTTTAAGTAAATATTGCATTTGAATGTCCTTACTGCAATGCTTTTAATCTTCTTATTGTAGTGTTCTATGATGATGACCTGACAGATGCCTTGTTCAGAACGCTCTATAGAATCACACATAACTTGAAAAATTCTAGTGCAGTTTACTTATCAATAGAAAAGAGGTAAGTAATATCGAGAACCTAAATAAGCAGTCAAAAATATACATTTTTTCTTTATTTGGAAGAAAAATCTGATTTGCTTGCAGGTCATCTTTGAATTTTCCTTTCACCAGTTGAACAAAAGCTGCTGTATCTATTTGCAGTGAATTTTTTTTAATACTTGCTTGATTTTTATGCATTTAGAATTTGAATTTCAGATGAGTGAATTTTCTATTTGTCTTGCATCGGATAGATAAGTCTGTTGTTATAGACCAAAATCTTCTGTAATACCAATAAAATTTAATATGTATTTGAGATCAAAGATTTAAAGCTTCTATTTGTTTATTTTGTTGAGTAGTTGTGTGTTGTAGTACATTCATAAATACATTAATAGTCTTGTTTAAATCTCTGGAGATGTGTGAGCAATAGCCCTTCATATTGTTCTTTTGAGGCAAACTTACCTACATCAAAGAGTCATTGGTGTGCTAATCTTAGCGTAAGTCTTGATAGTCGCAAGCAAAGCAAAATGGTAAGATGAACAAATCAAATTAGTAAGTGACAGATTTTCTATTAACTTAGGGAAGTTACATAGCTATTTAAGATGCAAGTGTAGCAGAGAAACTTCTGATGAATTATTTTCTTGCCAGGCTGAACTTCACTCTAAGACATATGGATGTTACATGTGAAGCCTACAATCATTTTAGAAATACTCTAAATGATCTGGAGAACCTCCAAGATGGAAAAATGAAATATACTGTGGAGCGCATTAAACTCGATTTCTGCCAGTTTCTCATTTATGAACGAACTGAGCAGTTGGTGAGTGACATTCATTAAAATAAATGTAATGTGTCGGGCTAATTATCTCAAATTAGTTTTCTGCTATTTACTTAATATGAAATAAGAACAGAAGAATAAACATCACCTCTTTATTTCTGTTAAACTGTTATAAAAACATTTCTTGTTTGTGGTTATAACTTATATAAGATTTTCATAACATGCACAGAGCAATATAATGACTTAGATTATTTGTTAACCTCTGAGGAAATGAGTTCAATCTGCATTACCTTTAGAAATACAAATTTTGAGCTTGACTAGAAAATGGGACCAATATCTCTCATTTATTTGCTTGTAAAAGAGCTCTCATTTTATACTGTAGTAGTTCCTTTAAAAACTCAGGGTTGAGGAAATAATGCTTCAACAATCAAGATGATTAGCTCTAAAATTCTGTTATTCAGAAATTTCTGGAGAATGAGTAAGTGGTCTTTTTCATTTTTTGTTGTCCTGTTAAGTGAGAAGTGTCTAAGAAAGATACACTTATGAGAGGTAGAGTCCTCAGTAAATTGAAGATTTGGGGGTGTTTTTTTTTGGGGGGGTTGGTTCTTTTTCTAGTCTTATCTTTACAGGCATTGTTTAAAGCATCTGTCAACACAAGCTAAGAAAAAGTTCAAGATTCTTAGTCAAAACTGCTGAAGACATGCAGATTAATTAAATAATTAAAATCCCTGTTTATTGAAACGTGTTTTATTTACAAATACAAAAAGAATAAAAACTCACTTGTACCTCAAAGATATTTTTATTGTATTCTAGGAGATTAAACAAATGGATTTACTGTACAAGTACAGGGTGTGGTTTAATTTGTCTTAGTGTGGGTGTTGAACTTCTATTCATAATCACAATCTACTGACCTGAGAAAATGTGTGCGTATTTTTCGCTTTTACAGGAATTGTGGAAGGTCATTGCTGAACAGCTGACATGACTGGGACATGAGAAAAATTGAAGATACTTGGACAAAAGATAAAGGCTTTTTGTATGCTATATTAAAAACGGATTCCTGTCCCAAGAAAAGGATTTTTTTCTGGGGGAATCATGTTCTTGGAAAGTAATTTCAAGCAGTGATTGCTTGCTTCAGTAATTTATGTTTTGGCACTTTGGACATGGTTTCTGTATTGCTTTCTGTTAGGAAAGTATTTAACACTGATCCTCAGAGTACAGCTCCAAAACAAATTTCATCAGTTATACCATGCCTGGTAATACGCCATAATTTTGCATCTTGAACTGTGGCAAGGATGGCGTACTATGTGTTCTTTACGTTTTGTGATTTAGTTCTTAAATTCTGACAAAGAACTATCTAACACTTTTCCATGTGGTTGGTTTGCAAATGTACATTTTCATTTTTAGCTTTCTGAACTTACATGCTGTTTCCAGTCTCAAGCGAGTTCCACATTATTTATATTTATAGACCTGTTTCAAACTGTCTTCTGCGCAAGGCCTAGTTGTCTTTAACAGACTCTTGTTTCCTTATCTTTAAGAAACTCATTTATGAAATACAGTTTTTCATTTTCGGTTTGTCCTACCAATATCGTTCTGGTTTAGGGCTACTGTCTTATTTGAAAGGAGCCAAAATGCATTTAGGTTTAAGTCTCTAAAAAATATCTTGTAGGTATATTTTCTGACTGTCATTTTAAGCTATTCTACCCTCGCTAGGCTAAAGGTGGGAAGACTTCCTACCAAATGACTGGATTCCATTCTTTAAACGTCACAACTTCTGCCTCACTATGTGTGAGGTTTGGGAGCAGCAGATAACTGGTGTCAGGAATGTCTCAACCATCCAGATGGAGCCTTTTGTGTCTTGGCTTTTGGATTAAAGAAAAACATATTAGTCAAATCTCTCCTGAGTAATTAAAGAAGCCAAAATCATAATATTTGTATTTTCTATTTTGAATGCCCACTCTTGTATTATATTATTTGCCACATATACACTGTTAGTGAAGCTTTATTTTTTTTTTTTAGCTTTACGAGAGTGTTAATAATAAACATAATCTATAACGTGGGTATAATATATAATGTGGGTAAAAAGTCCAAGTATGCTAGACAGGTACAGGACTTCCAGTTGATAGTTTATGGAAAACTCAAATGACTCAGTATCATGAAATTGGACAGTCTTGGACTACGAGCTACTGGAAAAGAATTTGCACAATTTGTTGTGAAGTGTTGAAGAAACCTTTTGGACTATTCATATACTTTTTTTTCTCCTTTTGTCTAGAAAGAAAATAAAAAGGTTTTGCTTTCATTAGTAATTTACTAAGTGTCTCTTGTCAGCATCATTCATTCCTGCAAGTTGTTTGCTTCTGTGAAGAGGAAGGGAATGTGCACACTGGTTCTAAAACCTGTTACTATCTACTCTTCAGGGGCGTCAAGATTGAAGAAGTTTCATTTAAAAAACTGACTTTCTACAGTGCCAAATTAAACCATTCTGCATTGGAAATACTTTCAAATCTGTAGCCTGGATGATAAGCAAATTGGATTATGTTGGGGAAAGATAAAAACAGAGGGAATGGGAAAAACCTAAACACTTTTGATGCACTTACTTCGGAGATAAAAAGAGTATAACGTTTTGGGAAAGAGAGGGAGAAGTGCATATTGGAAGGACACACGATCTTCTACTAGGAATATTTGAAACAAACTGATTTTCCTTTTATGTCCATGGTGTATATTGATGGAATATATACATTTTCCAAGCTGCACTCTTTAGATGAAGATTCCAGCATTCTTGTTGGAATCACTGTTATGCTTTTATCTCGCAAAGTGAGAGGAATATGGATAACATAATTCTAGATATTTGTCAAAAGAAGAACTTGATCTACTGTGTGACAACTTAATAGTTGTAGTGTAGTGCTACCAGTACCAGTAGTGTTCATTTTATTTTTTTGAATTCTCTGTTGATGTGGAATGTAGAGAGCTGCTTTGTTATGAACCTGCTTGTGTATCATTTTGTAGTAGAAAGCAAAGTTATTTAAGATGTAAGTGCATTAGATAATGCATTATGTATATTATCACTATTTGTTCTCACATGTAGGTGGCTGTTCATAGACCATTCCTGCAGCTCCATCTGTTGTACAACACTTTGAGTCAAAACATTTTTTCCACAGTTTGTTAAATATCATGTTCTCTTTGGAGGAAAAAAAAAGGGTTTTTTTAGCAATATTTTACTAAGAATAACAGTTTTCAACTTCAGTATGTAAGACTGCATTTTGATGATGCCAATGTGTGTGTTAGAGACTAAATGATCATGAAAACAAGTCTGGAAACAGGTTTAATAATCACCTCTCAATGATATTTTAGAGCGCAGCCTCCAACAGCTTGGCATTTTCGGGAAATGTTCCAGGAAAGGGTGAGAATAACTTCCCTGGGTGTGGTATGGACTTGTAATTCATTAAAAGAAAAGGTTTTAAATTGGAGTTTATGAAGTTTTATAGCAAATCTGTTTCATGAGGTTGTTCCTCCAGTGTTTCAACTTGATTGTTCTGGTGGATATCTAATGAGAATTAGCTCCAATTATCTTTAATTTTCATCAGAGGCTCCAGGAGTCTGATCATGATAGTTCTATTTTCTGTCTTCCTTCTGCTAGTACCTGTAATTTAACGAATGTTTTGTATTTGAGATTCCTAGCCTCTTCCATGTTAGGATCAATAAGCCAGTGGACTCCAGGATCTTTCCTTGAGGAACCAATGTAATACTTGAGCATTCGTAGTGTGAGAGGTGCTACAAGTAAATGAGTGACTCTTTCACTGCTAGGGTCACTTTGGGAGTGGGTTAAATGCATGTTAGCAGTGGCCATACAGCACTAAATTATTTTTGTGAACATTCAGCATGCTACTTTTAAACAGGGATCTACTTCTTGCTAGAGGTCTTAGATATTTTACTTGGTGCTATACATGGAGAATGAATTGCTTGCAAGGTAGAATAAGGAGGATTCCCAGAAAGAACCAAGAAGAATCCTAGAAAGCTTATGTGGGGATTCCTGAAAAGTAATTGGGGGAGTGGGGAAGGAATGGCAGGGTTGTGCTCGTGGGGAAAGAAAATAATAGATTTGAGGACTGAGGAAATGAATTCTCAGTTTTATTCCAGCTGTGCAATTGCCTTGTTCCTTGCTTTGAAAGAGCTGTGCTAAAAAGAAGCTTTTTAATGTGTGCAAGTTTTGGCTGCCCGTGTTTGAAGGGCTTGGACCTAAGGGCAAGACGAAGCGAATGTGTCCCTGCTGTAGGTGAATCACAGCCTGGACTTCTGAACTGGCAGCACTGAAGTGTGTGCAGTATGTTCCTCTCTGGCTGCGGGTGAAGGCTGCTATTTTATATTCTGCTTTTTTTGGGGGGCGGGGAGAGAGGATACTGGATTGTGATTTTTTTTTTTTTTAATGTTTAGGAAAATGCTTTTGAAGAGCAATTCCATTCTCGAGTGTGATTATGGTATTGATAAAACTGAAAAATTCGTTTGGCAAAGATAAACTGGTCAATAGATTAATTGCCAAGTTTAGGGACTGAAAATCTTGTTAGGACCCACGTTACACAAAAGTGGAGAAGGAACCGAGTTGAGGAACAGCCCTTCCCCATCTCCTCCTGCAGTCTGTGCTGATAAACTAATTACCATTAATAGAAAACAATCAGGTTCTAGCTTTGAATGGCATCTGCCAGAGCTGCTTTGAAGAAGCTGTTTTTGCAGGTTCAAGGCAAATAATAGCATTTGAAAAAAAGCTGTTTGTCTGTGCTTGTCCACTTGGCATAGGGCGAAAGACTTATATTTTCTGGTAGACTGCAATTTAACAGGACTTTATCCTGCTTCTGTTTCCCTCCACTGACCTTGCATATCTGTGGGTTCTACCTGAATCTGTGCTAAAAGATGGAGCATCAAGAGGCTAAAGGTTTGTCTTGAAAAACATGGCCTTTGTAGGCTGCCAAAGAGCACAGTCACATGGAGCACATGGAGTGGTACAGCATGTTTCCTAAGAGGGAAGCCTACCAAACCATGAAATACTCCTTCAGAAATAGCTTGCACAGGCTATTCCAAACTGTCTTGGGTTGCAGGAGGGGAAAGGTGTATCTCGTGACCAAACTTCAAGCTTGAAACCAAGAAGCTTGGACATACTGCCTGCTATGTACCATCCTGGATTCACAAAATTGGGATATTTTGCTGTACTATGCTGAATTAAAAATTTTATATCATGTTCCTAGATTTAGTAACCCAAGGAGAAGCATAATTATATGTACTCTGACCTCCTATTTTATATAGAATTTCTATTAAAAGATCCAATCATTTTTTTTATCTATAGCACATTTTCCAGGAAGTCATTCAGCCTTCAGTACAAAGAGACAATTCATGGCTCTCCTTGGCAGCTTGTTCAGGTGGTTAATAATCTCCCATGGTAAACATTTGTGCTGCTCTTCCAATGTGAATTGCTTTGTTTTCAACTTCCAGCTTCCAGGTCCTTGCTGCCAGGGCCCGTGTGACAGTATAAGTTACTTGGATAACTGCGTAAGATGACAATATGCAAAAGCAGGGAACCTAGGCCAGACCTCAACTGCCTGAATTCCCAGTCCATAGCAGTATTTCCCTGTGTAACAGAATACCGAGCATTTGACCATTAGATTTTGCACACTCTTTTGCACACACTTTTGGCTCTTTTGTAAACCTTTCAAAGTCCTTAAATTGATGAATAGCTTATGGAAAATGAACCTTCCTTGTCATGCACAGTTGATATCCAATGGGTACAGATTTACCAGCACCAGATTTAACAATAAAATTATTCAGTTCATATTTTATCATCAGATATTGTCCAAATAACTTGTTTTTCTCAAAGCTAAAGACCCCAAAGCTGCTTTAGGTCATGAAGAGAAGGCTTTCCGTTTCAATAGCCATTGAAGAAGATACAAACTGGGAAGAAAATGGTCTATATCTTCTCATGCAGCTGGCCTCTATTTTGTTTCTTCTTGTTTTTATTTTGGTTAACCTTGTCTATCTCAAAACATGTGAATATAAGAATTGCATTTCTCAGATAAAGTTTATCCAAATGTAAACAGTTTTCTAGAGCTACCTTGAAGCAGTTTGTAAATTTCAGAAGTGCTTTCTGAACTAATACCTTTGGTTCCCCAAAGCATCCCTTCTTTCCCCTACCTTCACACCTCCCTAGCCAGGTTCCTTGCACATTGCCCCTCCTTCTTTATTACTTCTAAGCAAACTGGGTTACATTTACATGCTATGGCTAAGGTTTCTGAGTCAAAAGCATGTAATGTGGCAAAATTTTAGTATATATTCCCAGGAGTCCTTTGTCTTGAGTTCTTTGGATGTCTGGCACATTTTTGCAACGCTGGAGGTTTTCTTCCAGCAGATGGCACACGGACTTTCCTTTTACAGTACCAGCACCCCAATGCTGTAACTATATATATCCGTGTGTTTTTTTGTGGATTGCTTGCCCATGTCAGTAGCAGGAATATCTGGAAGGGGAGATGTGAAGGAATATCACTCGCTTCTACAGGAAGGTGAGAGCATTTTCTAAGTTTCTTTATTTTGTGTGAGGGATTTTCTTTGGTAATGGCTTATTGGCAATAAATTGTGCTCTGTAAAAGATTCCCTGGGTTTGATGGATTTTTGACTCCCCATTTTCTTGTATTTAATGATTCTGAACAAAACAGTTTTATATTTACATCGCTATGGTTTGAAGCTGATCAGGTAATGCAAGTAATAACACCAGCTATGTAGGAAATACACAGCTATAAGGAAAAAGAGTTATTTAGAAAAGGACAGAATTTATCGTAGCAATGTGTGACCCCAAAATGTCTCTGCAGCCTTTGAGTCCAGTCTGCTGCTAGAATAAGTGACTATACCTGTGTTTTTGTCAAATGGGCTCCCTGTGCCATCTGGGAGGTGCGGGTTTCTTCCATTGCAGCCTGATATCAATTAGAGACCCACAGTCTCTAATTACCTCTCTCTTACCTGTCTTAGTGACAGGTAAGAGGTTACTGTCATTAACATCAGCTCCTGCTTCGAAGAAAATATATGTGATGAGTTTGTCAAGAAAATTAAGAGTGAATTAGACAGATATAGTACTATAAGAAAAGTAAGAGTATTCACTGTTCCGTAATGGCCTGACTCGATTTGCTCTGGGCTCTCTCAACTGCGGGTTTATGTTTTAGTTCAGATATTGCAGGTATGTTCTAGATTCACAGGAAATTACATCAGAAGGGCACCAAGGAAGGCTATGCTCTTTTTTTCTCTCTGCGCAGAATCAGGTGGAGCTGAGAACCTCAGGACAGCCTGTTTTGCTTGTTATTAAAGACTCTAATGATCAAGTATTGCTGTATTGCTCCAAGTAACCTGTCCCAGTGCTTTAGTATCCCTTCTGACGGAAAGGTTTTCCCAGCGGCTACACTGCGTGTCTTCTAGCAATCGGAGATCATTAAATCTTTCTTACTTCATCTTTCTTATTACATCAGTCAGAGGCAGCGGCTTGGGGCTCACCTGAGCGCAGCGAGGCTGCCTGCATCCCTGTGAGCGGAGGCGGAGGTGCGTGCTGGGGCCTCTCTGGGCCTCTTACCAGACCAGGCCTAGGTCTTGAGGTCTGAGGCCTTGAACGTGGCCTAGAATTCAGCAGGACAAGCGTCCAGCAGGATCAATGCGTTTGCAGTGGTTTCTAATCAGGAGAAGCATACTCGCACTTACTATTGATTGGAAAGGAGTTTCAGGGTTTTCTTGTTTTCGTGTTTTTGTGTCTGTAACTCCCATTGCTGTAGTTAGCTGATACATGACAAAAGCGCGAAGCACTGAGGCCGTCATCATTATTTACATGGACGCCACTGCTAAATCTTAACACAGCCCCCGCTTTTGTTTCGTGTTTTATCCTCAGAGTTGATTCATGGCTGATAATCTTCCCAAAAGGCTGATTTACAGCGCTAACCCGGCCGAGCGGCCGCCCCGCCGCAGCGCTGCCCGGGGACGCCCGCTCCCGCCTCACGCCGCCGCCGGCGCCTGCTGCCGCGGCGGCTGCTGCTTTTGTTGCGCGGCTGCTCCCTGCGCGCAGAGGGCTACGCAGCCCAGCCCTAGGAAATAGGGCTGCACGCTGAGCCACCGCCGCCTGCCCATCCTTGCGGCTGGCCCGGTGGAACACGGAGCACGAGGAGGGCACGGGGGGAAGGGAAAGGGGCGCCTCCGCTCCTGCACGGCTTTCTGTGAGCGGCGCTGGGTGGCCGGGGGCTGCGGGCGGCCGCGGCCTCAGGGTGGTTTTTCACTGAGCCCGAGCCCCGCTGGGTGGAGGGGAAGGGAGCGGCTTTGGAGCGCGAGAGCCGCCGCAAGGAGCGCCTCGGCCTTGGAGCCGGCGCTCGGCGCGGGTGCCCGCCGGCCTTCTCTGGCTTTGAATGGCGCGGGCGGTCGTGGTGAGTCAGGGCTTTGGAGCGCTGAGGCAGCCGTGCCCCTGCGTCGGCCGCGAGCGAAGCCCCGCGCCCCGCGCTGCGCTGCGCTCCGGCCCGCTTGGGAAGCAGCTGTCGTTAAGCCTCGAAACAGCAACGGGCTTTAAGTTCATGGTGCCCTAAAGCAGGAGATAGTCAGGCCTTCTCCGAGTTATCTGCCTAATTTAATGTCTGATCCCAAACAAATGCCCAATCTCTTTCTGAATTTTACCAGCCTGTTGGAGTCCATGTTACAGTGAGTTCTGCAGTGTAATATGCTCAATACACATATCATTTAATTGATTTTAATTAGTTAATTTCCAGTTTTCTGCAGTTCCTAGAATTGCTGTGCTGTGTCAGTCTTTGCTTATGTATATTTGCCTTCTTTGTTGCCTGTGTTATTTATAAATCTTATTCTCTTTTGCCTCTGAACCGTAGGCTTTTTTTTTTTCCATAAGGAGATTTCTTTAAACTTTCTCTCATCCTCATTTTCCACTGTGATTCTTAAAAAAAAAAACTATGCAAAAGTTTGCGAGTGACAGGCCATGCATTAGCTTTGTATCTTGCTTTGAATCCTGCCCATTGAGCACTAATTGTCAAATGACATTTGATTAAAACCCAAAAGATAAGTAAGAAGCACAGATTGTTGCTGCTTTGTTTAGTTAATATTGTTGCTTCACCTGATTAAACAGATCTCGTTTGTTAAGGAGCAGTGAGAGGTTTGCTCAAAACTAACTCTTTGTAGCTCAAAAGTAGCCCTTAACACAGTGTGCAGTTAAACTGAGGAGCTCCTGTCATGGCAAAAGATTTTTAAAATATTTTTTAGATTTAGACTGTAAAAGATTTTTACAGATATCCAAAAAGCATTTAGACAGATTAATGAAAAAAGTGAAATTAAAGCTATTAAATAGTGCAATATGTCTGACTGAGGGAATCTCTGAGCTGAAATTTGCAGGAGGGTGGAAGCAAACTGTGAGGAAGAGGTGTGTGTTACTCTCCACTCTTACTGCTCTGCAGGAAGCTGTTGCTTGGCCCTAAACACAATCCTGGGTTAAATGGAGATGGGTCTGACCTGGTACTGCCATTCCTAAAGCAAGATTCCCAAGTCATCCGCATTTTTGACTAGCTTAAATACACCTAATTGCCAATAAACCTGTCACCTCAGTGCATAGCCTTTTCAGATCATCAGTGTTAATGGTGTTTTTCATATTTGTGAATATTTCATATTCATAGTCTCTTTTCTCCAGCATTTAGGTTTCTTGTGCTCTTTTCTGCTACCTCAAACTTTTCATTTTAAAAGTGAAAGCAAGATATAGAGGCAATATTTTATAAGATAAAATTATCTGCTTTCTCCTTCCGTTACCCTTTTTACCCTTGCTTTGTCCTGGGAGCATGTTATATTCCTGACTGTTGCTGCTCTCCCTGCTGTTTTGCAGGAATTGCCTTTATGTCCATTTCTAGATTTACAACTTCAGGATTTTGGCTTTATTGAAGCAATCTGTGTAAGCCCGGCATAATGATCCTTTGTGGCTGGTCACAAATAGCACTGCTCAATCAATAGTCTAGGAAAAATAGTTCTAGACCTAATCATTTTCAATATTTCCATCAACAGGCAGGAAGTTACTAGGTCTAGGACCAGTTTTCTTAGACTCTTGCTTCAGCACTGCTATTTGATTCCTTATAATTCTTTTTTGGTGGGGGAGAAAATTTTTGTTGGTTGTTTTAAAAAAAAGATTTTTCTGTGGTCCAGTTTTAATCTATCTAGAATCTATGCTGCAGTGTGCTAAGGCTGTAAGTGCAGTTTTATGAGATATCAAGGCCACTGTTTACAAAAAAAGACTCTTTTTGTTTATTAAGTTCTCTTAAAAAAAAACAGTATAATCCCTCTACCCACAGTGACTTATGACAGTGACAAAAGATCTTAATTCTTCAGCAATTTGATTCTGTCATTCTCACCTGGCAATTTTTATAGTCCTTAGCAGCATAAATCATTAAAAATACACTTTTTTTAAGTGATTATCACTCTTCTAGGTTAGTAGATTTCCCCAGTGATTAAAGATTTATTAAGTATTTAAATCTGTAGGCAGTAAGTGTCCTTAATCAGCTCTTTTTAGTGTCCTTGGTCACATTTTTTTTCATGCTTGCTGATTTAAAAAAATGTTTGTTTCTACTAGATTTCATTCCATTTTGCCTTTGTTAGTATGGGATCAAAAAGGAGTTTCTCTCTTTGTGGAGAGAGTATGTTGTCTTTCGTTTCTCCTGAAGCTGAAGAATTTTGAAGACATAACACCTTTCATACGCTGAGAGCAGTACAGTCTTTTATTACTGTATTTTATTTATTTATTTATAACAACTGGGACAGTTTGTGTCCATAGCTTTAGTTTAGTCAGGGTTCTCTACTCCCTGAAAAATTTTCCTTAGTCTTGCCATTTAGCCATAGCGGCTTGGAAATCCCCCCTTTTCCTTGGACTTTCTGACTGCTGACTAAACCACCACCATGTTAAGGAGCAACAGTTTCTTTCAACAACAATTTCTTACTCCTGTATGGATAAGCAGGCTACCTAGGATTCCGTGTTGAGCTGCTTGCATATCCAGAGGACCCAAGCCAGGTTGCTTCGTTCTGCACTTGTGTTGTCTTCTGAACCCAAGTTATCTTCTTTGGTCAGGTTCAATCCCTAGCCTTCACCAGCTGTAGTATCCGCTGGGGAAGATCGATGCTGGTTTGCCTGCACCAATTGGTGCAGGCAAAAGGCTTGAAAAAGCAGCAAGAGAGGAGTGAGGTAGCATAAGTAGTTGCTGGTATCGATGGCTGTTTTTAGGCTTGCTTACCTGCTAGAACATCACCTCTTGGACTTTGTTCTAAGAGGAACCAAGGCCCATTTTTTTTCTCCTAACCTGCAAGCAGCAATAAATGAAGTGCCCAAAGTAATGGCATATGTGAGCTGCTTGATGTATGTGCTTAGAGCTGTAAAGATTGTTTCGAACGTAGTTTTTCAGCACTCTGTCCTATACCTTTGCATGTAATTGTCTTGAATTGTGTCCTCTCGGTACTTTTTAAGTATGACTAAGCTGACTGATGATTCATGAGTTCCAAAAATACCTTGTGTCTGCTGAAGGTCAGGGTCCTCTTTCATTAGGCAAGTTTGGGGGTGTGGGCCTGGCTGTTGGCCTTGCCAATACAGGGCTGAATAGGTTACAGATCAAAAGAAGCAGGCAGGCTGAGGGCAGGGGGAGTCTGTGCTGCCTTTGGAGCCAGTGCCTCTCCGGGGAGGTGTGTGGTCCTGTGCCCGGTAATCTCAGCAGAAGGCATTGCAGCGAGACTGGGCAGAAGAACTGTTTGCTCTGGGAAATTCTAAATGCAAAGATCAGCAGCTTTGAGCTGAGGGACTGCTGGATTCCTATGGACTTGGGACTGTTTGTCTCCAGTGCTGGTTTCTGAGTGAGGCTGCCAGGAGATGTCCCAAGCTCGGCTGTTATTATGTTAATCGAAGTCAGAGCAA
Source organism: Crypturellus tataupa (assembly GCA_034781795.1). Lineage (NCBI taxonomy): Eukaryota > Metazoa > Chordata > Aves > Tinamiformes > Tinamidae > Crypturellus > Crypturellus tataupa. The sequence goes on along the minus strand of JAWLRI010000217.1, from coordinate 3,143,758 downwards.
GAGGTCAAATGTGACGCAGACTGGGGGACCTAAAAGCACTGCAGAGCAGAGGCAGGCAAAGAGGAGGGCCAGGATTGCCGCCTTTCCCTGCACAGGTGCCATCCTTACATATGCGGTTGCGCTCTCTTTACACTCTAGATGTGGCGGCACGGCTGGAGCCATCCTGACCTGCCCCCTGGAGGTGGTGAAGACACGACTGCAGTCATCCCAGCTGACGCTGCGCCCCATGTGCCTCCCTGAGATACAGCTGCCGGGCATGAGTGTGCGGCTGATGCACCCAGCCCCACGGTCCCCTGGAGTGCTCAAGTTGCTGAGGTGAGGAGGACGCGGCGGCATGCATGTTAGTGGCAGGGACATGAAAACTTGGCCATCGGATGGAGAGCGAAATGGAAGCGGGGTTTGAATTGAGGCTCTGCAATCTGTGGCTGTGGTGAGAAGATTCATAATGAGCACAGACACAACTCATCACAGTTGATCTGTGCTTAAATTCTGAGCCTGCAAGGCAGCTGCTAGGACTGGGAGGAATTTCACAGCTAGTAGTTTCATCACACCCAGCATGATGCTATCAGCAAGAATAGGTAAAAATGACTGAAGGAGAGCGGAGGAGTGACTAGAGAGAAAATGAGAGTGGGGCAGGAGAAAAGAAGGAGAGTTTTGAAGAGGGAGAGAATAGATTGAAGTACTGAACGAATCACAGAGTGGCTGAGATTGGAAGAGACCTATAGAAAAGGAAGAGGAAGGAGGAACAGGAAAGCCTTCAGTTTAGGTCTTCTCCTGATTTCTATGTGCATCTACTTCTATAGGGCCATCCTTGAGAAAGAAGGTGTGCGATCTCTGTTTCGAGGCCTGGGCCCCAATCTTGTTGGGGTTGCTCCTTCTCGGTAAGTGCTTCTCCCTAAGGATAGCCCATGCCATACATGTGCATGTTTCTAAAGTACCTCCTTGCCTTTGGAAAGCAGCCAAGGTTCTGAGTTAATTGTGCCCCAGGACCCTTTCACCCAGTTACTTTTTAAACCCGATCACAGCTGAAGGGGAAGATGACGGCTGCAAGCTAAGAAGAGCAGGTGACATCTGAGATCACATTAGACAAACCCATGCAGAGAACAAGCAAAGTTGGAGTAAAGCCCCTCAGCACTGCCGGTCTTGCTCTTCCTTGTGAACTGTAACTTCACTGTATTTCTTTTCAACCAGGGCTATCTATTTTGCTGCCTATTCTGGTGCTAAGGAGAGACTCAATGCTGTTCTTGTACCAGAGTCCAAGAAAGTGCACATGCTCTCAGCAGCCTGCGCAGGTGAGCTTCTTCTGCAAGAGGTCCTTTTGTCTGTGTGAGAGGTTTCACCCCTCCCCTTTGCTGCTTCCTTCAGTCCTGCTCCCTCTTCTGAAGCTTTCTCCCTCCCCACATGCAGCAGTGAGTTTCTTTGGTAAACAGTTATTTTCTTCTTGCTCATTCTTCTTTAGACTCCTCACTTGAAGTCATGGATTTAGTCTTTAGCCCTTTAGCTGCTGTCAGGAAAAGAATTCCATTCAGGTGTGAGGGGGGGAAAAAGGCAATGTATAATTTAGACCCTTCACAGAATTATATCTCTGGATAATATCTCACAGTGCTGTACAGAATTGTCAGTCCTCACAAGTTTGGCCTGTTGTTTCCTGCCTCTGTCAAAGCTGGGCCTATAGTAGGGTTACGAGTGGGAGGTAGAGGAGTTTCAGAGCCCCCAGACAAAGGGTGGGATGTGGTGGGGCAGAGGATCAAACAGTTTGCTCTAAATGTCTCCTCTCTCAGGGAACTCAAGGTCTTCCTCAAAACTGCAGACACCTGCAGCTTGCTAAGCAGCATTTGTAGAGCTGATAGATCAGGAGCTGTCCACAGAATGTCAGTGTGATCCTGGTGTTCACTGCTGTCTTTCTCTTTTGTTCTCCAGGAGTTACCTCTTCCACACTCACTAACCCTATCTGGTTGGTGAAAACGAGAATGCAACTGGAAGCCAGGTAAGACAAGCAACTAGAGCCACTCTGTGGCCGGCGAAGGCTTGTTTAGAGAATAGAGTTGGGGACAGATCTGTGACCTGCCTGTGGAACATGTCTTCAGAGCATGCTTGCAGATGTAGTTGTGTTCACAGCAGCATTTGAAGTCAGTGAAGCCACGTGCAGTCCCTACCCTCTCCCTTCTCCTTCCCCTGCAGGGCGAAGGGGGAGTTGGGCAGTAATGCCCTCCAGTGTGCCATGCGCGTGTATCGCACTGAAGGCCTGCGGGGCTTTTACCGGGGAATCACTGCCTCCTATGCTGGAGTGTCAGAGACCATCATACACTTTGTCATCTATGAAGCACTGAAACAGCAGCTGAAGAGCGGCTGTCATTCCATGTCCCCACCGCTTGGACTTCCACCCAACAACCATGATTTTTTTGGACTAATGGGAGCTGCTGCCGCCTCCAAAACATGTGCCTCGTGTATTGCATATCCACATGGTGAGTGGGGCCACTCTCCTTGCTCCTTTTTCCCTTGCTATGTAATCCATTGCCCGTAGAATCAGTCTGCTAATATCACTTTCCTCCTTTGTCTCTTCAGAGGTCATTCGGACGCGGCTGCGAGAGGAAGGCTCCCGGTACCGTGCCTTTATACAGACTCTGCAACTTGTGCTCCATGAAGAGGGCCCTCTAGCTTTGTATCGAGGACTCCTGGCCCATTTGATCCGTCAGATTCCCAACACAGCTATCATGATGGCTACTTACGAACTCATTGTTCACCTGGCCTCCTCCACGTTGTAAGCACACTGCAGCAGCAGGCTGAGGCTGCGGGACTTGAGGGGCCTCACGCTCCTGAGGTTTGCTCCTTGTCCATGTTCTGAGAGGCAGTGCTTTCCAGTGCATGACCGGTCTGGGTAGCCTTCAACAGGCATAGCATTCTCAGGAATTTATTTTGTGTGAAACTTTCAGCTCCGATGTGCATAATGTAGCCCTTCTTTCCAGAGACTTGAACTCCTCCATTGTTTCAAGGTGTCAGTGTATTGGTTTGATAGTGCCAACTGTTAGCTCCCTGTACAAAGCAAGGGTATCAAATGTGAGGATGGGGAATGGGGGCAGAGGGGAAAGTGTGGGTATCTGAACCTCAGAATCTTCACTGTATTTGGAGCCAGGAACCCCTACGCAGGGGCAGCTTGACTTAAGAATCCAACTAGAGTGAAGACGTCTGTGGGAGATGTGGTAAGATAAGCCAAGATCTTGAGAGAACTTTCATGCCCACAGAGGGATTCTTACACTCTTGCGTACTGTACTGTCCCCTCCTGAAGAGGATTCTTCCACCTTGGCTGCCAGCAGAGATCTTAATGCCGAGTCTTCCTTCAGGTTCTCAGCCCAGCATAGCCACTGGCCCTTGGAAATGTCAGGCAGCTTCCTTTAGCTGTGTCTGAGGAACTGGGCCAAGTAGATGAAGGGAAGAAGCACGACCTGCAATGAAGCACTACCCTAATGGTTCATGCTACATGGCCTTGTGTTGCTTGCATCTTACTGTTCTTGCATCCCCTTTACGGAGCAACGGAAAGAAGAGGACAACACTTCCCTCAGAAGTGCTAGGGCCATTACACTACAACTTGGAATAGCCCGTCTGAAATACACTTTTATGCTGGTAAAGGAAGTGGATCTAGAATGAAAAAAAATGGACAAAACAGAGGACTGAACTTGTTTGTACCGATAACACACTGCCTGTGTGGAATGAGCATTGTTTTATTCTGTATTCAAAGAATACCCTTTTTACATGTTACAGTTTTCTGCCAGAGCCTGGGATGCCTTCTGTTTCTCTGGTTCCTAGACTGCAGGTCTAGGAAGCAACGTTGTGTTTGCAAAGATAGGATTTTGGCTCTCTAAAAGGACAGGGTTAATGTGTTTTTCATGTTAACTCATGCACACACACACATACAATCTTTCACAGACACATGGCAATTATTTAAGTAAATATTGCTGAACAACCTCCAGTCTTATACCAGGGATGACACTGGATGTTTCTTTGCTCATAGTGAAAAGCCACAGAAGCCCTGAATCTTTTGTTTTAAATCCATTTATTTTAAAATCCATTTCACTTTCCTCATTCTTCTTTCCTTCCTTCGTTTATTTTAGGAGTATCAACAACTTTACAAAGCGACACAAGCTGCAGTGTTTTTTTTTGTTTTTGTTTTTGTTTTGCATGAAACAGGAATAAACCTCAAACGACAACATTGAAAAAATATACAATATTATATATATAATATCTGGGGAGTGGACAGGGGTTGTAAGAGACCCCACTCTGAGCCCTACAGCCGGCTCCTCTTCCAGTTTTCTATTCTTTCCAAGCCCCTCCTTCCTCATCATAGTTTGAACTGTGCCACTGTCAGATGCAAGTGCTCTAATATGTGTTTCTAGAGAGCCAAAGAGGAAGGTCAGTAATGTGGGGAATGTCCACAATGAGAATGACAGAAGAGGAAGGAACATGGAAGGCAGAAATGAGGGAGGAGAGCATGTCTACAAGGTAGGGGAAGGAGAAGATTAAAATAAGACACCCTCTCCTTCCAGTCACATCGTGTGGGGATCCACTGGAATGATTTTTTAAGGCTCCTAGTAGTGGTGAGAGCCATCTCTTTTGCCTAGGATGTGTCGGTCGTCCACATCATTGCTGTCTGGAGAGTCGGGTGTCTCCGAGTCACTGCTGTCATCGTCTTCCTCCAGGCCTTCGCTAGCTCTGCCCTCGCTGCTTTCTGCTGCCCTCTCCTGGCAGCTCTGGTAGGACTGTGAAGACAAGACAGCAGGTGAGACAAAAGACATAGCAAGCCCCCAGCCCACTGTAATCGCTTCTCACCTCCATGGGGTTAACTATGATGGTGAGGGCTGAGTCATCCCAGAACATGTCACCATCTTTGCTGCTGGTGCCTGTGTGCCCTCCTGCAACAGCACCATGGGCCTCTTGCCCTGCTTCCCGGCGGTGAAGCGAGTGGATACGTAGGATGCCCAGGATTACCATGAGTGCCAGGAAGCCCACGCACACCACAATTATGATAGTGGCTGCACTAGGGACCACTGTAGAGAGAAAAGAAGTAGTCAATCTGTCGCGTAAACCTGGATTTCCAACCTGACTCGCTCCTAACCTATGGAAATCAGGATTGTTGGGCAGGGTTTGCATTCTTGGTTTAGGCGAGAACATGTCCTGACTCTTCCTCTGCCACCTGGACACAGGCAGTTTCAGCCTTCTGCTGCTGCATCCTCACTCAATGCCTGCACATTTTCCCAGATTGCTGTAACATCATGTCTTGCTGTAGGAGCTGCATGATTTCAGTCTAGTTTTGAGGTAACCGGAATTTGTCTCACAGTAGTCCTTGGGATTAGTTTTGGGTGATTCTGTACAGCCAGGAACAGTGTTTCCTGGCTGCTTCTGCAGGCGTCAGGGAGAGCTGGGGAAGGGAGGGTCAAAGGCAGACCTGTTGGGCTCTCCCAGCACATAGGCTATCCCTGCAGTTCACTTCCAGCTGCAGACTGCACCAGCCTTGAATCAGCTGCTGCAAGAATCAAAGACATAGATAGGATCCACACTCCTGAAAGGAGGAAACCAAAGATGACACAGGGTCTTCTATAACAGACCTTCAGCTTTCACAACCGGGAGGAACCAATTAGGCTGCTTTCATGCTTGTGGCACAGAGCCACCAGGTCAACCAACAAATATGATTTCTGGTCTGGGTTTCAGTCCTCCTTTCTCTCTGTTCCGCAGGCAAGAATTTTCCTCTTGGCCTCCTGTCTGCATGGTCCTGTCTCCTATAGTTTTTGCATTACTGATCACCATCTAGTTCTATCTACTCTGAGAGGAGTGCCAGTCTTGATTCTCTTCACTTCTTCCTGAAATCATGTCACCCAGCCATATATAGCACATTTGCAAGATGCACAAATGGAATAGTATCAGCTCATGGTTACCTTTTTAGTCCTTCTCAGGTGTAGGTCTCAAAGAACTTCTATACACCAGGAAAGCAACACAAAAAAGGGGCATAATTGTCACACCAAACTCTAAAACAAAATTTGATCTAGACTTCAGTCCACATGCTAATGAAGAGTGGGATAGGACATTATACTTAAAATTCCTAGAACTTCCTGAAATGAAGCCTATGCTATTGATTCTACCAGGGTATGATCCAACAGAATAAAACCAAAAGATAGAGTTACATACTAGAGTCACTATGCGTGCTTGCCAAACTGTGCCCAGATAGCTCTGGGGGTAAGTGATGGCCTCGGTGCATGAACAGCTGGGAACTCAGAATATGGTTAGGATGAGCAGCTCGGTTCATGTTGTGGAGGACATTTACCTGCGGAAAGACCAGAGGGAGGGACAGTGAGACTTAGCCCCCTGTTCACTGTGATCCTGCCAACATAGCCATGCACTCCTGTTCATTATTTCCTCTCTGTGCATACGGAAGCAACAGCACATGCATACATTGATCCTGTACCTCAACGGTAAATTCATTGCTGGAGTAGCGCCCATTCATCTCAGTGCAGGACAGGTGAAATTTCCTTTCATAAAGAGCAGCACCATGAATGATGTGGTATGAGACCTGGCGTAGTATCTCCTCATATACCGCAATGCTCTCCACCCCTGAGACCAAGAAGAGAGAATTGCTGTAGGATGAGGAAGGTCCTGCTTCTATGTTATCTAGCATAACAGTTCCATAGAATCTAAGAACTATGAGAGAAATCTAAGGCAATGCCAGGTTCATAGAAGGGAGTAGTTTTGGAACTGGCTGCAAGGGATCTATTGAAATCCTTACTTGCATTGCTAGAAGATGTCAACGGGAATAAAATACCTAGAGCAACAGTCCTGCCAAGTTCTAGAGAGGGCACAAGCATTGCACCAGTACTGTTGACATCTGAGAACATAAAACCTCAAGGGCAACAGGAGAAAGTCATGAGGAATGATGCAAGGCTGAGCAAGATCTCAGACACTATGCCCTAGCACTGTGTGCTGCAGCAGAAGCTTTTCTCTAAGAAAATGCTCTGGGACTTCAAAAGCTAGCAATTCAGAAAACAGCTACTTCTCAGAGCCTTGCAAAGTACATCAGAGTATTTTTAAGAGTGGGTTAAGTGCTTCTCCCAGTGATGTCTTACAGGCAATGAAAGAGGCATAAGAAGACAACTGTGGCCAAGGAAAAGACAAACCTGTGATGGTGAGGTAGGCAGAGGTGTTAACAAGCTCAAGGCCCCGCTGCTGCAAGGCTGCCCCATCCAGCAGCAGATATTCCCTCTCTGGATCCAGGTCATCTCCCACGAGTGAGATCTCACAGCCATCCAGGTTGTGCACAATCTCATCTGACATTTGTGTGTCTGTCACTGACAGAAAAGAAGAGATGACCAGAAAGGCAAACAGGCATGAATCAAGGCAGGAGTTATAATGGCACCCACTTACTTAGAAATGCCCACATCATAAATAACATCTTCTCTTTCTCTGCTCGCATTGATCTTGAGTAAAATCACTGTCTAATTATTTGTTGCAGGAGTCCCCATGCTTTTGATGATATTATTTATGCACATAATAAAATCCCTCTATTTTGGAACAACATACCATTATGGGGTTGGTTCATGACAATACATCTTGGCTATAAGCAGTGTGCTGATAATGCAAATTAGCAACAACTATATCACACATTCCTAGACAATGCTTTTGAAAGCTTTCCTGTATCTCAAATTGTTCATAACTCTGAGATCCTATCTATCTTACTCAAAATGGCAACCACTTCCAACAACTATTGCAGGGCTCTTCAGCCCTCTAGCAGGGCTAAAGCCTATCTGGCCTAAGTCAAGATACTTGTCATTGTATAAACAAAGGCAAAGCTGGCCCCAGGGAAGAGATCTACTAAAAAGTAACTTAAGCAAACAGGGAAGCACATTCAGAGCATCTGCAGGAAAGGTAGCCATATCTCCAACTATTAAAAAGAAAACTATGAGCAAAGAAGCTGATTAGCAGGAGAGAGACACAACAGGTAAAAGTACATATAGTACAGAGTTCAGAGGAGGAATCTGTGCACAATGGAGGGAAAATAAGAGACAAGGTATTATAGGGTGTGAGGACACTAACTGGAGATTTTTTAGGAATAAGTGGTGCAGGAAGAGTCTGGACGGCAAAGAAATGTGGGAAGCAAGAGAGATGGGAGTAGGAGGAGATTAAGGAAGTGCATGAGTGGAGAGAAGAGGAATAAAATCCAATACTAGATTCAGTAAGGGAAAATGTAGACAAAATGTGAAAGGGATTAGGAAGCAGCAGCCTGTGAAAGGGGGAGGAGGGAGTGAGGAAAGGAACTGTGAAGATAGAAAAAATACCAGGAGGAGCAGAAAGGGATAAGAATGATTACCCTACATATTTACAGACAATATGCCTTGCTTCTATATTTGTAAGCTCTCTCCTGTTCTGGGCATCAAGAGAGGCTCGACTTTCTATTAAGAACAGCATCACTTGCTCTTCTTTCTGGTTTGTCTTATACCTCTCCCAGTATTCCACTCACCAGTATCATGCCAACTCTCATCCTTCTTGGCCTCCACCTGGTGAGAAATAGAGCAGCTGATCTGGAGGTTGGGGAACAGGGCAACCCCATCAGGAGCCTCAAAGTCTGACGCAGGGTGAGCAAAGTGAGCATTGCCACTCAGCAGGATCTGAGGAGCATCAGGCTGTAGCACCACAACATAGCCTTCCACATCAGGAATGGAGACACAGGACTCTTCACTGAAACACCTGAAGGAGAAAAGGTGAATGCAGGAGTTGGCCCTAGATTCTACCCACCCCATTGCCAAAGAGCATCTCCTGCTCATTACTGCCAGTGAAGGGATTATTTTTTTCTGGTAGTCTTCCAAAAGCATCCCTATAGCCTGCTGTGCAAGAAAGAAAGATGTGCTGGGAATGACATCACTATATTTCAGGTGACTTCGTGGCATCCATACACTGCAAACAAAAATTAAAGCCAGCCCACAAGCCTGGAACATCATGAGTGAATGCAGAAGTTCTCCTAAACCTGAATGAACCCCAGGCAAGAATCTGGATATTTTAATGCTTATTTTCTTGAAAAATTCCTAATTACACAGGGGCATCAATCAGAAATACCATACAAGGTGTGGGAGCAAATTTTAGCCAAAAAGAGAGGTTATCTTCCTACTAAGCTTAGCCAGAGGTACTGCTTTGTCCACTCACTTGACAGTAGTGGTGAGCCTGAGCGGCCGGACTCCAGGCGTAGCAAAGCGCAGCGAGTTCAGGTAAGCCACGTGCTGGATCGCATGGTTGAAGGTTTCCACATCGTCACCCTCCAAGGTCAGCAGGGACTGAGAGGGGTTCACATGAACCTACAGGTCGAAGAAAACGCTCAGGGTGTAATACTGAATGACAAAATTCAGGTTCAGAGAGATGCAAAGGAGAAAGTTAGGGAGCTGTCTGCGGTGAGGGAGCAGGCAAAGTCCTAGGAAGTAAAGCAGGAAGGAGAGTGGAGGAGACCCATGCAGGCTGTGGAGATGAGCATACCTTCATCCCTTTGCCCAGACTGTCGAAGTCACTGTAATCAAGGCCCTCACGGCAGGCATAGAGGCATTCAATAACCTCCCGGCTTTCCAAGCTGCCAGGCCGCACAGTGAAGCCAGCCAAGTAACCATGAAAGTAGTGGTGTATCGGCAGAGGATCTCCTGAGGGAACCGTGGGAGGTGAGGGGTGTGAGAGACAAGGAGAGGAAGAGAGAGAAGACAAAAGCAACAATGAGGGTCATATAAACGTTAAAGGAGAGAGAGAGGGGGAGAGAGAGAGAGAGAAAAAAAAAAAAAGAGAGAGAGAGAGAGAGACAAGGGTGGATAGAAAAGGGAAGAACAAGGACAACAAAGACAGGGTTTGGTAAAGTTAAGAGACAGAGGGAAGAGCAAGAAAAACAGACGGATAGAAAGACTAGGGCAGTGAACAGTGGGTGGTGTAGAGAAGTTTCTGCCAAACCACTGAATACCAGATGGAAACAATTTCTTCTCTCCTTCTCATTCTGGTGTCTGTGAGGCCTTTGAAAAAAATGATATGCTCTATAGACAGTTAGGGATGAGGTGACATCTCCTGATGTCTTAAAGATCTGTTGTGCTCTTCACAAACCAACTTCAATGACCAGGTATGAGGACTGTTCTATTCTCCACATGAAAAACTCAGTCTCTCAAAACAGGCTGTAGTCCTCCCATTGGGCTTTTCATGCTTCACAGAGATCAACATGTCAAGGATCAGTTTGTCAGATAATAGGGGATTTCCTCCCAAGACAATGGAAGGTGGCAGGATTGGGACAGGGCAGGAAAGTTGTACGAGAAAGGCAATGCAAGAAATGAGAGTCATGCATGGTGAACAGAGATACCTCATCTTTTGCCCTACCTTGTACAGTATCTATGGAGCTCTCATTTCCTCTGATTTTCTCTTTGTTTTTCTCCTCTGCAAAAGGAGAACATTGAGACAAGCAATTAGGCTTTGGAAGAGGGTAGACTCGGGGCCAAGCAAGCTTTGGTATCACCTATTGCAAAAGAACAGCTCTGGAATCACATGCCACACAGTGCTCCCTTCAGTCCTATAGACAGTACATCCTGAAAGAGAGATGGCATGGTTCCTCTCATGAAGGTGATGGTGAGACTGTAGATGACTTACTAATAAAAGAAAGCTTTTTTTTTTATTTTTTTCTCCTTTAATAATGACACCTATTCTAAGAACAAATTGGTTCTCATTTATCACTGATCCTAGCCATATTCTCAACAAAGCCACTTTTGTCACTCTTTAAAACTCACATGGTCCCAATCTGGTTAATATCCCTGACCAGGCAGAAGCAGGATTACAAGAAAGGTCTGACCTGCTGGCAGTTTCTGCTAGACTGATAGCATAAATTAATCAAATTCTTTTGATTTTGTCTTGTTCCATTCTTTTAGAACTGAAAGACTTTGGAAAGATAGCCTTTCATCTGCACAACACTGTTTTTAATCTGGCAGTGCCTTGATTAGGCCCTCAACCTGGTCTTAGTGTTAAGTGTTTCTTGCACCCCTTCCAGCTCTCCCTCCGCTCCCTTGTTTCCCCTATGGGAAGGGCATAGGTCAGGAAGTGGGCACTCACCAGTCCAGCAGGCTCCAATCATGAGGGAGGGTTCCTGCCGTGGTGGATGAATGAGGCCATTGTCATGGATGAGAGCAGGGTCGTAAGAGACTCCATCCACATACAGTGTGACAGTGGGGAACTCAAGGTTGAGAGCATAATGGTGCCACTCATCATCACAAACCTATAGCGGACAGCATAAGGAGGGATTAGCAAGAGCAAGAAGAGAAAAAAAGAAGAAGTCGAATGCTTCTTCACCTGCTCCAGCTTCCAGAGGAACTTCACAGGTCTTGCACTCTCCAGTAATGGCCAATATAGGAAAGAAATTCGGCAGCCATGCACAGCCAGAGAGTAATGTGAGTAGCCATCCTCTGCAAGAAGGCAAGCACAGGAGGTTATATATCACTACTTAAAGCAGTACCACTAGCCAAAGCCAAGAAATGTATGCTAGCCTGCATGATTGGCACTCAGTACCATGCGCTCACAGCAGGCTTGACTGTTCCCCAGAATTGTGATAGGAGCTGACAGGCTGGAAAAGATACGTTCCTAAGGACAGACCCCTTCCTAGGTCCCATTCTGGAAGAAAGAGTTTTCCACCTACAGGGAAAAATCCTTTCTAATGAGTTAGAAGTGGGCAAAAGCGTCAGCTCTCGGGAAAAGCGTCTCACCACTCTGTACTGTACTGCAGATCACCGTCTCCTCTTCCCTTCTGCCTTTGCTAGGCACCACAGCATGTTTCATCCATACAGACAGGGTGAAGTGGTCACTCAGCCCCTCATGGGCATTCGGCCCATTCACCACAGGCACCTGGGCAGCCTGGCTGCCATTGAACCAGTAGATGAGGCTGCTGTCCTGGCTGTAGTGCACTGAGAGGCGCGCAGTCCAGTTTGCTGTTGGGCTAGGCACAGGCAACAGGTCGATTTCTCCTGGGGCAGCACCTATCAAGAAGGAAATAGTCAGGAATGTCACAACAGCAGACTGAGGAACCTGGGAACTGGGGCACAGAAGAAAAGGGTGCTGGAGGGCCCAACACAACTTCCCAGAACACAAGGGAGGAGCTGCCTATGGACCACATGTGGAGCGAAATGGTGAATTTCTGTGTGTGCTGAGGAAAGTCCCACAGGCTCTGCCTATCAGGGCAGTGAACAGAAATCTCCAACTTGCCAGCTTGGAGAGCATTGGGAATCCCTTAGTAACATAAGCAGGGTCCTCACTGCCCTCAGTGCATCAGGTGAGCTAGGTGTCTTCATGGCATTGCTGACCACAACAGATACAAGGATTGCATCTCAGCAGCTCTCCTGTGTGAGGTGCAGCAGTATTACTGTGCCTCCCTCTAGGGAAAAGGACAGGGCTTTTAGTCAGAACTGCTCTTGGCTCAGGAAACAATCATTCACCACAGAGCTTGCGTAGTGACTTCTCAGAGTAGTTATCCCGGTCACAGCCCTTAGCCACATGGTTTGTCTGTAGCTCCACCGTGGCCTGTATATTCCACAGGGGCTCATCACAGGTCTCCAGGTGAATGCTTGGAAAGAGGGCAAGGCTGCCTGCACCCGGTGTGTACTCAATCCTCTTGTTCCAGCCTAGCAAAGGAGAATGAGAGGAAAAAAAAAAAAGGAGTTAGGTCCTGCCAAGGATTCACGGCCAAAACATTTTGATTCAAACAAATGAAATCTAGAACTGAGCCAAAACGAGAGATTTTTGTCCCCTTCTGCATCGAAAAATAAACCCATTCAACCTTACATGGCTGGAATCACTGCAAAGGGATCCCAGAAGCACAGAGTCCAAATTCTCATCGTCTATAGCTAGCCCCTTGGATTTTAACCTCTCTTATCAAGCAAAGATGATTTATCTGCCGATTAACCCTTATTTCTATTGTCCTAGTTGAATCTGCGAACATATCTGGAATAGCCAAGACTCTCAAGATGAGCAGAGCAAGGAAATCAATCTGTGTTGAATACAGTCTATGGACCTTATCAGGTGCACAGTAGCTCCATGTAATACAAGGAAACTTTTCCCCATATTAGAATTGCCTTCTGGTAGTTTTGCAATACAGTGACCTTAGATGGGATGGATGGGAGGTTGCCAGAATTTAGCCATGCACATGAGGCCATATATGTTTATATAAAAATCCCCATTCAGTAGGACTAAGTAGTTCAGCAAATGCAAAGGGAAGACAGAACTTTATCTAAAGGTTTCATACCCTGCCAGCTGGGCTTGCAGGTGGGTTTCACTTGTATTTCCACTTCAGCATCATCAGAAGCCCGCTTCTTGCCACAGTCATAGGCCGTTACTGTGAATTTGTAGAGACGTTCTCCACTGTACTGCAGCTTCTCAGTGTTCTCAATGTTCCCTGGTTAACAAAAAAAAAAGAGAGGTCAAAGGAGAAGACAGATGGCCTCCTCAAAGATGTTCTTTCTAGAAACCACTCTTACTTTTGATCAACTACAAAAAGAGCCAAAAGGACTGCCTCTCTGTAACATGCTACAGCATCTTGTGAAATGGCTGCTGCCCCTCTGCAAAAGGATAGAACAGGAATAGAAGGATAGAAATGCTAGAGGAATCACAGTTCATGCAGCACACACTTGCCAACAGGAGGGACTGGCAGAGAGAGAACAAGGCAGAAAGGGGGTGTGGCATGCACATGGACATGGTCAGTCCAGATTCTTACCATCATTGTCAATCAGAAAGGGAATGTTAGGAGTCAAGATCTCATAGTAGCAGATCTGGCTATACTGTGGTGAGCAGTCTCCATCAATGGCCTCCACACGCAGGATGCGATCATACAGCTTTCCCTCAGTCACCGCCACACGATACAACTTTTCCACAAAGACGGGAGCAAACTCATTCACATCATTTACTCGAACATGCACAGTGGCCCTGGTGCAAAGAAACACGAGCAAGAATTAATCAGCTGATGAGGAATGGAACACCACCTAAAATTCCTTGCAAGAGGAAAGGGAGAAGTGCAGTAGTTCCAGCTCCAACCATCAGAAGCAAGGAAAGGAAAGGGACCTGGGTTTCAGCACAGCAGTGTCAGCCCACAGGATTTTGGGCAAAGGTTTCCAATCCCAAAGAAAGAGGGGGGAAAAAAATGAAAATAAAATATGAACCTCCTGCATATGCAGTAACATATGACACTATCCTTAGGAAAAATTGTCAAATACTCCTCATTTCTAATGTATACACTCATGTGGCTCAGAGTCAGTGAACAGGACCATCATGTTTCTCTCTGAGTACTATTAACTATTATCAAAGCTAGAGAAAAATCTTTTTGGCTACAGGAAGAGCTCCACAGCATTTTTCAACTCTATGTCTGTGACAGACTGTATTTTGTAATATACAGGAAGCACCACACAGACTTACTTGTGTGATTTTTTGGTATTGGCCCCATCAGGTCCCTCTCCACAGTCATAAGCCTGGATGGTGAATGTGTGTTCCTTATGTGCTTCACAATCCACTGGTTCCTTAGCCCGGATCAACCCCTCACCAGTAGCTTTGTCCAAGATCACAGCTTCAAAGGGTACCCCTGCTCCATGGATCCGGAAGCCACAGATTTCACCTGGTACCCAAACAGAGAAAGAGGAAGGAGAGAAAGGAAAGGCTTGAGGAGAGCAGTAATTTTCCATTCCTTGTGACACTTTCCCTCTTCTCCTTTCACAGAGCATTTGTATCCTTGCAGTATGGCGCCTCACTTTCCTATATTTTCTTCATAACTGACAGTCTCCTTTCTCCCTCACTATCACCTGTCTTTCTGGTGCAATTGCTTGTTCCCTAGGAATTCCTTCTATCGTCTCTCACAGTCATTTATGGTACAGATTGCCCTCTACTGGAGACTATTGCCACGGCAAGCAGACAGCCAGCATCAGCAAAGACTAGAGGTTACGACGCTGTGTTAAGGTTATATAGGCACAGCACTGAGGGACCACATTGCAATCACTGTTTCTCCCCCCTTTGCCTTACCAGTGAGGCCAGATAGGCCATTTATTACATACTGACAGCTAAAGTATGCAAATCCATGATGTCTCACCCATCCCCACACAGAATGTGCACAGTCCTTTAGGGAATCACAAATAGGGTCACCAAAATCCTGAAGTGCAGTTCTCAGGCACAACCTTTCCTCTCCAGAGGCTGAGAAAGCATGAAGCAGTTCCAGGTACAGCCTAAGCAAGCACCGGGGGTAAAAGACAACTCAGAAAAGCATTGTCTGGATTTTCAGAGATTTGTGCTTGCTGTGAGGGTTGTGGACTTGAAATCAAATTGTGTCCTACAAGGCTCCTTCACTGCTCATAGAAACAGGACTGTTCACATGATCTTTGTAAACAGCAGAACTGCGTCAAAAAGCTCTACCCTCGTTTCGCTCCCAGATAGGAACAACTCACAGGATCCTGAATCAACCTGTATTCAAAATTGTTTTGAGACTTCTCTGGGGAGCTCCTCCAGAATAAGGTCTGGAGGTGGTCATTTCCTGAACAGATTTAGAATCTGGCACAGCGATGTATTTGACCCTATTTCTGCCTCTTTGGAGGTCTCCACCTGTCTCTCACCCTCCCCAGAGCTGTTACCCACCTACCTGCATAGCGCAACGGTGCATCCTTGTCCAGTGCAAACAGTGGTGGGTTAAGCAGGACCGTGTTATCATTCTCCATGACGATGCCCTGATACTCGGCTTCAATCCAGGGCTTGTGCTTATTTGCTGAGATAGATTTGGGGGAAGGGATGGAGCACAGGAATGCGTTAACCACAAATGACAGGCTTAGCAGAGAAAGAGCAGAATGTCATCCGCTGGCAGGTGACAATCACCCCTCCCCACCTTCTTCTCTGACAATAAAGAAGGCTAAAAATACGTTGGGAGGAAGGAGCTATCTTTCTTCAGTTCTACCTAGCTTCACTCTTGGGAGACCCCATCAAAAATACTGTGTTCCTTCTGGCCTCCTCACTACTATCTTGTTAGACATGTGTGGAAAAGCATTTGGAGGATCAGGAAGACTGAAGAGATTAAAAAAAAAAAATGGCAAAAAATACAAAAAAAAAACAAGAGGCAAAATTAGTCTGGTTCTGAGGTCAGACTCCAAATAAACCCTTTAACATATAATTAAAGGACCCAAGATACATCTTTCCTTGGGGTGTCCTCAGGGGACAATCTCATATGCAGCCATTAACACTCCTACCTCACATCCTCTGGGCGAAAGAGCAGGATCTGCAAATGCACACCCAGGCCCACTCTCAGTCAGTCTTCCTATGCACATAACAACCTAGTTTCAGCGTCCCTTGCTCCTTAGTTCCTCACTCCTTCCTTCTTCACTCCATGGAGAGCACCATATTCCCTTGGCCCCTCCTTGCTTATTCCGTTGGCTGGAGCCCAGCCAGGTTTGGCATGGAGGCAGCAGCCAGCAGGAGGCTCCAAAAAATGTCACAGGCCCAGAAATAGCAAATTAATCTTTATCACATAGGCTCCGGGAAAGGGAAAGGGAGAAATAGATGGGTGGGGGGATGGGAGGAAAGAGAGAAGAAAAACCATTACAAATTAACCCCTCCCCTCCCCCATGCCCACTCCCTGCCAAATGGGCCTCAGAGATTATAGTACATGGCCTAGTTACAACCCTCATTCCCAGATAATCCCCCCCTCTCCCACCCCGTGGAGACCAAGATTTATTACAACCAGTCAATTCTTTGAGCACAGCATGGCTCAGAGTAGGTGGAGAGTAAAATACACAGCCTTTCCCCTCAAGGGCACTACTTCCAATATGTGAATCCATTCTCTGCAGCCAAGTCCCCTAGAGTACCACGCTGAGAAGAGAGTTAAGCATCGACTCAAAAGGGACAGCATCCATTACAAACTCGGCCACGGTCACTTTGCACACCAAGACCAAAGGATGCGGTTGCAGCAGCAGGCAGGACCACGGGTCAGAATGGGAATGCACCAGCAGGGCAGAGCCAGCAAACACGGCTTGGCACAGCAGCGAAGGTTGCACATTTGGGTTTCTCTCTCGCCATATTGGTCAAGATTATAAAGCACTGCGTAGGAAACCCAGAGAAACATCCATCCTGCTCAGCATGCAGGCAGAATTCTTCCTGTGTGCAAATGCCCACGTTTTCCCACACTCCTCCACTGCCCCCGCCGGCTTCCTCGCGGTGACGGCTCCAGTCCGCACACCGCACCACTGAGGTGGGTGCATAGCTACAAATGCCAAAAATGCCCTGTTGCTGGGGTAACAAGCAGGTGCTAGAAGGATATAGCCTTTGCTGCATCCACCTGCAACTTGGGAATCACCAGCCTGGTTTCTTAGGAAGCAAGTTCCTGGGGATTAGAAAAACAGGCTCCTACCAGCTTCAAGAAAGCTCGTGCCTGACTAAAATCATTTGCCAAGGTAGTCAGATGTTTCATAGAGTGCAAATTCACAAAGAATACAGAGAGAGAGAGAAAAGCAGGGCATGAAGGACATTGCCTTGTACCTGGACCACACAGCACTGGAGTAATACAAATAAATACCCCCGCCAACACACAGTGCTCTGTGCTGCGCCCGCTGTCTGCAGCCAGGACTAGCCCTGCCTCTGCTGAAGCACAGAAAGCACTTTAAAATGTCACATTCCCTGATGACCCTTGCACATATTCAGAGTCCCCCACTCTCTCTGGCTGCTTCACTGACTCCCCTGGCATGGGCATCTTGTGTCTGTCTCACAGCCACTCCACCAGCAGCCTACCTCTTTCTCCATCACTCGATGGAGAAACATCGCAGAACATCTGCATTGAGAATGTCTGAATGACAGCATTACGGTATGTTTTTATTATTATTTAGCAAATAAAATACATTTTTATGTAAGCACCTTGCATAGTTAGCATGTAACAGTATGATAACTCCCATAGGCAGATACCAGCTGCATTGAACCAAGCTGGAAAGATAGACGTAGTGAATGGGTTTCATGAAGCTGGAGGGGTCTGTAGAGAGGCAATACATTCTCTCTGAGCATACTAAGGAGGGGAGGAAGGGCTAAACCCACAGTGGGAAAACTGAAACAAAAGCAAAACAAGTGGTTTAAAAAAAAAAAAAAGAAAGAAAGAAAGAAAGAAAGAAAAGGAGGAGGGAATACTGGCAGAAAAGACTTTAGAAAAAGAGTGGAAAGAGATGGAGCGAGTAGCCGAAGAGAGCGAAGCGATGAGATGTGGGGATGAGAGTGCCCGAGACGGCAGCGCACGCCCGAGGCGCGGGAGCCGCCGGGGACAGAAACGTGACAGCTGCGGGCGGGCGGGCGCGGGGCTGCGCGGCTGCTGCCACAGCGGCCCCGCTGCCCTCGCCGCCGC
>JAWLRI010000217.1:3095778-3125282 GCA_034781795.1 Crypturellus tataupa | reverse complement strand
TCAGGGTTAGGAGTTCCTCCTTCCCCTTCTTCTCTCCCCTCTCTGTGCCCGGTGCATCCTGGCACACAGGGTCAGTCGGACCCAGCCCGCAGGCCGGGGGATGGACAAACTCCACCTTCGGTTGCCCAACTCTCCCCCTGGGTGCGCAGGAGCAGGTACCACTCGGGGGTCCCAGCCCTCAATTTGAGGTTCCTGCCTTCCTCATCCTCCTCCTCCTTTCCAGCTGTTTGACCTGCAAAGCTGGTTTGGAGGACGTCTGCGGTTAAGTCAGCTCGAAGCCCGGTCGAGCGGCCGCCTTCAACTGGTTTTGGAGGAGGTCGGCCGTGACCCTGGCTGAGCAGCCGCCTCCGTGCCCCTTCTCACTCAGCCCAGGTGGGCAAACATCTTCTTTCTCAAGGTCTGGATTCTGCTGCTCACAGGAGATTTTTTTATGACCTTACAGATCATAAACATTTCTACCTCCTTATACAGGGGGGAAAGAGGTTGGGGTGGTTTTTTTTTTAGCTTTGTTGTTGTTTTCCCCCCCACACACACACAATCATTAGAATAAATACTCATACTTCTTAGTTTCGTCTGCTGCTGGCCTTGAAATTCATGGTATGAATTGTGGCTTTGGTGGCAATGCATTTCCACAAGGAGAAAAGGTGATAACTCTTCTGCCTGGTTATCTTTTATTTTATTTTATTTTTCCCCAAGAATAAATCTGGAGGGATGGACGAGAGAAAATATCATTGGATCGGTGGTTTCGCAGGCAGAAGGGTATCCGCTAGAGACGAGGGTGTGTGTTTGTTTTGCTTTATTCTGACAAATACCATCTTTTGTGTTAGTTGCAGACTGTGCAGGGCACGTGACGTGAAATGCAAAGGGGAAGAAGGAAGAAAATGCAGCAGATCTAGGGAAGTTGGGTTTTGAATTATAGTTTATCGTAAAAACTGCAGTAAAGACCGAGGCTGTGGTATAAAAACACAGGAAGAAACTGTCTCCTTCCTGAAGAGATTCTAATATTGGGTCCCAATCCTGTAAAGAATTACAGCGGTCTTAAACTTAATGCATAAGGTAATGAAGTCATCAGGACTCCAGGACTGTGAATTGCCATCTTTACTGCAGAGTATTACACCTGTGCAGATGACTGTTCTGTTGAGGCTGATATCCAGTGTAGAGAGTTAATGTTACCCTGTGGGTACTGCCAGGGCTACAAACACCAGTGTCTGGACAAAGGGGTTAGAATTGTATGTATGTCCAAAAAAATCATATTATTTCATGTTAATTCATTTGTGTCTGTGAATGGTATCAAACTCTGTATTTTCAAGCTTTGAGTGCTTGAATTGCCCCTTTTGTTGTTTTATTTTAGCACATCTCCTGTTTCCTTTATCATTAACCCTACAACGAAATTCTAGGGTTTGGCAGGTTGCTTAATTTGTGGGAAAAATCTGGTGGTGGAGTTAACTTTTCTGAGTGCAGATTTTTGGCTTGCAAAGGACAGGTACCAGATTACCCCCCCAAACCCTTTCATTCAAAACTGCCTTTATCTTTTGGCCTTGTTTTTTTCCTGGGAAAAGAGCTCTTCTGGTGCAGCTTTCTTCCTCCTCTATTACCGTTCGTCTGGTGCTGATCTTGCATTTCTTGGTCCTCTGCTATATCTAAAACAATAACCGCAAAAGTGCTACCTTGCATTGTTCCAACCCCTAAAATTCCTTTTATTTTGAATGATAAAAGGTGCCTCCGTTTAGCCTGAGGCCCAGGTTTTCCATTAAATTTTACTCAGGCTGTAGCTGCTGCGCTCGCTGACGCTGAGGTGTGATCCCGGCTGTGTCTTTAAGCTCCGCAGTTTTGGTGCCTCCCAATGCAGGAGGGAGTTCAGTGCGTGCAGGTGTATTTTGTGGTATCTGAAAAATATTAAATCTCTGAAGTTCAGTCACTAACGTGTCTTGCCAAAGGAGGCCGCTTTTCCCATGCCAATGAGGGGTCATTGCCTGCTGGACAGGCGGGGGCGGATGGGCAGAACTGCCTGCACGGAGCTCTGTGGCTTTCAGAATCCAGCACGATTTGGGGAGGAGGCAAAATACAGCAGAAAGGTCAGAGCAGGCAAAGGAGAAGAGGGAGGGCAAAGTCACAGAGGGAGAAAGGATAACAGATACGCTGTAACACGGGTTATAAATTAAAAAGGGTTGACAGTGCTGTAGATGGTTCAGCAATTAAATTTATTTTTTCATTATAGAGAAGGAAATTGTCACTCCTTTTAATTCTTGTCTGGATGGTCTAGGTTGTCCAGACTGCCTCAAATAGTGCCAAAACTTGCGTAAGAGGCAGCAAAACAGGGAGTCTAAGTCTAGAGAAACTGCACTGAATCCACAGAGGGGCTGGAAAAACCCCAAGGTGTGTTACCTGCTGTGCAGGTGTTTCCATAGCAGCTCGTCTTGGATAGAGGATGAGCATTAGGAAGTGGATAAGGATTTTTTTTTATCAAGAACAAAGTGTTTGCTGATGGCTTTGAACACAGCGAGCCCCGCAAGCCGTAAGAACGGTTGCTGCTTTTGCTGATACAATTTTTGACTCACTGATTTGTATATATCATGTGGGAGTGTGTGTTTGTGCTTGTAGAAATGATGAATAGTCCCCTGACTCAGCAAAGAAAACTTCACTTTTATCTTAACGTCGTACGGCTGCAGCAAACACGGTCCTGTGCCACCCTCCAGACTTCTGCTGCGTTCGCTCCATCCGCAGTGGGACACGAGCTTCCTCGTGACCTGTCTGTCTGTCGGTGCTGCAGGCACGCTGGTTATTTACTGGTTTTGCCAATAAAACTGGTCTTGGGGTAGGATGCAGCAGTGCACATCTTGGCAAGTATCAACCATAAAGCTACGAATGGCCCAAGTGGTTTCGTAAGGAGCATCTTGCTGTTGGAGTTGGGTACCCAGGTATAAGGCAAGTGACCCTGGGAGTGACATTGCTGTAATAGGTCAAAAAATAATTTCAGGTTCCAGACCACGAAATGACTAGTCTTCTGTGAGTCAGGACTAGAAATAGGCAGCATGGGTGTGGGGTGTGCGAGGTCATCAGCAGCACTTGAGCTGTTGAGCTGGAGGGAGAGGCTCAGCAATACGGTCTCTATTACTGATCCGGGACACATGGTCTGAGGATTAGCGCCATGCCTGGGAACATGGGCATCTCTTATCCCAGGTTTGGGCAGCATATTCACTCGATATGGCCCTGAGACACTCACATTTTTCTTTTTTATGCTTGTTTGACCTTAAGCCTACCCGTGCTGTAGGTTCTCTCTAGGACAGACTATCATGTCCGGGTGCAGAGTGCTCAGAGAAAGGAATTAAAGTTTTAAGCTGCAGGTTTTTGTATAGAGTTGTGTGAATTACCCTTCTGAAAACTCGAAACTTTTCATTGGAAAGGTGGTTTTCCCCTAAAACTGCAGATTTTGTTGATAAAGACTTGGGAAGACTTTATTCCTGAAGGAGGCACACTAAGATTGGATCTGATAGACTTATATATATATTTATACGTCGGTATCTGTATATATATATCTATGCATGTGTATGCGTGTAGATATGCATGTGTGTATATATACATATTTATCATGGCTTAAGTTCAGCCATTGTAGTCCCATTTATTAGTCCTATAATTTTAATTAAATTCTGAGGAAAAGACGTGATAACCTGAAAAAGGCCTCAAATCCCACAAATCTTTCTAGGTAAGCTTCCTGCAAGTGCCAAGAAATGCTTGGTGCTAGATTTAAATGGTGAGATGAATTCCCATTTCTATCCAAATGGAACTCGGTGACACAAAGACCCTTGTTTGCACATGTGCTCCCCTTCTTTTGGGATGCTAGTGTAATGTCTCTTTTTTTAATTCTTATAAATTTATTTTTATCGGTTCTAATGTGTAAAGATAGAATTAAATGTGAGTCTTATTATGCTCATGGGGTAAAACAGCTTCTGGTTAAATAATGAATGTGATGGCCATGAATCAGTGTTATTGTTTATGCATAGATATTTTTGCCACTCTTATCTGTAACTTTCTCTTCCCAACTTCCCTGCAAGTGCCCAGCAAGTGGCAACAACACTGCAAGGAGCAGTGCCCTGTGTTAGCCGGGCATTGAAATCTCCAGGGACGCAGAAAATCAAATGCTGTTTGATAGTAACTGTTTCCAGATGTCCTTATTAGCCCAACATCATTTGATTTAGCAAATGTAGCCCTGCTACTTTATTCATAGCCGTGGAATCAGTTTTAAATCCCATAGGGTAATAGAAATACCCTGTTGCTATTCCCTCTGCTCATTTGCCAATCATACCTAAAATTGTTTTTGCAAGCAGAGTTGACAAAATTAAGTTAAAATTAGTTGTCTTGCTGAAATTGTCTTGCTTGATTGCATTTCAGTGAGAGGAAAAAAATCTCTTTGCTTTTGAATGAGTTGGCCAGTTGGATTTCTGCGCTTGACATACAAGGCATTGCAGTTACAGCAGCTTAGAATATAATTTTAACATTTCAACCAACTTTGATATGCTTAGCCTTAATGCAGTGCACCTAGAAATATTAACACTAAAGGAAAGAAGCTCCAGTCCAGAAGGCTGTCTAGAAAAGCTTTGGATTTAGATAAGGGTTACATTTTTCCTGGTTCTGTTCCAAAATGTTCCTGGTTTTGGAGATATTGTGAATTGAGGAGGATGATTGAGACTGAGTTACTCACCAAAATCCATGGCTTACATAAAGCCTGTCTTATTTTATGTACATAGTTTGAAATGTTATAAGATATCAGCTCCTTCCCCTGCGCTATCCTGAGTGTTTTAGAAATAAGTGATTCTATTTACACAGTAAATCTTTCTTGGACCAAATTTGCTTTTGACTTGTTCAGAACTGAGGAAATCCAAGCTGTCCTATGGTGCTTTCTGTTGTTTTCAATCATTCTCTCTTTTCTTTGGTCCTCTACTAACACGTTTTCCTCCTATGTTTATGGTGTCTTGATTCTTTGAACTTCTGGACTTCCCATCTTTTTCTTTATATTCCAAGATAGCTCTTTATTCACATCTTAACCTCTCTACTCTGAAGGTATCTCCTGTGAACATCAAATGAGGTCCTAAATCTCCCAAATGCCAGAATCTTTGTTGAGCAATTAACTCTAACCTTGTACACACAAAAACATGCATTTATATATTTATCTATTTAAGGTAATATTTTTAAAAGGTCAATAATAGAAATTAATAGCATTTCTATCCTTACTGAAATGCTTAAAGGGTTAAACTATTGCTAAGAGCATTAGGAGAAAAATAGATTCCCAGGGCTTATGTTATTTTATCCTTGTTTCAAGCTGCTCTTTCCTCCTGCTGTACAGTTGTGATTTACTTGTCCCTCTTATTCTGCTGTATGAAGGGAGGTTTGGTCATTCCTGATGGACGTGGATAGCATTCTTTTCTGAGGCAGGATGTGTCTTGGACAGCAGTTCACCACAGAAACGGGTGTCCATAACCTCTGGTTTTACTGTGTGCCACCCTTGGGCAGAGGTAGATGAAATTTGAAACTGGAATAAACTGATCCCTGCTGGTACAGTTTCTCATCATATGGAGAATATTTACTTTTTCTTACCAGGTAGTTCTATTTTTTCCCCAGGAGAGCAGATTAGAACAGCTTATTCTGGGTGTAGAAGGTACAAAGAAGAGAAAGCCAAAAAATGCCACCTATTTTTTCCTCAGAAATCTGTGCAGCTGCTAAAATACATTCTCTAATCTTTGCCACAACTAGAACTGCTGAACCCATGAAAGACATGTCCGTGCTTGAGCAGAGCAGTTCAAAAGTAGCGTGTAAATAGATAAGGCTTAATTCAACTAATGGAGGAAAAATAAATCAACATAGTAGTTTCAGTAGGCATGGCCAGTGCTGCTATTTTATATCTTTTTCTCTTTTTTTCTTTTCCAACAAACACAACTGCGATAAGAGGCCAAGCTGACAGATTCCCTTTCTTTGCTGGTGCAGCAGGAAGGTTCATGAAGCCGGTGGCCAAGGTGGCTCCCTTGCAGGTGAAGGCATTTCAGTTTCAAAGTACAAGAGCTTGAAGTCTTGAAACGGAGATCATCAAACACCAATAACTGCGGCTTGCCGCAGTGGTACTGTTGCAGAGAGGCCTCTTTGAAAGGGGCAGTGCGGGGTATGTGGAATCTTGCACTCGGTTAATCGCTCGGTTAATGTTACCAGGGTTTTGAAGAGGCAGAACTCGGGTATGAAGAGACCATCAAAGGGCACTAGAAAAAGGGGAACACCCACCAAATTGCTCTCGATGGTCCAAAAAAGGGTCTACAGGATCTGTTCAATCTCATTGCCAAAGCAGCTCTGAAAATGGACTTTCTTACTGACTCTACTTATGGGGAAAAGCAAGTGCAGTGGGCTTCAAGCCCCAGCACACGGGAGCCAGCTGCAGTCCCCAAAGCATCTTCAGCCTGGCACATACATACTGCTAAACGTATCACAATATACGTGGCCTGCATATATTTCATGATTAACCTTCAGAAAAGTGATACTCTGCAGAGTGAAAATCTGAATTTTCACCTAAGGATGATCTTTCAAGTTCTACCTGAGTTATTTAACAATTTTTCCCCCTTAAACTACACTTTGCTAAGTACATTTTTCATCAAAGAAACTATTTGTCACCAGAATTGCAAAACTTCCTCTGTGGTGACCTTCAAATCTTGTGTCACTGCTTTCCCAGACAGGCTCTTTCAGCCTGTAGATTTAGGTTGTGCCTAGCTCCCAAATGTATTATGCTGCATTTGGCTCCATTAAAATGCATTTTGTACGTTACCAGCAATTCAGATTTCCCTGTAATAGCGACTTGCCTTTGTTATTTGCTGCTCCACAAAGATTTGTGGCAAGAGCAAACTTCACCAGCGAACAACTTATAACCCAGTCTTACTGCTGCCAGCTGCGTGGAGGGATGTGGAGTGCTCTGTGACCAGGGGCTGGAGGGGGACCTTTGCTCTGAAGGAGAAACAGCGTTTTCAAGTCAGTGAACCAGTTGAGTGTGTTGCCATCACTTCATAGAGTATAGGAGGTTCTCAATCAAAAGTCATGTTAAAAGGTAAAGTATATGGTATTAGCATGCCGTAACTGGCACAAATCTTCATAAATCTTAAACAAATGTGGCAATAGATTTGTGGGAACACTGAGTGGCTTCCTGGTCATTGTGGGTAGTGTCCCAGGTGAGCAACTTTGATGATTTCTGTACCACCAACCTGGGATGTAGGTGACCTATGGTCCTGCTGGTTGATTTAAAAGCAAATGTATCATTTTTTGGAGGGGATGGGATACCTTGATAATCCTGAAATCTTTGAGAGTTTCCAAATGTGGAGCAAAGATCTGTGCAGCATCCATGGTACCTCTCTACCAGTATGTTCCAGCTTCTGGGGGTGTCTGTGTTCTCTGTGATGAAATTGGACACTGATATTTGGAACTTTTATACTTCAATTAAATACCTGCAGTTCTGAATTTGAAGTTATTGCAACTTGATAACCCTGAAAAGAAAAGGATTTCCTTTGGTTCTGTCCACACTATGCGAAGGGATTCCCTGGGCATGGGGAAGGGGATCGTTTAACCAGAGAGGCTGCCAGAGTCGCCTGGCTGAGGGAGACTTGGGAAAGCATCAGCCCTCCAGGGATGCCGTGGGCACACAGCAGATTTGTTGTGACTTTTAAATCATTTTCCCTAGTAGATCTGAGCTCTCTGTATTTCAAGGGTTATCTTATCTCACGTTTACATTCTTGCAAAACTTGCCCTTAACTATCACAAGCCTGTAGTTACTTTTTCATGTGCTTGCTTTAATAAAAAAAAAAAAAAATGTTTTCATCTCCAGCCTCTTTAAAGGACTTAGGATCCTATCTCATTGTGTAATGTGTGTTGAGCTTTTGTGCATATAGTAATTACAAATCTGCAAGATGGAATTAATGACACCTTGCTCTGTATGATGACTTGGGAGAATTTAATGAGTTTTGTCCTCCTGATTGAGTGTTTCCAAGTGGCAAGATTTACTCCTCAAGGGAGGAGAGGAGAGGAACATCTCTTGGCTCACGGGTCAGCTCCAGGGCTCATGGAGATTCCAGGAGCAGGTCCTGCGGGCACGAGGTTTATGAAGGCTGATGGAGGGACAGCGGTAGAAAGGTTCCTTTGAGCTTGAATTGAGCGGAGATCTGTGCAATATGTACAAATACCTGAGGGGAGAACGTAGGCAGGATGGGGACAAACTCTTTTCCATGGTTGGCGGTGACAGGACAAGGGTAACAGGTACAAGTTGAACCCCAGGCAGCTCCATCTCCACATGAAGAACTTCTGTGCTGTGAGGGTGCCCGAGCCCTGGCCCAGGCTGCCCAGAGAGGCTGTGGAGGCTCCTGCTCTGGAGATCTCCAAACCCGCCTGGATGCCGCCCTGTGCCCCTGCTCTGGGTGTCCCTGGAGCAGGGGGTGGACTGGGTGATCCCTAGAGGTCCCTTCTAGCCTCAACCAGTCTGTGACTCTGTGTCCTTGGCAAGCGCTGCTGCACGCCGGGTGCTCCACTAAATGTTGGAAGTAGAAGCGTCGACTTCCCTGGGCGCAGGGAAACGCGTCCCCGTGTGCAGGAGGCCGCTGTGCACGGGCACAAACAGCTTGGGCAGCGCACGCTGCTCCTCCTCCGGTGCTGCTCCCCGCATGGAGCCAGCGCGAGGACAGCCCGAGAGGCTGCGGGAAGCTTGGATGCGTTTCCACTGCACCGCCAGTGTGGAGAGAGAGATGGCACCCAAAAGGAAAGAGAATTTATATGCTGTGTATCAGTGGATTTTCCCAAAACATCACAAAGGGCAAATTACTCGAGAACTTTTATCGAGTGACTGAGTTTGTTTGGATTAAAAACCTTTCAGCTCTATTTTCACTCAGCTCCCGTGTTTGTGTGATTGCTTCAATTTGCATTTATGGGCCTAACATATTGAAGCATCAGCTCTCACATCCAGAAGCGGCAGTGTAAAACTATGCACTAGGAATTTTTATTTAATTAAAGTACTAATTAAAAAAAAAAAAAAAAAAAAAGACAGTGGAGTAAATGAGAAAATACCGAAGAGTAAAGGGGTCACTTGTTTTCTAGACCTGCCACCAGTGTCTGTGGGGGGCATTGCATTCATTTCTTTATCAGTGGATTGTGTTTGCCTTTGAAGTATAGAGAAACGAAAAGCTCTGCATGGTTGTGCTGAGAACAGCGACATTAAGGGCCACTGTGGATTCATGGGTTTGGTACTGTTTGAGGCTCTTGCATTGCTCCGTTAGTTTTTGGCAGAAGACTGGGAAAATAGACGGGAGAGCAGCCGCTTTTTCAAATCTGTTCAAGTCGGCAAGGCCTGGCTGGGGCTATTTCCATGCAATGCATCATTGCCCCCTTCCATTTCCCTGCAGTTAGGGCTGCTCTCCTATGCAAGATGCATATAGTTATGATTCAGCTGGTATCTGAAACTGTACAAGAGGAGTCAGTGCTTTTATTTCACCCAGAAAATGGGGCAGACGCAGCTGGTCGGACATAGCCTGAACGTGCTGTGGATGCTGAGGATCCAAAAAATGGATCTCCCCTTTTTTTTTTTTTTTTACCTTTAACTCAATATAGATAATATCGATCGTGTCCAAGGAAGCAAGTGTGTTGGGGAATGCGACTGGTCGCTGAGGTAAAACTCTTCTGATCTCAATAGCATTTTTTGAAGGCCAGACAGACTGGAATCAGATTCTATGAGAATTTCCTTTGTCTGCAGTGTAGCTGGGCGCTGCTTGACTAGGATCTTTGCAGCTGATTTGTATGTGCATTCTGCAATGAGTTTGAATAGAAGGGTTATATTTTAGTACAATGCATCTTAAAATACAAACTTGTGAGCAGCTCCTCACCATTCCCCTGCGCAGAGCCAGCTGCAGCGCAAGGGAGCCCTCTCCAACAGGGAGAGATGTTTTCTAGCCCTTGAGGTACATCCAGTCCTTTTCTAGCCCTTTAAAGCACATTCTACATGAGCATATTACAAAAGAAATGCCAAGTGTAGCATTTTTGAGCTGTTCCACTCCATCAAATTCATTATCCTCGTCTTGGAGGACGAAAAGGAATAGCAGGGATTTCCTGCGGCTTGTAGAAATACCTGGAATTTGGGGTCCCTACCCCAGCAGTAGACTCGCTTGCTGCTCCGTGCATCCCCTGCGGCTTGGGAGAGGGGAGCGGGACCGCAGGGCGCCTGCATCAGAGCAGCCGGAGGCTGTTTCCTCACGTGGAAAGCGGCAATTCCAGGGTGCCCTGTGAGCTGGGCAGCACTGTGGAGCATGGAGTAACATCGACAACCCCTTGTGTGCTGGATTTACCTTTGGGTTTGGAGGTGGCGCTGACTCGGAGGGATTCCCCACTGGCATCTGCCCCGGGCTGGCTTCTCCTTGGCGATGGACAGCTCTGCAAGTAGTGGAGAAGAAAGCAGTTTTAGGGAGTTTTTTTCTCTGTTCCACCACTCCGCTTGGTTTCATGTATCTTGGCCGACCTTCCCAGAGCAGCAAAATGTCGTTTCTGCCTCTGAATTTCCTCTGTGGGGCTTTATCACCTCCCCGCCTCCCTTCCTCTGTGATTAAAGCTGAGTGATAAGTCTGCCCTTAAAAATCTTTTTAAAGGTTTTGAGATAGCTGCCTTTGCAGACAGCCGCAGGGCTATGATTATTCATCGGAATTAGTTTACAAGAAAATATTTAAAATATTGCCTATCGTAAAACTTTCTTTGGTTGAAACGAGAGAGTACTTTTCTACTGAAAAGTCAATTTGTGTTAGAGGGAAAACATTTCATGTGCCCCAAAGAAAAATATGGAATCCCTTGAGGTGATCCACTCCAGCCGGACACACCGGTGCTGCTGTCCTGCCCTCAGCACGCGATATGCATTTTGGGATCAATTATCCAGGAGCTCTATGGGACGGAAGGGACTATCACCAGGCTTCTTTCTTCTTGAGGACAGAGGTTTTGATTAATTTTCCCCTCTCTCTTCAGGATTAGCACTTTGCATTATATGTATTTCAAGACAGGGGAAATTGCTTACTTGACAGCTGTGGATAAAACATGAAATTTTAGATAATGTTCTAAATTCACCGGGGACAAACCTGCTTCAAGGTAATTTATAAATTAAACCAAATTCAAATACTGTCTCCTGGCATGTATCTGTAATTAGAAAACTCAGTTGAAGAGGGAGGAGATGGCTGGTATACAAATTATTCTGCAGTTAAAAATAGGGATGCCTCGAGATTGGGTGATACCAGGCAAGCTGTGTGTTGAATAAGGTTTCTGGAGTCTGCATTTAAAAAGTTTAAATGAAAAAAAACTTTGTGGCTGGGAAACACCACAGCCCCCTTGGCTTTGCAGACTGTGATGTGCTGCAGCGGGAGAGACGCCGCTTCCCTGAGCACACGGATCAGGGCAGAAAAGCCAAGGAAACCTCCTCCTCCGCGGGAGCAGCGCGTCTGCAGCAGATTGCACTTTCATTCAATTTCTTTGTAAGGGGCCATGTGTCAAAAGCCTTTTTCCCTGGATCTGCTAAAATGGTATACGGAAGGACAACATATTTTCTTCACCTTTTACCTCAGAGCAGTAAACGCCGTTGCTGGAGACCATTAAACGCGGTTGTGTCAGCGCTGTTCGCAGCCTGGCACTGCGGGTTAAGCAGCGGTGACGTTAATGGCAGGTGACACCCGCCAAGCCCCGCGTCGCGCTCAGGTACTTTGGCAGCTGCTGCTGCTGCTGCTGCTGCTGCTCTCCCCTCATTGCTGTCGTTTCCCGGGGTAAGGCTGCCCTGCAACGCTGCTGCTTGAGGAGAGTGAAAAATGGGTGCAAAAGAGGTGTTATATGCGAAAGGAGGAGGTGCAACAGGGGAGGACGGCTGCTGCTCCCACCTGCAGCTCCCTCCGTCCTGCCACAAGCCAAATTCCTGCAGCACCTGCAGTTAGGAACACAACTGCCTGGAGAGCCAAGGGCGCAGTTGTCTTCTCACTGCGTTTGCTTTGCAGGTTTGAAAGAGGTCGACGAAGGCAACTATTAGGGTTTGCTGCTTTAAAGGAAATATTACCTGTTTTCCAAAAGTAGAAATAAGAAGATGAAACGGGACATTAAAACGTGCAACATGGTGAAGGCAAAGCAATTGTTACTTGGATTGATTTTTTTCTCCCCGAAGTAAAATTTTGCAAGGCTTCTAATTCAGAAAATGAATCTCAAAACTAGGTTTTGATATTGCAATAAATACAGGGGCAGGAGAGTAGGATGCAGT
The DNA here is from genome assembly GCA_034781795.1 of Crypturellus tataupa. NCBI lineage: Eukaryota > Metazoa > Chordata > Aves > Tinamiformes > Tinamidae > Crypturellus > Crypturellus tataupa. The sequence continues at coordinate 3,113,002 of JAWLRI010000217.1, read as the reverse complement.
AGTATGGGGAAAAAAGGCAGGATGAACTTAGTGGTATATGTGATTAGAAACAGGAAAACCTCATTCTTCATCACTGTAAGGGTATGCTTTAACCATAACTTATGTTTAGATCTGTTGGTGACCTTATTAACTGTGTAAAACTTAACATTCTGCTTGAAGATGGGATCCATTTCTGTATTCCTGCATAACCCGCCCTGCTGGAGCTTTCCCCATCGCTGTGATGAATCCTCAGTCAGCAGGCACTGCTGATGCTGTTGTGCTCTGAAACATTCCTTCAAAATGATCTGTCTCTTGTTCCTAATTTTTTAATAGCCTTACCAAAGCAGAAGCTACCTGGAAGCTTTGTTAATGGCTTTTTTGGATACATTTACACGCTTTTCTTCTTTTTTTTTTTTTTTTTTTGCTCATGCTGAATGCTGTGAAGTGGATATTTGATGCTGCATTGTGATGGATAGACCTCTCAATATTTTAGCAGAAATTACTCCAATAAACGAATTACTTTCTCCAATGTATGGTATCTGAACCGAGATTGCGGGTACATTTCTTACAGGCAAAATAGCTGTCAGACGAAAATAGCTGGGTTTGAACTTTTTTCCTAATTTGCAACACAGCCCTCAGCTGTCACTGTGTCTCCTGCGTCTTGCCTTAAGAAAGAGTCTTTATTTCATCATCTGCACGGTTGTGTCTTCAGAAAGTAGAGCTTTGCCTATTTGTGTTGAAGGCAGGGCCTGGAGGACAAATGCTTCTGCTTGATTTAATACACTGCAATCGATAGCGCTGTGAATCACTAACAGGCTCCCTTCATCCCTGGAAAACTTGGTGCAGGTAGATGGGAAAGCAGCATCAATGCGCGGCTGAGCCCTTGTTATTCCTGTAGGATGCAGTAAGCAAGCATCCCATGTTAACGAAGGCGAGCACCTTTGCTCCTTGTATTTTGTAGTTAATATCAGGCCTTCTGCCAGACACAGCCCAAGCGCAGAGGCTGTGAGTGGAGCCCTGCGGCTCCTTTCCAGGCTTCGGCTGAGGATGTCCTGCCCAGGGCCTTGATCCCAGTGCAGGGAAGACTGTGGGTTTTACGCTGGAGGAAGGAGAGGGAGAGCTGAGGAATTGCCCTGGGTGCCGATGGCACCAGCTATGTAGGGGCAGGCGAGGGGGTCTATGTCCATGCCACAGCTCAGCTCCCAGCCCCAGGTGGGAGCTGAGGGCTTCAGCTTCCCAGCAGTGCGGGCTGCCCTGCAACAGGGCAATAAAATGCTTCTCTTTATGTGCCTTGGCTCCTTATCTTCTCTCCTATGAAGATTTGGGGCTTAAAAGGAGGAAAAGAGATCAGAGACTTGAGAGGGAGCTGTAGTGGGAGAGGAAGTGATAACACCCCCAGCCCTGCAGGATTGCTCTGTGATACGGCTGGGTTTCCACTTCTATCCCTTCCACTTCCATCCCTTCTTCGGATTAAGCAGCTCTGAGGTGCGAGAGCTGGAGCGTTTGCTGCTGCACAAGGGCAGCGATACATTTGTGCTGAGTAAAGCAGCAATTGAAGGGTGAGTGGGCACACAATAGCTAACCCTCCTCCTGATGATTTGGGTTAAAAAGCAGGGAAGGGGAAATTAGGAAACGTAATTTTTTTTAGTAGTTACTGCTGAGAACTAAAAATAGAGGTGGACCAAAATGTGAACTGAAGGTAAAAGTTTTAGCTGAATTTCCATCAGTGGCTGCTCCAGACTGTGCTCCAGTCTGTCCTGCTCCTGACTCTGCTTGATCTATTTATTTATCTAATTTCAATTATTTCAGTATCTTGATGACATTTTCTCCAACAGGAGAAACTGATGCCTGTTGAACTTACAGATCAAGTCTGACTGATCACGCCCTGACAATTTCCCATGGCTTTTAGTCATTTTCAATTTATCCAAGAGCAAGTTTCTTATGTCTTAAAAGATGCTACGTTTCCTGGTTCCTTGGACAGGAAATTACTGTAAACCAGTTGTCAGTTTTCTTTCTGATACTTCCACAAACCCAATTAAAACTAATACCGATCAGCTGTGACTCTTGAGAAGCCTATTAAACAAAAAATTTTGAGTAGACCCAACTTAAAATATGGGACTACATCAGTTTTAATATCCATTACGCCACTGCCATAAAAGCGACAAGAACGGCGTATACTGTGTAAAAGAAATTTGTTATAGTCACTTAAAAACTTGTTTTCCATTATTATTAACTACTGGGAAATTGGATATGAAGCAAAAACATTCTCTGTCACGTTATGGGTTTTTGTGAGGTGCCACTTAATGCTTCTGGACCTGAGCCAGGTGCTTCTGCTGGCCAGTGCTTTGCTCATGCTGGTGAAGTCCTGCAATGTCCTCAAGTGCTGGTTGGTGAGACGTGTGGTGGGATTTTTAAACATAAGCTTTGGTTTTCATACCTGTGCAAGGTAAGAAACTTAATTTTTTGTTCTTGCTGACCAGGCCTAATCTTAAAATTGAGCAATACTTGATTACAACTCCTAAACTCACTCAGTGAAACTGCAAGGGTTCAGAAGCACTTGTAGAGCAGACTGTGCTCTGCAACAGCCAGGACAGTAGCGCATAAAAAAGACATGAGAGATGAACTGCAGAGCAAACTGAGTTAGAAACAGTTACAGCGGTGTAATGAATTGGTGTCTTTAGTAATTAGCCAGGGCTGAAGTGATCTGCTGTGGATTATATTCTTCGACTCTCTCTAATAATCCAAGTCACATTTCCCCCGGTTGACGTTTGCCAAAGGCCTCAAGTTAAATGTATTTTTCTGGTGTTTCATAGCTCACTTCTGAATACTTAAAACCTGAAAGTTAATGTTGAGCATTTCAGTTCAAATCATCCATTCTGCAATTTTGTATGTTCTGCCTTTATTACAATTCCATCCTTTAAGTCAGAGGCATCAGACATTACAGCTGTTCAAACACAAACTTGTCTGGATTCAGGAATGAAGGGTAGGACCCCTCTCCAGGAGTAGCTCTGTGCAGAGCAGCCTGCCCAGGGGAGCTCCACCAGCATCTCCAGGGCTTTCCTATGGCCGGGTCCTGTTGGCCACGTGAAGCCAAGGACAGGATGGTCCTGACCATCCTGAGGGTCTGCAGCAGCATCTTGCTTTGGTGTCCCTGAAACCCCGGGTTTCTCCCCAAGCTGGATCCTTTCTGCTTCTGCTGGCTTCTCATTCATTAAGATTTTTTTGTTTTTTTGTTTGCTTTTGAATCAGCAATTATTTCTTTCTCTCTATGTGTCTATGATGTTATTACAAACATCAAAGGCTCATAAGAATAACATTTAAAGTCCTAACATAAAAATAGCATAAATGGATCAAGGTTAAAATACATATCTATGTTTTGAGTATTTGATGCTTCTTTGTGAATATTTGATGGTCTTTGAGCTTTTGATATTTTTCTCAAGTTATACTTTCAAGTTTTCTTTCATAGCTTTGAGGCCTGTAGTCTCATAGTAGCAAAGAGAACTGATATTTTCGTTAATGTCTTGTTTTTGGGAACGGGAGCTTCAGCAGCACTTGTGTCAGCTTGTTCATGTTGCTTGTTTACGGGATCCTGGGAGTGTTGAGAAAAGTAGCACAAGTAATAGTGGAAATTATGAATGCTCAGTTATATATGTTTACTGTTTTCTGTTTTGCTTTTAAGAAAACTTTGAAATTGTCATCTTGTATGTAAACCCCAGGCAGATGCATGTCAGGTGTTGGCATCAGGATTATGAAGCTGGAAAACAGACTTGAGCAGTCAACAAATTTTGTATTTTCGTCTTGCTCAAAATATGTGTATGTTGATAAAATTTACTAGCATTTATTTGCATAGTGCAAAAGCCATTAAATACTGCTGCTTATCTGGTCTTTAGCCCCGTAGCATTTATAGCAAAGATGCTGTTAGCTGAGTTGTGTTATTTAATCTGGTGTTCAAAAGAAAATGTCAGCCAGACCAGCTATGAAAATTAAACTATTCCAGTGCCTTTAGGACTTTTTTTTTTCTTCCATTGGCTTCAAACTAAAATAAACATAGAGATTTTTCTATTCTTTTCTGAAACCCCTTTTCTGTCCCTGTTTCTCTTTCTGCGTGATTGTGAACTTCTGCATCTACTTTTCCTCGCTGCTTTTCCAGTGTCTTTCATTGCTCTTGCTTGCTCTTGCATTCCATTTCTTCCTCTTTTTATATTTAAATCCTCCTACCCACTTGTGCTGGTAGCAGTGTGGTCCCCAGAGCCCCCCGTTCGCGGTGCCAACGGCGTTTCGGGTCGCGGTGCCCCAGCCTCGCGCTCCGCAGACGGAGGTTGTGTGGCCTCGCTGCCCTCTTGCTTCTTGGTTGCCCACAACACGTCTGTGCCTGCTCGGTGGGGTCTTGCCGGAGCTTTCCAATTTTTGACCCTCTCTTGTGCTTTTCAGGTACCGCATGAAGTTCGAAACGTGACTTATGCCTCGGCTGGCCTGTAGGGTTGTAAAGGGCTATTGAAGTTTTGGATGAGTTGCCCCTTCTTGAAAAAGATAGTGGAGCCCATCCATGGCTCGCTTTAGTTGCTGTGAAGATTATTAAAAGTTTATTTTTTAATCTCGGCCTATGCTATAGCAGAGAAGGTTTTATTCCATTCCCATCACAAGTGCTTGAACGGGCGTCCTGGGGAGATGGGCGCCTCCTCTGCTTGAGCACTGTAAAGGTGTGTGAATGATCAGCAGGGTTTTATCAGCCTCTTGTATAGGAGGAGAGAATTTAAGAGAGGGAAACATGACCATGGTAATATTTCGTATAAAGAGAACCTGAAAGATGTGCAAGAACGAACTGAACTTTTATTAACCATGAATGAATGTTAACAATGAGTGAAAATTCATGGCAGCCTGTTCTCTTTTGCTGTTCGAGCAGCCTGAAATGTAAGTAATCACTGTGCAAAGGCTTCTCTAAAAGTTTTGCAAAATGGGGCATGCCTACTAACTTGCACAGCAATCCTGTTCTCATAAAACCATCTTAAGGCATCGAGGGGGGATTTCGTCTGAAAACAAGCTCATGTTTTTTTAATGAGAACAAGGTATTTTTTCTTCACGTTTGGAGCATGATTGATATTGGAGCGATCACTTGTGATCATGATGTACTGCTACACTTACCAGCCTGCTGCTGACTCGCATGACATTTGCATTGCATTCACACAGGGGTTAGCAGTGGGGATAGCCACGGTCTCTGCTCAACAGCTTTAATGAGCTTCCTTCCCTGAGAAGGAAAAATAAAGAAAAAAAACTTCTTAGTATTTGTAGAATAGTAGCTATTATGATACTATATTTCTATGAAAACATGTTTGAATTTCCTTTTTATTGCTTAAATTTTATGATGTCCAAAGCAGAACTTAAGCCTTCTTGTGATGTAAAACTGCTTCCATTGTCATCTTTTATGTAGCTAATAGAATTTTTGTATAAACATTTTTTTAAGATTTAAAAGGAACCAGAAGCCCTAAAACATAGCTATTCGTTAATGAAGACTTTGCAAAGAAGTAAGTAAATAAATGTCATATTTTAAAGGGCAAATTGACTGTGCTGGTCCGGTCTGTTGCCTTTGTCTTTTAATGCAAAAGCTACACTATGTTGTGTATAACTGTGTTTCATTTAAACATCTGTAGCTCCTGCATTTCATCATAATGCCCTTTGGCTTGATAAAAATAAGAACTTTGGTTACCCATAGTTGACAATATCTTAGGAAAAGCTGCAGGAATAAGGCAAAATTCAACAGGGTCATTCATCCAGAACTCCAGCCCAACTCTAAATGAGCCGTTCCTTATCTCTGGGGGAGTTCAGATCACTTTCCTCCCTCTTCCTCCTTGTTTAGCTTTGTGTGCTTTCACCTGAGACTAAAATAAAAGGACCTAAATTCTGAAAAGATATATGTAGCTTCTGGTGAGAGGCTCCGTAGATCTGGGCTAGCTGGAACGTGTTTTGGGCACTTATCCAAGCCCAAGCAAATCTCTGCATAGTTTGAGGAACAGGCACTGAACTGCTATTACACAAACCTCTTTCAGAGCTGAAAAGGAAAAACAACCAGCAAGTGTGATGGGCAGAGTAAAACAATTCTGCCTTCCCCAGCTGAATAAGAAATAAGTAGATTCAAGCTCTAGTCCTGTTCTTTTCCACTTCACCTGTGAAAGCAGTATTTTCAGGGCAGTATATTTTAACTCGGCTTAAAAAGTATTAGTTAAAAGCACTGGATCACCCCAGACAATCCATGCAGCAGTGGGGCAGAGAAGGGAGCTTAATTTGTTGTTCAAATTTGTTCACAAATTGATTTCTACAAATCAATTGATGATCTGTAAATTTGGTTTGTTTTGTTGCATGCATAAGCAAGCCAACGTGGTGCTTTTTCCCTCTATACCAAGTCAGTATATGCCCTGCAATCGTGTACTCTTGGAGTGAACTAATGATTTTGTGTGCACTTGCTTTTCATTATTTATTTAAAATCTCTGTTCTCATTAATACTCCTTTTTAAATGCATTATTGGTATTAACAGAGCCAAAACAAGTTGCTCCAAATATCCAAATAGAGATTTATAGAAAATACCTGGCATTTCCTCCACCCTTCATGTAAGTGATGGATGTCTCAAATTGGCCTAGTCTATTCAAGGAACATTTTTTCACCCTGATCCTGCTTCTACTTTAATTTCGGAGACTTCCCTGAAATTTGTGTCACTCTGTAGTGAATCACACATGTGTGTGGATGCGAGTTGCAAACCCACATTGGTAGAACAGACAAGAAAGGTTTTTCTTTAACTAAGAAGTGTTTGCTGGCATAAGTGAGCTGTGTTCTCTGCACATGGCGATTGGTGTGTCTGCCTCTGGCTACTCATCGCTTTGAATTCAGCTCCTTTCCCCTGTTTGTAACCTGGACAAAGTGGGGAGAAGACCCTCTTCCTTCCCCATTCTGCATATTTTTGCCTGAGCAAAATTTTCTGCACCTCAAGCCCGAAGCTTTAGATGTGCAGTTATTTCTGCAGATGTAGTCATGATGTTTTCACTTTAAAGGAGGGGAGAACTTGTTTCAGATGTATCACTCCCCTTGCAGTGGCTGTTGTATGCAGACACTCGGGATATACTGGGGGAGATTGCACTGCCACTGACTGTCGAGAGCCTTGGAAACAGTGTGAAGTTCATATACATTGTGCCTGTAGATGGAGGTGTTTAAAGCTGGAGAGAGATTTATGGAAGAGGACAGCATGAATTGGTCCTGGAACCATTCCTTCCCCTTATTTCTCTAAATGACTCCTCGTAGTGCTGAAATCAAGATACTCAAGTTGGAAAATTAATGGGAAGAAATTGCAAATAGCAGTGTTAGTATAGATTCCCTGCAGAAATATCTGATTTTCTGATCAGATTCTCCATTTGATGATGAAGGCCACAAGCGGAGCCACGAGCGTGCACTGAAGGCCTTGGGCATGGGTGTTGCGGAGGGCCTGACGGAGGCAGGAATTGCTCCCCTGCTTCATGCCCTGAAGCAGGTCTGGGACCGCAGGTGACAGGAGGAGGAACCCCCTGCTGCGCCGGGAAAGGGAGCCCGTGGGAATAGTCCTTGTGTCCCCACCAACAGCATCACGGATCTCTGATTGTAGGATTCCTGTGTGAGTAGATGCAGGAGATGTGGGGGTAAAAGGTACTCTCTGAAAAAGAGAAATCCGGGGCATGCACAGCATGAGGGTGAGCTCAAGGACATTTCAGTCAGCCTGCTAAAGGCTTGCAGGGATTTGAACCTTCGTGTCTGGGCTGAACCTTCCTTTCCTGAGCAAAAGGCACGCAAGTCCTGAGCCGGGACTGGTGGCACTTAGTGAGTATTTGGGGCTTTGTGTTACACAGCAGCCAGAAATGAAAGGTTTCATTTTGCCATTGAGCGAAATACACAAAAAGTGCTGGAGGATTTGAAATAACCTTGAGTGCCCTGGGCGGGTGTTGAGGGATGGCTCTTCTCCAAACACATTCCCTGCTGGAAAGGGATGTTTCTCAGTCACCGAACTGCCAGATTTTCAGATGCTAATGCTGAAGGTTTCAAGACAATATTTGTTGGCCAACTGTTGCCATTGTCACTTCATGATCAACACGTGACATTACATTAGAATAGTTTTTATCCATTATTTAGAGTGTTTTCAAATGGACTATTGCGTGAAGACTATCTAAACCTGCCAGAAATTCTTGTGCTGCACACCCAGAAGAATGTTTTGAGTAGCTGAAATCTTCTGTAAATCTGTAGATCACTGAATAATTCAATTTTCAGAACTCTATTGGGAGAGAAGGAGGGGCCTTCATACCAAGAACTAGCTCTAAATGATGAGCTTTCATGAGTGTTGCTTTGGCTTTTTTAAAAAATTATGAAGAAGTGACATGTGCTTAGAGAACAGCACAGAGATTTATGGAAATTTTTCTGTGAAACTGGTGTTGTCTACAATGTGTATGTGTTTGGCTTTCTCACATGGTGTAGAGTTAAGAGAGTTGTACATGGTAGCCCATCACTGTTTGAGGTAGTTTTAAGAGTCAGATAAGTGTGTTTGTTTGTTTTAATAATTAGCAAATTAATACTTTTTTCTTCATTTTCACATATTTCATTTCACATATTTCTAACTTTTTTAAAATACCGAGCTGCTGTCTTGAGAAATGGCCTAAAATTGTGTTGCTCTTTCTTGACTTAGGCAGATGCACTCCTGCTCCAGTTGGGTTAGTGATGTAAATGGCAACCAGCTGAGAAATCATTTCAGTCTTTTGAGTGCTTTGAAAAGAAACATTTCAGGGCTCTTTGTATCCCACGTGGCACATAAATTGCAGCAAAGTTTGTTGTGAGTTGTATGTCCAAATGAGCTCTGTATGTGTTGGCTGAAGAATATACGCTAGGATTCATCGTGGAATAGAGGAGTTCATCAGCGAGGCGTCTTCGCTGTGTTTTGTAATGCAGATGTCGCAGTGCAGTGTCTCACACGGGTTTTATCAGGCCTGTCAGGGACACGCAAATTTGTAAGTCCCAGTCATGCTGTTATTCCAGCAGGGCAAAGCAGGCGCATACCTGAATGCAGCAGAGGTTAAACTGAACCCGCAGCACATTCGGGATCCGCTCCTCATGTTAACATGAGTTCTTCAAATAACTTTATATTTTTATGCTGATGATACTGTTTTCTCTATGGTCATAAATCATTGCCTTATGCTGATGACAATGTGTTTCTCTATCACCATTAATCATCTATAATGCACGAGAAGGAAATGTTAATGAAGGGTACTGTATATTGCACATCACTTGGTAGGTGGCCTAAAAAGGGGGATTAACTGCAAACTTTGTAATATGGGGGATGGACTGCTGGTCTGGGTGATGCCTCCTGCAAGGAGGAACTGGAAGGATGGAGCAGCGCCGGGTGCTGAGGATCAGGACGGGGTCCAGAGCTCAGCAGAGCTGCCTGGTCGCGCCGGGAGAGCAGGAGCCCGCACAGGTGCCGAGCAGGAGCTGCCCCCTGAAAATCCAAGGCAAATCTTTATTCCTGTGTCACAGTGTACGCTAGACACGGCCTCCCGTTTGGCACTGCTCTGTTACCCTTCGTGAAGCAGCGGCAGAAGTAGATGATAATTGAAATTTAACATTTTCCCCCCAAGGTCCCTGTGCTCTTTGGAAGCAGAGAATACCCTGTGATATTTCCCTTGTCTGATCAGAGAATAATCAACTCTCTTGCAAATCAAGGAAAGGGGCTGGAGCTGAATGACAGCAAAGACTGACAAAACAAATGCCTCAAGCCACAGCTATTATTGAGAGAGTGTTTCTAACTGTAATTCAGATAAATCTTTGATTAGATAGTTTGTCTGTACTATAAACTTTAAAGACCATGTTACTTACCTGGTATCTTCAGAAATGGGTTCTATACCCTGTCTACTTGTAGTCTGTGTGTTTCCCAGAAGGCAGAGATTTCCTTTTAGTTTTTAATTTTTACCACACTTTGATTATGGTGATATTATATGGGGTCAGTGCTCAGTCAACTGTTAAATAAATTGCAAATTCTACAAAACACAGCCAGCAGAGTCATTACTAACTGTAATGCTGAAACTTCAAGCAAAATTACATCTGGCTACAATGCTATTCGGAGGCATAAATTATACCGCTTCTGATTATCTTAAAAAAAATTCTCCCATTAAACTTATTTTATAGGCACAAAACAAGGGGAACTGCCAAAAGGAATCTGTGTATCCTAAAAGTCACAAGAAGAAAAATAATTGGCAACCCTTTTCCGCCTCCGGTTTTATAGAATGCGCTCGCTCTCTCCTGATGTTCAATCAGCCTCCACCGCAGGCACAGGGAAATGCAGAGAAGGGCAGAGACGGTGGGGAACAGAGCCTGCCCGGCTTCCGAGCTGCAGATGGGCCAAACATTGCAAATCTGACCCCAAACAGCCTGTATCTTTGCATGGGATCTGGACAGTCTTCAGCTTCAGCTCGGGTTCTTGCCTCTCCTTTGATATCTCTGTTATCACCGGAACATTCAGACTCTTTCCGAAAGGCGAGCTGGTTGCTTAAAGCACATCACATTTGCTGAGCTACTTAAAAGTGTTTTAAACCATTCATATATTTGACAAGTAATTGCCAAAATAGGTTATATGTCACTGACCTTTATCAAAGTCTGGTTTCTCTAAGCCTTGTCTCACAGTTCCCTCCTGTAAAGATTTTCAAGGAAGATAATTGCTCTCTAACTAATTGCCTTTCCTGGGCTTCTCTTCTAGACTCCTGCAACAAGAAGAGAAACCTGTGCAGTGAAGTGGGGCTCCCTGGCCTGGGAATGAGGGGAGCCAGGTTTTCTCTCTTCGTCTCCTAGATTAGTTCAAAGTAACACAGTGATGATGCATTATTTCTGCAAGTGCACCTTTTGATGCACTTTTTTTTTTAATGCAAATCTTGCACTGGAAATCATCATCTTATAATCCAGTACATTATATTGCCTTAAATCCTAGTGCGAGTAACAAGTCATGTGTAGTATCCTTCAGAGCTCAGCTGAAGATAGCACAGGATCACTAATGTTATCAAACCTAAATCTGTATTTTCTTTGCCAATTCATTGTAGGTAGTCAGTATTTAAGTCTAAAGTAATCTTTGCATGGTGCAAAGCTGTTAATTAATGCTGTTTTAATGAAGCTGCTCTTTTTAATACAGACGATGATGGATTTGGACTGATTTAGTCAGTGGCTAGCAAATTTTTATCCAAACAATGTGTGTTCTTGGACTATAAAATGTGAACAAAAATATTAATGAGTTGGGCTCCTCACATTAGTGATTTGTGCTAGTCAATGCAGCATTCCCGTGTTCTTGCACGAGTTGCTGTTTCAGCCAGGCTGTTTGCTCTTGCACAGTGACTCGTGGAGCAGGAAGGTTTGTGCAGCACTGACCAGCACGATGTCCTGCAGACTGTGCTTGTACAGCAGGAGAGGTGTCCCCAGTCTCACTGATGTGACTGATGGAAATTCAGTGGTCTTTGCTATGTGCAAGCAGGATGCAAGTCTGTTCTCCAAGATTATTTGGCCTAATTATGATCACTTGCTTTCTGAAGATAAAGCCCGAATGCTGTTTATTGCATGTGCAAAGATACCAAATAAGTATTTTTCCACAAGACAAACTAATGCCCCCAAATTTTTCATCATACTTGATGTTTCAGAAAAATCTGCAAATTCTTCTGCTGAGTTTACCTACTAGCACATGTAAGCTCCTATAGTGAATTCCAATGGCAGTGGCGCATGGCTTCATTAATGATATCAATATATCATCCTAATTTACCAGAAATATTTAAATGCCTTTTCATTTTCAACTGCAAGGAAGACAAAAATCTATTTTCTTAAGAATCTACTGTGCTTAGCTTAAGACAATTTCTGTGTCTCAGAATTAAGTACAAATTGTCATTTCTTTTTGATTGTGTGAAGGTCTGATTCTCCTGCTTTGTCGAAATTCTGTCCTTGATAGTTAAAATATGGAAGAAGGAGAAAACCCAGCCTGGGGGAAAGAGAAAATTAGCCTTTTCTTAACTAACAATAGCATGAGATTCAAAGAAACTGTTTTTGTGTACTGTGTACAAAATATTTGTAGCATAAACATAACATAAGAACCTAATTCAGTTTTGATTGTTGGCCCTGGCACTTGGTTCCTGCTCTTGTGTGCATAACATAATGTCACAAGTATTCTGAATCCTGGTTGCGTTTGCTTCATTCTGCCATATGGAAAAGGCTCCTCAGGTTAAAAGTTTCATGGTGCTCTAAAATCTCTGACAGAGATTTCTGTCAGAGGAGAATTTCATTGTAGAGCTTCTCCATTTTGAGTCAGATGCATAGAAGAAATTTTTAACTGATACTGGCATGCAGTAATATAAAATGATTATAATTTCGAAGACCCTGTTGCTGTTTTATTGTATGTAGATATTTAAGATTTCTGACAGCTCTTCCTAAATTCAAGGAAAATGCACAGTTTATAAAAGAAATCAACAACACTAAAACCTGTTGTAACCTGTTGTATTACTGAAAACTCCCCTGCTATTGTAAACAAATGAGCAAACAGCACTGAATTTATAGCCATATCTCTTATGGTCCTTGTTTTATTTTAAAATATTAATTTTCTGAAAAGAGGAGCTTTCAGTTTCATCAGGAGGTTGCAAAGAGGGTGCTTTCGAGGTTTATGGGAGCATTTTCTTTTAGGCAGAAATGAGGAGCAGTAGCCAGGAGCGTTTTGGGCTGCTACGCGACAAGCTGAGAAGCTCTGTGGTCACCTCAAGTGATCACAGCCCCTTGACCTCACTGCTCAAGGGAAGCGCTCATGTGCCTTCGAAACCTATCCTGTATCCTATATTAATGCTAAAATTTACTGAGCTTTATTCCAATATTCTCCAGCAGAAACGATTCCACAGTGATAACTACGGCACTGATGCTCTACACTACAGAATCCGACAGTCTTTCTACTTTGGAGATTTTAAATTTGGCAAATTCATCCCACCAGGCACACAACGTCTCACGTGCAAGTGTAGATTGCAGCTTTCTCTTTTTTTTGAGAGAGAAAAAAAAAAAAGGTAATTTACAAATTGTGAAGCTATTTAGAAGCACAAATGTGTGAGGTTGTTTTAATGCACCTAAATGGATAAATGTCTTCTGTGTGTTTATTGTAGCTTTCACTCTTCATCCTTGTGACCTCTAGCTGCAATTTAACAGGGAATTGAGAGAGGAAAAAAAAAGAAGCCTTCCCCCATTCAGTGATTAAAAAAAATCTATTGCAAATTCTGTAAGCAATGGATTATAGTAAATCAAATTTTGTAGTCTCCTTTCTTGTGCTTTTAAGGAGTTTGTGTGTGTATGGAGGGCGGGAGTAAGATTGGCAATTTGTTAGTCGAAAACAGTTTTAAAATCTATTTCTAACTGTGAAATGCGTCAGCTATGGAGCATATAATTTTTTCTATTAAGATGCTGTGTGTATATAATTTAAAATAACAATGCTAGCAGATATGCGGGTGTTGTGGTGTTTTCCATTTCAAGCAACTTAAGAACATTTTCTGTCTACTTGGGATCACCATCTGATAGTCCTTCTCACCTTGAATAATCCTTGGCTGTTTCCCTGTTCCTGCCTAGGTCAGTGAGTTTACTGAAGACAGAAGGTGTCAGGTGAGCAGAGTCACCAGGCTAAGAGGCACCAGCGGCTGCTCAGCAGTGTGAGGTTCCTAAACAGAGCAAACAGAAATGTAGCTAATGTAAAATATTGCTTCTAGAAATGTGTAAAATGCTAGCAGCATAGCAGCAGGTGGTACATGCCACTGTAACAGTACAAAGTAATATGAAAACTTTTGAAGTATATATGTGAAGTATAACCTTTCTGACCTGGAGGTGCCCAGAAATAAGCGGTGGTTTTGCTGGGTGCTCCGTGGGCATTCTGGCCTGCAGACCAGCGCGTCGGTGCCGTGCGTAGCCGTGAGTTTCAGAGCTGCTTTGCTAACACGCTGGGTGTTGCTGCAGGGGTGGTGACAACCATTCCAGCTGTGCCAGCTCCATATGAGCCCACTGCAGCCTCCGTTGTTTGAGAGTCGCGGTATTAAAAGTATTAAAAGTTCCCCGATTCCTTGGGGAAGCTGCCTTCAGCTAAAAGTGCTAGCAATGCCTGGGATTTCTGTGTTCTGGAGGCCTGTAAACGCCATCCCCTTCATTCGCGCAGTGCAGCAGTTTTCGATGCCTGGTTGCTTTCCTTGATTGCGCTGCCTTTCTAATTAAATCAGACTTGGGGATTTGAAATTGAATTGGTGTGAAATGCACAATAAGACACTCGGAGTCGTTTAAGACTGGCGAGGTCTGGGCTTGTGCTTAACTGCCCTGGGAGCCAGCGGAGGCTGAGGTTGCCTTGCTGTCCTCTCACCATGTCTTGCTGCAAGACTGCCTGAAAATACGGCTAATGCTGTTGTTTGTCACCTTTCATCCTGGTAGTAGCTCTACCTTTTTTTCCTAATGTGATGTGACTTTCCTTCTCATAGTGCTGCTTTAACTGAGGTGACAGCAGCATCACATCCTCACATTCAGCTCTGGTCATTATCACTGAGAAGGGACAACTGAGTGACCCAGGAAAGCACCCGAAAACTGCTGAGACGGGACGGAGGACGACGGGTGGGAGGGAAGCCACCCTCGGAGCAGCGGAAAACCTGTGTTCAAAACAGGGGCAGCCAAAGAGGTGGCAGCAGCTGCTGTGCACTTATCTCAAAATGGTGATAAATGGGAACTGCAGATCAAATCTACAAGCTCTATTCAGATCATGGCTGCGTGTTGAACGTGAGGAAGATGAACCTTCCAGCTCTCCTGGTCACAGGAACTGTGAAAGAAAACTCTATGACAACAATATCACTTAAGAAAGGAACAAGATGAACAGCTCTGATCACAGTGCAGGAGATGACACGGGGAAATGGCAGCTCGGAGCCAGGGCGGGCTGAGGAGGGCGAGTAGTGCTTCGAATGCAAGTGTAAAACCGGTTACTTGCAATGCAAGGGGGACAAGAGGCAGAGGTGGTCAAAAGATATGCTCAGTTTTTTAGAAATATATCTGTAAGTGGGAAAGGTAAAATTACTTCTATCTAAGGTTTTGAAAAGATGTGCAGGAGCCCACTGCTTCGAAATTTTTCCATGTAGCAATTCATGTGAGGCGTCTTAAATATTGCCATTCTGCAATGCCTCATTTCAAGGCCATAAAACTCCAATATAACTAGACAAGCCATTGCTGTGATACATAACAAAGCTGGCATTCCCAAACAACATAATTTTGTGTGCATTTAATTAAAGCACATGCACTGTTTGCACATGGGGCTGAAACCAAGAGCGATGCCCACATATTCATCAGAAACCGAAGCCTGGCAACACTTAATGCCCAAGAAAATAGGCCGTAGTTCTGATAGCGCAATCTATATTAGTGCAACGCAAAGGTTAATGCAGGTGCTTAATGCAGCGTTGTTTAAAAGAGTGCCAAGCTGTTAAATTTGGACCACCTTCCTATTCTTTCTAAAGCAGTTTCTTATTTCATACTTCTGTAATCCCTTTAAATATGTATAAATTGTGCTCAAGTTATAAGGCAGAATGATTTTTACATGTATAAAAATATGTTGACTAGTGCCTAAATGCTAGACTCCCTGTCTGTCACTGCCTATTGTATATAATTTTCCTAGACACACAGCTAGCCTTAGGCTGCGAAGGTAGGAGCTCTGTGTCAGAGAGACTTTGACAAAAGATATATAGCTTTTAATTTGCCCAAGGAACAGAGGGAGCAGATTTATGACCTAAAATGCAAGAGTGAGAATTGGCTGTATACTTTCAGCTAATGGGTACAGAAATGAGGAAATTCAAAATGGCCATTTCATGCATATACAGCCTTTTTTGCATGTTGAATAAACAGTCCAGAAAAATGGACTGCTATAATTTTTACAAATAAGGGAAATGGTAGCCCTGTGGATGGTAGGTGCTGGCATGTAGGTGCTCACTGTTTGATGTAAAATTACTGCTCTGGTCTGCCTTAGCTGATTACTTTTTTGCATGTGTATTAGGCTAGATTGTTAGCATTTTAAATGACTCTTTTTTTTATTATTATTAACTATATGAGGAGGTACATTTTGTTGGTTTATCAGCTTTTTCTTTTTTTCCATAAAGAACCTTTTCAGACACGAAGGACTCTGTGAGCTCAGGACACTCGTGCTAGGAGAGCGTAGGGTTTCTTCCTCAGGTAGCCTAAGATCAGGATAATTTCTTTGGGCGTTTTATTGCCAGCTGAGGATTTGGCGCACAGAATTGGTCTTGGAACATAAGGGAGAGTCTCTGATGGTGTCCTCTGCCCTTAACTCCTTTGACAGGGAAAGCTTTAGAAAACCATTCTGGTTTTGTGGATTTATCCTTCATCCTGTGGGCAGACAGAGCGCTTTAAGATCAAAGGGGATCCTGTAGCCCCATAGATTCCATCCGGGATGACTAACTGGAGAGTGCAGACATCAGCTGCTGAGTCCTAAGGATGAATGGATCCACGGCCGTCCCCAGGTTGCCGCAGGAGCACTTGCTGGTTGGGGATGTCCCATAAGGGAGCCCGGCCTCCTGCATCACTGAGGCCTTGTTCTCTGCTGCTCTAGCTTCATCCCTTAAAGACATTGAGGACAGGATGCCTCCCTCATGATGTTTCTAGAGGTTAATTATCCTAAAAACTAAAGAAATACTGTTTTTTTGTGTCCCCCACCCTGGCTTTCTACAGCTGAATCCCATTACACTACTGTGCCCTGCTGAGTGGCCTCCTACCAGCCCCATCGCAGCGAGGCTAGAAGTAGACGCTGGTTTGAGCAATCACGGCCTTTTCCTGTGGAAGTAGCTCTGGGAAATATCTATCGGAGTGAACACCATCAAAGGAGAGGAAAACAATGAGCTGCCTCATTCTTTACTGCTTCAAAGATCTGGGAACGTGGAAAAAACATATCAGAAGAACCTGGTAGGATTATTCAATAATCCCTATGTATTCTTTGTTTCTCCGTGTAGCATTAGTATTTGCATGCTAATTACTGATTAGAACTGAATTTTCTAGGAAGAATTTTTTGTTTCTAACAAACTTTCTCCTAGTTTCCTTATTATTTTTTTTTTTCCTTTCCAGAAGTAAACAACCCCCAAGGATCAGTCCTTGGTCCAGTCCTGTTCAACTTGTTCATCAATGACCTGGATGAAGGCACAGAGTGCTCCCTCAGCAAATT
>JAWLRI010000217.1:3070710-3095678 GCA_034781795.1 Crypturellus tataupa | reverse complement strand
TGCGTGTGCAGGGGGTTTGGACTAGATGACCTCTAGAGGTCCCTTCCAACCTTAGGCATTCTATGATTCTATGATTATATGCCAAAGAATAACATGTTAT
This sequence comes from Crypturellus tataupa, assembly GCA_034781795.1. Classification (NCBI taxonomy): domain Eukaryota; kingdom Metazoa; phylum Chordata; class Aves; order Tinamiformes; family Tinamidae; genus Crypturellus; species Crypturellus tataupa. The sequence continues at coordinate 3,095,578 of JAWLRI010000217.1, read as the reverse complement.
ATGAAAAATAAATTACCACCTCAAGCAGCTTATGTAGTCTATTTGTAAAGTGCCAGTTTTAGAAGAGCCATGGGATTATTGATTTAAGATAAGTGACTGCAGATGATATAATTATGAATTGTATGAGAAACCATTGTCACAAGATATAGATTGAAATTGTGGGATTTTCTGGTTATGTTAGCATAATCCATATAAAAAATTGAGACATCACAGTGGCAATAATTCATGTTTTCTGTGAATTTTATTGATGTTTTACCAAGAGAGGCTTCACTGCTATTTAGAGCACTTGAACCAATGCTGCATTTTGTGAACTGCAGAACCCATAGACTTCATTGCCTCCCAGAGCACTTAAAAGTGAGACAACCACTGGAGCAAATGACAACACTAGTAGTGTTCTTAATGGAAGGAAGAGTAAAAATGAGGTTTCCAGTGCATAGGACCTGGCATAACCTAGAGGTCAGATTTGGTGGCATTGCTCACATTGGGTTAAACATAGGGACTTTAAGATTCTATAAATGAAACCAAAGAAAAATAATCTTGTCTATAGAAAAGTTACTATATTTGCTTTAGACTGTTTTTGTGAATTTTGAACCCTTTCATTATTGTTAATTAAAATAGTAGGAATAAAAGGCTCAGGGACCCAAAAAATATTTTGCTGGATTTCTATGAAAATTCATAGGTGGTGATACCGCTCTCAGAAGATAAATATCAGTAATAGCGTAAGAGAAAGATCCATCCAGCTCCAACACCCTGGTTCTGGTGGTGTTTATTACTGGCTTGCCTGTCTGTCTGCATCCGTGCGGATTCTGTGAATTCTGCCCTTGGTTCAGCTGCAAAGAGGGGGAGTCTCCAGGCAGCTGAACTCTCGCTTTTAAATATGCTGAAGCCCAGGGGCTGAGAGCTGGGGTGGCTTTGGCCCTTTCCAAGCCAAATTGCTCAATTGCTCTTCTGCAGCTCAACTCACAAAGTGGTATTCTAGGTACACGTTACCAAGGAAGAAAGAATCTAGGATTTGTTAAGAAGCCTTGAAAATATCTAGGAATACGAAAGAATCCTTTCCCCTGCCATTGGGAATCCACATTCCTTGAAATTAGCAGCTGCTAAAACCCTGTGTGCACACGTGTTTAGAGCCTGACATGTCAGGAAGGTGGAGAAAAAATCAAGATTTGCTTGCTATTATTTGTGTGTGCATATCCTTCCCATCCACGAAGGTTTGCTCGGCCCCTTTGTGCCACTGTGTCGAGAAGCAAGAAGACATTTTTAATAGCAGTGTCACTTTTCAACCAATCCGGTGACAGATACGAGTGAATAATATAAATTCTCTAGCCATTCCTTGGCATTTATTTCAATGTAAGTGTATTTTTTTTTCAAGTAGAAAGCCCAATAGTAATTTATCAAGGGACAAATCATTTTTTCTTGGCAGTGGAGTCTGCAAAATCCCCATTTTTAAAGCACTAAATCTCCTTCCTTTGACAGGAGTAAGAAAGCATTAAAAGCTTTGATTTAGCTGGATCATACAAAATAGTTCCTCATAATTATCCTTTTGGATGATATATGCTTGTCTTTTTTCCCCTTCTTATTAAACCTGAGGTCTCCATTTTTCATCCAGCTGTATTACTAAATTAAATTGCCTTTTGTTGTATTCAAGTTAAGCACTTTGCCGAAAGCTTTCCTTGTTCAGGGAAATAACATTTACCCGATGTGCTCCCTGTTTTACTGTTTAAATTTACTGTTTGCAATTGTTTGGTTTGCCAAGCAATTTGAGATTATTGTAAATTTTAATAGGAATAATGAACCAGTGTAATTTAGTGTTGTATCTCAGAGTATAGTATCCAGGGAAAAAATAAAAAAAAAAAGGGGGGGGGGGGGGCGCACAAGGAATTCCTATTTCAAATTGAATTGTAGATTGCAAGAGCTTCTTGCATGTCCAGCTTTATGAACTTCCTTTTTTTATTGCTACCTGAAAAGACAGACTAGGTGGTGATAGAAGAACTCCACGGAGCATATAGTCACCCTCATTGACAAAATAAAAAACAGCTCGACATGCCACCTTTCTTGGAAAGTTTGCATGGCAGGCAATAGCTGTGAATGCCAGAGGAGGCTTTGACCAGAGCTTTAATTCTGTTCTTGCAAGGAGAATGCTAGAATTTTAGTCAAGTGTATTAAAATCTATTCCAAAACTTAGTCAGAAACTACCCGTGATTAGCAAAGCAAAATAAATTGCTCATGTAAGGATTTAGGAGATGCTGTTACAGGCATCATGTGGAGAAGAGATTCAGAGGTCACTGAAGGGGACGCTGTCCCCTCCTGCCCTGGCCACAGCAGAGCCTGACCTGGCCGCCCACGAGGCCTCTTGCTGCCTTCTCCGCGCTTGTTGCAGTGATGACACCCTATCAATATAATGATCAATTTAAAACATCAATAGAATGCACCACGAGTAGATGTTAAGGAGCTCTCACGCACGCTGTGAATTCCACCAGGCTTTCCTGGCTCGGTCAAGCACTGGCTTAATGCAGACAGGTTAGAGCAGAGCAGTAAGGAGGATCGGGCATCTGCAAAAGAGGGCATGAAAATTTTCATCTAGGAAAGTGTATGTTGACTGCAGGAATAAGCCCACGGAACTATGGAGGTTGTGGAACTCGGTTCTAAGTTGAGTTTTTTTTAAAGAACAGATTTGACACAGATGTGGTGATCCTAACTTGCAATCGGAGAATAATTAGATTATTTTCTGATATAACCTACAGTCTTCCTGGTAGAAGCATTTGAGAGAAAGAGTGTAGAAGAGTCAGGAAGGAGGAAACCCCAGGGGAAAGGGCAAGATAACTGCCTGATTTTTGTTCAGGAGCTCCTGAAATTTGATTTAAGGCACAAGGGACCCAGGACCTGAAGCAGAACATTGAACAGGATACTGGGAACTCACAAGGTATGAGCAGGGTGACGGGGATGGTGATGTGGGCAGCACAGATGCTCGGGTATTGATGATTGTATTTGTCACATTTCACTGAGGGACACAGAGAACAGTTCTGTGACACCAGATGTGAAGGGAAGGCTGACAGATTTCCAAGGTTACTGGAAGGCTGTGGGATGTGTCAGTGCGGAGCGTGGCACTGGTCGCATGCGAAGTTACGATCTTAATGGTCACGACTGCATCTGTCAGCCTTAAAAATCTACGAATGCACCAATGTGTAATTGCCAAGACAGCTTTGGAATGCTCTTCTTAAAAGGCTGTCCTTGCCCCCTGTACCCTCTGTAATAAACTGGAAAGGCCGTCCTTCAGAGAGAAGCTTTTTCTGCTGTCATACTCCCCTTTTTTCCCTTCTTCATCTAAGCACCAGTGCTGTAACAGATGCTGATATAACTTGTTGTATTGATAGTTTCAGGCACAGCATTAATCTGTTGCCTTTTTTTTTTTTTTCAAACAAATAGTCCAGGGTATGTTGGTTTTTAACCTTTTCCTTCTGCTGCAGTTCCCCCTGTGAAATGCTCTGCAAAGAGGATGCAGGCTTTTGTAATAAAATGTAATTAACATTTAGCTGGGTGTGTAAGTTAGCCATTAAGATTTTTTTCCCGTGGTTTCTGCTTTATTTGCTGTGTTACTGTTAGCAATTTGCAAGTAAAAAAAAAGGCTTGTAGGGCTTCACCTCTGGGCAGCTAAATATCTCAAAATCAGGTACGTACTTAAGGCTTATGTGGAAGTCCTAGACCTAGAAATTTTGGTTGCACATCCAATGAAAGGTTCAAATCTCAGAATACGACATCTGTGTTGGGGTTAGTTGAAGTCACCAGCTATTCCTTCCCTTGGTATTTCACTGCACGTGATTGCTTTCCCTCCCTTTTATTCATACATGTACTGTATCTCTTTCAGCAAAAGTGTGCTTAGAAGTGAGCTGGTGTCCAATACTGCTGGGTTTTATTTCTTTGGTGGGTTTTTTTGGTGACTGAGAGCCCTGCCCAAGAAAAACAACCCCATTTTTATTGCAAACTATAAAGTAAGGGTGTTTTAGCATTTAGTTCCTTCCCCAGGTAACACAGTGTTGCCACGTTTCAGGTTGGCAGGCCAAGCCAGCATTGCAGGTGCGTCCCTGCTGCTTTGTTTGTTTTGTTTTAAAATCCAAATTCTGAAATGGCTTATTTTAAGATTTGCTTTTAATTAATAAAAAATAAATAAATAAATAAATAAATAAAGTCCCTTGGAACATGAAATCAAGAAGATCCTGAAAACAATAAGGAGGACTTGGACACTTATTTCCACATGCGCAGAAACCAATTCGCCAAAGTACCGTATGGGTTACAAAAGACGGGCTCATGTGCAACCCTCCTCCCCCAAGATAAATTGGTAAACTTGGTAACTCCTTGGTAATGGAGTTTCACTCAGAGCTGAGTCATGACCAGAGCCTGGATGTGCTAGATTTTCCTAGGATTTCACCTGGGCCTCCGGTTCTGCGGGGCATCTGTGCTGTGTTTGGGAGCCCCTCGGGTTCCCAAAGGCAGGAGGGTTGAGTGGTGAAGCTGCTCTCTGCAAGCCCCTTGTGCAGGGTTCATCTTTCCACCTCTTGGTGGGGAACCAGACAGCACAACCAGAGTGTGCGCTGGGCTGCTGCAAGGACCTGCTCTATAGCCGACTAACACAGCAGTGATACAAGAGCACGTTGTTGCAACTCGTATAAATTGTAATGTTGGTAACTAGAAAACAGGAAACCAAATCAGTCTTTTGAAACCCAGAGAAGAGTCTTTTATTTGCTGCCAAAATTGCATAGCTACTTGATATGATAAGGGGACACGCACGTTGTTGTGTGCTAATGAAGGTTAAAATTTAATCTCACATGTTCTCCAAGGTTTAGTTTTCCCTCTCTTGCTAAGGGATTAGAGCATATGAACCGTAAAAACTTGCCGTAAGTAAAAGTTTCCTCCTTTTTTGACTGCAAAAAAACCCCAGCTCGTGTTATAGGAATGGAATTTGCCTGCGCTGTTTTAGACATATGGTCCGGCACTAATGATCATTTCCTGCTACAAGATTAATCAAATATTAATAAACTAATAATGAATGCCAGACCCACAGAACTGTCAGGCTTTCTCTTGGATTAACAGCACTTTACATTGAATTATCTGTGAATCTACCTTATGGTCCAAAGCTGGTTATTAGTTTCTGGGTATTTTAAAGTATCAGCGAAAAGGAAGACACGAAAGTAATGGTTTTCCTTATTAAACTGTGCTTTATGCAACATTACCAGTTTTTCAGGCTCTTTAAAAAATGTCACGCTCCGAACTTAATGTTGTAAACACCATTCTGTTTTGAGTGGATTCTGGCTGAATTTTGCATCAAGCTTTCCAATACAAAACTCTAATTTGCTTCTGAAAAGAGTGGAGGCTACAGCTTTCTTGCACGAGTCTCTGCTATCCAAGCTGGAATGTATTTTGGGCTTTGTCAGGTTAGTAGAAGCATTTCATTATTAATCAATAAAATGAAAAAATAGTGTGTTGCTGTGCTTCACAAACCGCCACTTGGACATCAAGAAAATGGGGGAACAGAGAGATGAGAAGTTATGGAGCCTCTTTTGTGTCCTTGGGCATGGTCGTTCTTTCCCTTGAGTAGTAACAAAATGTCTTAGGATGCTGATGTGTTACCACACAGGTGGTCAAGCTACGTGGAAGGAGGAAGGTGTGACCCGCTGCACCTTGCTGTGGGTGATGCACTCTGTTTTAACTGAGTATCTGTCAGTACCAGCCTTCAGACCTTAGGAATTTCTATCACTGGCAGAGGCTTCTTTAGCACTGAGCCTCCATGGAGACCGCTCCAAATGCTCCTCTTGAAAGTTGTGTGACACATCCAAAACACGAGACATCTCTGGAAAAACCTAGGAACCAATTGATTCTCATCACAAAATGCAAATTGCCATATACAGACCCTCATCTGGATGCGCCTCAAGCCTTGGAAGCTCAAATGCCCCATGCTCTTATACAAGGGGACTTCACACTTGCTTGGAGAGCCTCAAAGGAGCCACCAGAACGTATGGCAAGGTGGTGGTGACCCTCTCCATGTGCAGCTTTGAGGTCTACAGAAAGATGCAATGAGGAAAGGGGACAAATTCACATAGGCGGCCAGTTCAGTGGAGTCCTTGCTGGTGATGGATGGGGTGACAAATGTGGTAGCCAAGGGAGCTTCAATTCTACTGTTCCAAACTTGCCATTAACATGTTAATGCTGTTAGTGGGAACTGGTGTCCTGGGATTTGTTTCAGCTATCTTGTGATCATCCAGAGTCACAGCTGCCGAGCTCACTCCATATTCCAGCACTAGTATTAGAGTAGAAGAGTAATGTAAAGGATATACATGGTAGTGGTTTGTTGAGCTAAAAATATGATTAATTGAGATACTTAAAATTTTGGGATGTCCTATGAGCCTGAAAAACCATCTGATTGTCAGTCACAGCTCAAAGGTGGCTTTAGAACAAAATCAATCTTTTTGATAATTGCCTTATGGAAAGCCAGCTTGCCTTAACGTTACTCGTGTAAAAGAAAAACACACACATACCAAATAAAGTGTCTTCAGGAGTCTGCTAACATGAACCTTTATAGATTTAATAAAATCTAGATTAAATATAGTGTTCTTGTAGAGTGTAAAATAGTCGAGGAATAGATGGGAGTGACAGAGGAGGACAGAAGATTGACATTCTTTTTTTTTTTTTTTTCCCCATGAAATTATGCATATCTGGGCTGTATTAGGAGCATGTAAATTGACTCAAATTCAGACTCTTTTACGTACAGATGAGAGATGACGAAAAATCAATACCGAACTCAGCAGAACTACAAGGCAAAGCAGATGTCAGGAAAGCAATTTCTCTGGCTCCATTGTATGCAGGAGATGCAAGCTGAGGGTTTCATTCACTGCCTGCTGGGATTTAAAGAGAAGTCACAAACACTTCCCTTATTCATTGGCTTTATAATTTAAATAGAAAAATCATTATGCATTATCATTGCTTGGCAGTCTCTTATCTAATTACTTAGGCCAGTCCTTTTCTGTAACTGAGAGAGCTGTGCAGATACATTGGCAGGTCAAACCTTAACTGTAAGAGACATTACTAAAGTAGCAATTAATTCTGGTTCTTTACTTGGACAGAGAGCCAAGCCTGGCTGGATATAAGGACCAGTTCAGAAAGTTAGTCCTCGTTCTAGAGAACCTGTAGCTCACCTCAGTTTACACCAGTGGCTGTGTGTTATTCACAGTATGAATGCAACATCCCATGGCAAATGTGGTATTTCCGTTGTGACACGTCACCACTTTCTCCATATGGAGACCTGAATGGATGGAACAGAGCAGGGTAGTCTGAGGAGTCATAGTTTGAGTCCAAGCAAACATATTTCATATTTCGTAACAAAGTTGCTTCTAACATCTGCAGGTGAGGTAGCGAGAACATTTTATCCTCTGAGCTGCGTTGACGTTCATTTCAAAACAATTTAGGAATGCAGAAATCAAAAGCAAGAACTGAAAATTAACAGTTGTCTATTTATTCTTGGCACCTGCTTTTACTGTTGAATTAAAAAAAGCTCTGGCAGCCACAACTGGCTTCACCAGATGTTGGAAGCATTTTTAAGATGAAGGCAAAAGCGAGTGTCAGATAATATAAGGATCATGATTTTTAAAAATAAAATGTCGAGATCAAATTCTTGTCAGAATAGATAAAGAGCGTAATGAAATATAAAAGACAAGATTTAAAAGTATTTTTAAAGCATAAGTTTCTATAGAAAGGACGCACAGTAACTTAGAGGAGCATGTAGGGAGGATGGGGCCAGGCTCTTCTCCGTGGTGGCCTGTGACAGGACAAGGGGTAATGGGTGTAAATTGAAACAGAGGCAGCTCCATCTCCACGTGAGGAAGAACTTCTGTGCTGTGAGGGTGCCAGAGCCCTGCGCAGAGAGGCTGTGGAGGCTCCTTCTCTGGAGATCTCCAAACCCGCCTGGATGTCGCCCTGTGCCCCTGCTCTGGGTGTCCCTGCTGGAGTAGGGGGTGGACTAGATCTCTAGAGGTCCCTGCCAACCTCAACCAGTCTGTGATTCTGTGATTTTACAGAGACTTTCAGTAACATCTGTTTCTTGGTATCAAGGCAAAGGTTTGAAATAACAAATTCTTATGTATGTTAATTCCATTCTTCGCATTTTCATGGATGGTATGAAAAAAATAGTGCTTAGGAACACATTTTTCTGTAACTTTAGATGATAAGACTATCATTATTTGCTAGCCAACCAGAGAGGTAACAGAATCAACATACATCAAACAAACTCAAAAACTCACATAAAAACCAGTAGAGTTTTGACCATACCAGCAGTTACACTTTGAATTTCTACTAATTAGGGTTTTCTGTTTCTGTTTTAATTATGAACGCTTTCAGCAATTCATCCTATGTTCATGAAAAAGATCCTCCCGCCTTGCTTATTAGTGGCCTGGCACATGCTGCTGTGTTGCCAGGTGTGTTTTGGCCAGAGCAGAACAGCTCAGGTATGTCCCTGCAGCTGCACTGCCCCAAAGGCTGTGCCAGGCTAGAGAAATAATTTCCCCAGAACCCTTGATAATACAGCACGCAACAGAAGCTCATTCTCTCCTCTCATAATGATGTGCCATCTTTTCACACAGCTGCAGTCAGTCAGGTCAGCCACGATGTCTGCTATTTGACAAGGGATTGCTCCTTGGGAGTGAGCATGGCACAGGTCCACTTATTTTTGAGATAAAATTTGGCTATCGAAGAATAGTTTTGCTGAGTGTCGATGAAGCATCTTTCTACAAGAGAGTGGTAACTGGAGGGGAGTGGTTGTTATCACACTTCTTTTGGTGAGGGGACAGTTTATTTGGGCATCTTCAGCCAGGCACAAGGGGTTCTTCAAGCACGACACACAACTAAGAAGCTGAAAGCAATGAGTCACTGGCACGTGGCAACCAGGCGCTAACAAGCTAAGGACAGGGCTGGCCACAGGGCTGGCACCAGGACTTCTGGGGACGTGCACTGGGGCCTGGCCTCGGATGGACCCTTGGGGTGGCCCAATCTCCTCTCCTACCAGCCTCGGCAAACAGTAGCACTGACAACCTGATCCAGTTGTTCAACCAGCCTCCCTGTAGTTGCTTGTGGGGTTTTTGTTTCGTTTTGCTGGCTGCTTTTATTTTTTTTTTTTTGTGTGTGTGTGTGTGTGTATGTGTGAGAGAGAGAGAGAGTTTTTTTTTCTTCTTTTTACAAAAACTGGAGCTTGTGTTGTGAAGCTGGGCTCCAGCAGAACTGAACTTTGGATCCTGAAAACAGTGGTAGCTAGACCCCAGCAGCAGATGATTACAGGAAGGCTAAAAAGGGCTACAAAGGTAATAAAATGGTCAAAAATGCCCCATCCTGGGATGTCTGATAGGAAAGAAAAGCATTGAGGTGTCATGAGAGAGAGATCAGATTTCTTTTATCTTAAGGGCTTATTTCTTATAGGGATTAGCACTTCTAGTTAGCAAAACCTTCATATGCATCATTTTCACTTTTTTTTCTTTATACTTTCTTTGCCTAAGACATAGACTGTTGTTTCGTTCTTCATGAATAATTTCTTCATAAAAAACAGACTATGATGAGCGAACTCATGGACAATGCAGGACAGAATCATTTAAAACTCAAGTGACTCCATAAGAGTGCCAAGTGGTAGCGTCCTTCTGGATCAAGCCCATTAGAGTAATTACTATTTATTTTGAGGCACACTAGGTTTGTGGCTAAATACTTTTCTTCCCAGAACAAATCTTTCCAGAGAAGATGAGAGTATGTTGTACTCAACAGATATATCAGAGTTCTGCTGAACAACAGTCTCATGTCTGAAATCAGCACAAGATACATAGAAGAAAAATGTTCAAATGAAGTGTAAAAAAAAACAACAAAAAAATCCCTTTTTTTTTGAATTCAATAACTGCATTCCATTGGGTAAAAGCCTGAAAAAGAAAACTTTTCATGCTTTTCTGATTCAGTTCTGAAAGTATTTTTTTAGGACTGTTTTTTTTTAGGGTTTTTTTTGGTTTTAGGGATATTTTTTAGTTTAGTAATAGTGCCTGCAGGAAAGGAAGGAGCTGGGATTTGATAGGAATACTTCTCTGTAAATAGAGTGAGAAATATCTTGTTGTTGAAGTTGTCCAAGTGTGGTAATTCTTATTAGTGTTGATATAGTTCACAAATTCAAAATACATGGTTTGCATAAATGTCTCGAAATTGCCTGGATGGAAGTGTTCTGGTCTTTTAACAGCACTAGCTCTGTACATCAAGTAGACACTTTAGAAAGAAAACATAAAGTGCTTTCTATTTATAGTCCTGTAGTAATATCAGATTGGTGACACATCTATAACTGAGTTATTGTACACCGAGTCCTGTTAAAAGTACTGATATTGAGCAGGGCTTGATCCGGAGAGGCTCATGAGCACTGAGGGGCAGCTGGGGAGGTCCTCAAGCTGGGACGTGCTGGCTTCTCCGAGACCCCTGGAGAATGTGGCCGCCTCACCACAGCTTGGTATTTTCTCTGTGAAGTTTGAAGTCTTTCAATCTTTACGAGATAGTTTTATGTACCGAAAGAATTTCTGCCGAGAAACAGTAAATGGTGATGTTGAAGAGTTAATTGTTCAGAACTATGTTTGATTGTAATAGCTAAGTTTAAACGATAATGTGTTACGTGGTGTCAGATTTGCTCACCTCTCGTATCTATCAGCACAGGCAGTTTAAATTCTGAATACCTAACAAAACAGGTTAACATGCTGAAATTATATTATAGTACTGTTCGGGGTTTAATAGCCTCTGTATCCATCTTTTTCAAGCTCATCAGCAGGTTAGCTCTTCAACTCTCTTGGAAATACCTTTCCCCCCCCTGCAGCCCCTCTTTTTGCTTTTCAATCTAATAAGGTTCCCCCTTTTTTTTTTCTGGTAGCAAAAATAAGTTTGTTCAAGTCATCTTCTAAGCAGAAAAGTCTGTTCTCTGCAGTCATCTTCTGCAGACTTTTCTGCAGAAAAAAACAGAAGACCTGTTTTTTCTCTCTACTTTTAGCTGTGCCTCGTACAGTGGAATGGCACATAAATAATAACCTCAACTGGCCCAAAGTCACTGTGGCCTTGGGATTTTGTGCATCCCATAAAAATCTGTTCCTCGCTGAGTGTTCAAAGACTTGGATAGATGTGTGCTTGACAGCTACACGATACAGTAGAATGGAAAATGCCTCGTAGGCCAGCAGCACTTCCTCCAAGTTTTATATCCTGGCAGACAATACTGCCAGAGCTACGTAAAGATAACAGGAGCTTAAAACTTTACCAAAGTTCATCCTGTTGGCCGTTTTATAGGAACCCAGGCAATCTGGCTGCCCTCCACCCCAGCTCCTCCTGTACTGCCCTGCCACTGTTTTTTGCCCCCAGCAAAAGCAAGCTGGGGAAAAGGTGGGTCATTCACCAGCCCGCTGCGGAGGATCCATATTGCTTGTTCAGTACACCTCTCTCACTTCTGCAGGCTTTACATTTTTAAAAACTTTAAAAAACTTTTTACTATTTTAAACCTTTTAAATCTCCCTCTTCCCTTTTTTTTTCCTTTTTTCATTTTATATTTTCCTTTTTTTCTTGTTGCTTTTCTTTTTCCTTTTTATTTTCCCTTCTCTATCATCTTTATTTTTTCCCTTTTTCTTTTTCTCATTTATTATTATTTTATTCTCCTTATTTTTTCCATTTTCTTTTTACTTCATTTTTCTTTCTTTCCTTCCTTTTTTTCTCCTTTTCCTTTTCATTTTTTTCTCTAATTTCTTTTCCCCTTTATTTCCTTTTTTCCTTTTTCTTTTTTCTCCTTTATCTTTTTTCTTTTTATCTATTCTTTTATTCTCCCTTTTCATTTTCTTTCTTTCCTCTATTTTTCTGCACTTTTCTTTTTTATTACTTTTTTCTCATTTTTCTGTTTTTATTTGTCTTTCTTTTTTTCTGTTTTTCTTTTTTTTCCCTTTTTTTCCTTTCATTTGCCCCCCCTCTCCTTTTTAATTTCTACTTTTCAATATTCTTTCTTTTAATCCAAGTAAAAAAAAAATCTGGTAAACATAATGAAGCAGAAGTGAAAAAGCATCAAGAGCGCTCACTCCTTTATAAAATTAGATCTAGGAAGCAATCAGTGCAGTGTGCATCTAGAAATGATATGGAGTAGGCTTTTTCACAGTGCTATGCTATTTACAAGAAGTAAAACCTGGAATGAATTATGGAAGTCATTTCCTCATGTATAGAAGTGAATTTTATCACATCTCTCACCAACTTTATGTCTTCTACTTTATCACCAGAGTTTCTGCTGGCTTATAGCCACTGTCCCATTTTAATAAAGGAAGTAGAGAAGGCCTAATCCAGAAAACACTTTAAGCCCATATTTAATTTTAAGGCTGTTGAAGAGTTGATCCATTGTGGGAGATGCTCATGTTCAAGTAAGATGTACTGTGCATGTGTTTAAGCTGGATTTGTCCCAGTGGGAGTTGCAGAAGTGCAGCCCAAGTATTTCAAGTAACACTATTCTTACTATCAGTGAAAGCTTCTCGGGGAATTTGGATGGTCACTTTGGTCTGGGTCAAATACAACAGGAATTTTGTGATTTGGATTTGACATTACCTCTAGAAATGTCAGTTACACATGTTTGAAGACAGTGCTACAAGTGACGTGTCTTGCATATGTTATTGCAAAAAATCAGTCCATTTTGTAACACTTGGGCAAAGGAACGTGTGACATGTTGGATACTTGAGGCTTTTGATGGAAATCGTGAATGAGGTCAATGTTTTGACTTCCTTGAAAAGCAGAATAATATTCTCATTTATTTTTCTGGCTACATGTGTGTCCTTTGCTTCCAAGTGAAAATATGAAGGGATGTGCTCAGTGTTTCTTAGCAGCTCTTGGGGCAGTTTGCTTCTTTGCCTTCCTCTGGTTCAGGTGGGCTGCACAAAAACCCCCCACTAAGTCGGCTTTTTATCTGCTTCATCTATCGTGTTTTGTGTGTCAAATAATTTCTCATCCCGCTTTGCGGTAGCATTCATGCACGAGCGATACTAGAATTTATCATTCTGTTGGCCTCATTTGTGGATTCATTGTAATAAAATGTAACGCAATTTTGATGCTTTTGGTTGCAAAAAAACATAGCTGCTTAGGTCTCAGAAATACTGAGCTGATCTTGTTGTTTTGCAGCAAGTAATGTAACCTATGGAGGGAATTGTTTTAAAATGCTCTTCATAAAGTGACATGAAAACATACTAAAAATAAATACAATTGGATATAATAATTCCAAACTAAATTGTGATTAAATCAAGTCAACACCACGGGTTACAGCTATGCGAAACAGAACAATTCTGTAACTGCTGATCAACTTTTAACGTAGGTAAGTGAACTGCTCCTTAAAATACAGTGGTTTTTTTTTGTGTGGTGGTGGTGTTGCTAAAACTTTTTTCTGTTGTTAAAACTTTTTTTCTGTTGCTAGAACTGTGAATTCCTTTTAGACCATACGCTTCACTGTTGTAGAAATGTGGTAATTCACTTTATTAAGTTCCATTATAATGTATATCCACTGAGGATATTGCTGAAATAACCTGATGAACATAATCCTTTTTTTTCTGCCAGTACAAATCATCAGATTGATCTTTGTTGTCTTAGAAGTCTAAATAATTACTTGTAAATGATTTAAGTTGATTTCGAGTACTAGATAATCAAAAGTTGAAGACTTTGATTGAGTGCATTTTACCTTGCACATCTTTTCCCTAAATACCATTATTCTTGGAATTTGTTCTCCTCTGTGAATATTTACTGGCACACACTTTTTTCTCCTTTTCTTTTCTCTTTCCTTTCTTTTCCTTTTCTTTTTTCTTTTCTCCTTTTTTTTTTCTTTTCTTCTTTCATTTCAATGCTGGTAGAAAACTTTCCTGGAATAAGTTAATTCTTTAGGAACATTAAGAAGAAAGTAATCCAAAAGCTTACAGACATGATGAAGACCAGCAGATATAAATTTGCCGTGATGCTTTTGTGTTGCTGTACAGTATTTAAATGTGATCCTTTGCCCTTTGGTTGTTTGCAGAAGTCAATCTCTTTTCCTCACCTAGATCTAATAACTTTACAACAGTCTTTCCATATTCTTGCAGCTGTTTTGAGGAAAATACAGGAGGTTTTGTATATAACAGGACTTGTGATAAGGTGTCCTCATAGTTTCCTAATTGCAGCTCATCATAGTTTCTTTTTTTTTCAACAAAACTGTTTGGGGTTTCTATGCAAACTGAAGAATCATATGGCAGATGGCATCTTCGCAGAGTGCTGAGAGGCAATGAGCTTTATACGGAAGGTGAAATCCTTGCAGCTACTGCCTTAAAATGGACACAGAGTGGTCCATATTTCGCTTGGAGGGAATAGCTGCACGTTAAATCGCCTCTACAGCAGGGTGGACTGCCTTTCTAACATCACATCCCCTCCTGAGATAACGAGCAAGTCCTCATGGTCCTGCGGGATAAACAAGCACGTGGTGCTCACCGTAGCCTCCTTCGCTGTGCTCGGCCTGTCTTGTGTGCAGGCTGTGAGGTGATGCCTCAGTGGTGTAAAGATGGCAGAATGTGCCCGTCCTGCGGCACCCAGAAGCAGGCAGGGCACTGGAAAACATGTCGTGTGGTGGCTCGGGTTGCCCGGTGCCTCTCCGGTTGCTGCAGAGGGGCAGGGGGACGGGGAATGGCCGGGGCGGCGGCAGAGCTCCCGCACGCCTACCCGCAGCAGTGTTGTCTACGTGCAGTGCTGGGCACTGGTTATCAGTGATAGGATAAGTGCACGTGCGATAAGAGGGGCTGGCAACCGAGGGAGACCTCATTTGATGTGTGATTAGCGGTTCGACGGCATAAACCATGGTCTGGCTGCTGGCAGATACACAAGATGTAGCCCATCAGGTCAAGAGGCACTTTAATGCTGTAGATGCTATGTGCAAGCTCTGATAAGGCAGGCTGGAAATGAGGGACCCGAAAAGCTGCTCCGTCTCCCACACCCATCCCAGAATATATTCCTCGTTGGTTAGTTTTGGGACATAGAGCTCCAGGTATGAGGACAGTAAATAGGATTTCTTTTGAGCTTCATCGTTTCATCTTTCCACACAAACAACTTGTGTTCTTACATTGCTAAGTCTTTCATGGAGTAAAATATAGTCACTTATTTTTAACTCAGC
Source organism: Crypturellus tataupa (assembly GCA_034781795.1). NCBI lineage: Eukaryota > Metazoa > Chordata > Aves > Tinamiformes > Tinamidae > Crypturellus > Crypturellus tataupa. Next base: position 3,080,394 of record JAWLRI010000217.1, on the reverse strand, counting down.
CCAGTTTGGTCTTGTTGAAGTCTTTTCAGTTGCAACCTGATCGAAAGTTCATCTGGATTTTTCAGTCTGAAATGGGTAAGAGACTCTTGTACTACTAGGGCAGAAGTTGGGAGCAACAATATCAAGCTTCGCAAAAGCAATTTTGGCGTCTGAGAACCATTAAAAGCCCATTTTACTCACTAGGGTTATTGGGTACCTGAAGATAACAGCTGTTTGGATTAATATTTTTTTTTCCAGTGATGTGGAATTTTATAAAACTTATTTTAATTTTCCCTCCTTCATAGCAATCTTTATTTTTTAAGGGGGAGGGCAGATTTAGAAGGTCATACGGGAGAAAATCTATAGCACAACTGGCTGTGCTATCAAAGAGTTAGGTGAAGAGCCTATCTGGCAGGATGAGACCATGACCTGTGTCAGGAGAGGGGAATTTCACTCATTCCCGGAAAGATCAGCTACTCTCAAAGCTACTATACTACCCCTGCAGGTGTTTTTTTTCATGTAGTATATACTGCATATTTCCATCAGCTAAAGAGTGACATGTTTGCAGATAAATCATAAAGATCAGTGTTTTTCCTTCCCTCTAAGTCTTCTAAAGATGCCAGTTTGATCTCAGCATGATTTTGAAAGCTTTGATCTTTTAAGGTTTAATTTAGTCCAATGACAACACGGTTCTCCAAGGCAGTTCACCCTTCCCTGACTTGTGTAAGATGAGGAGGGAGAAAAAAACAAAACAAAACAAAACAAAAAAACCCTTCATTACAGAGAAAGCATCTGAAAATTTTCTCTCCAGCAGAATAACCCTTTGCAATCCCATTAGTGCACCATCAAAAATCGTTCTTTGCAGATAGCAAACTCTCTGCACACCCTTGTTAATCCATTCAGAGTCACTAAAAAAAATCCAAATAAATAGTTTATTTACTCTTTCAGTTCAAAGCTAATACATTTTAGAACTGTAAAATTGTTTCACAGTTGTGTTGGACAACCTTTGCTAAATTCAAATGGAAGTAAGTAACAGTTCATTGTACCCCAGCGGAATCCTTTTTAGTCAAGCGCTTAGATGCAGCACTATGTTAAAACCTCATTATAGCTCTCATCACATGGCTGCACGTTCCGTTTAGGTTCTTGTTCTTAGCAACAAGAATTGTCTGCAATAGCAGCATCTCCCATAAGATTTGACTTCAATAACGAGTGTCGCTTTGGAATATTTATTTATGTTTTTGTTTTGTTTTGTTTTCAATCCCTATATGCAAAGGGAAGGGAGGTGGCAGCAGTCCTGAAAGAGGTTTTTGTTGGTGGTTCTGGCAAGTGCTGGGCTGTGTGACTACAAGCATGGCCTGTTCCATGGTCTTGTGACAGCTGTTAGCACATGTAGAAAATAGGTGCTAATTTTTAATGGATGGAATTAAATGGAATAAGAGTAGCATGGGTGGAATGCTAATAAAATATTTGGATATCATTGCTGCTGAGTAATTGGCACTGCAGCAAAGAGCATTGGTCAACTTACCCCAGTAACAGTTATTGCCTTTTTTTTTTTTTTTTTTTTTTTGCACCAAGGGCTTAGAAAGAGCTAAGAAACCATAATGTACTTAACTGATTATGTAATTCTATTCCCTGGAGGTGGGGAAAATGCTGCTCCACACAGTTGGTGATGAGCTTGTTCCCTAGAGCATGAAGCATTAATCTGCATTTCTAAAGCCTCTTAGCTGAACATTAGCTAGTGGCCTGTGAACCTCAGAAGCTTCAGAGCTGGGTGAATAGTTAGGAGGTGACTGGTATTGTGAATTAAGGGCTCGCTTTCTGCTATGGAGATTTGCCTTGCTATGTACTGTATGCTGCTCAAAATTGCAATTATTTTGAACATATTTTGTTAATTAACTGCCATTAGATTGCTCATTTTAATTTGTTTCATCCCTTGTTTTTCTATTTTTTTTCCTTGTCAATTTGATACAACAGAAAAAAAAATGATGTGCAAAGAACTGGCAAAATGCCAGCATATTGGCAAGTGTTGAGAAGAAATTATATGACATCAAATGGATTGTTTTTAGAAGCAGAAAACTGAGTAAGGGGTGTAACTTCATGGGCATCGGGCATGTTGATGTCTCTAGTGGGGTTTAATAAAACCAAAATATGGTTTGTCCACAGTGCAGTTCTAAGGCTGTTTGAGGATTTTCAGCATACACTTGAATAAGCCAGTAACAAAGTACTTCACTTCTTGATGCATTATGTGTTTTCTGTGTTGATTTCTTCTTGTCCTCCTCCATCTAAATGTGAAACACTGAACACTGTCTGTACCTAAAAATAGTGATGTAGTATATGATGTAGGATGCTATTATTCTTTACACAATTCAAGTATATTGAGTTATCTTGTATGCTGTGCCTTGATCATGGCAAAGTTCTTGAATATTGGGCATTGCACTGAGGATTCAATCCCCAGGCTCTTAGGAGGCATTTAATATCTACTTGATGTTAACATTCTCCATTAAAGTCTCAAGTTGATTTTAATTTTTTTTGTTTGTTTTTTGAGCCATAGATCATGTGTCTGTACTCCTTATGACAGCTTAAACTTTTGCTGCTTCTAATAATGAAACTGAGGGTCTCATGTTATCACCTGCATCTGGAAATGATAGTTTTAGCAGTTTTACCTAGCATCAAGAGTAATGAGACTTTCAGTGTGGCCACAAGAGATAGTAAAACTATTTGTTCTAGCAGTTCCAATTTTTAGTTCAGGTGAGAAATAGTAGGAATAATATTCTGATGGGTTTTGACTGTCTGCTCATGTCCCAAAAGGATAAAACTGCTTCATATTAACTTAGATGGAGAGGTTTGGGATTGTTGTTTTCCCTGATGCATTTCATGCATTTCAGTACCAAAGGTGTCTAAATAATTTTGGACTATGGCAATATGTGGAATATAAACTAAGCTCAGTATCAGTGATAGCATCTAAGACAAAAGGATTCATATCTTTGTTTCATATCATGTCTTGTCAAATTGGTAATGCGTTCACATTAGCTGCTTCTACAAGATATACAGCTCTGTGTGCCCACATATCTAACACAAAAATCAAAACCTTTATCTTTTCTCATCATTTGCTAGGTAATTCTCTCCCTTTTCTTCTTGCTTTTTAAGGGGAATTAGGATAACTTACTGCTTTATCTAATTGGAGAATGCAAAGAAGAATCCATGTAATTAAGATTTTAATTAATTTTATGGCTCTAACTTTCTCATTTTTCCAGTAATATCTAAGTGAGGGTAGAAATTTACAATCAAATGTTAATAAGAAGTTTGATAACCTGTAAGGACAATTTAGTCTAAAGCATTATTAACCAGCAAGACACACTGACTGAACCGTAGATCTGTTCGTGGTCCTTTTCCTGCTGCCCTGAAAAGGAGTTGATAGAAGGTAGGATTTAGTAGACTTGGTATAGTTTGGCACATTAAAAAGTGTATTCATTATTAAAAACACACATCAACCCAAAGCCTGTAGCACAGACTAGAAGGGGGTGGTTGTGCACAGCCCTGAGGACAAGCTGTGCTTGTGCTGGCCTGGCCTGTGGCTTCTGTATGTCAATACGATTCCTGATTTGCTTTCAGAATTGATGTGTATTTGAATTTTGTGAAATGTCACCTGTTCCATTTTCTCAGTGTTGATATTGATGATATGTTTTTTCTGGTTTGACAGCTTTCTTTATTAATCTCTTTTTAATAATAAAAAAATAAAGCTTTTCTTCTGCACGTACCCTCAAGCATGGAGTTGCAAGTCGTATGTCTCTGCACCTGTCAAGGGTATACACCATGTGACAAGGATCCAAAGCGCAACATGCAGAAATTACTGAGGTTGGGAGAACAAAAGGGTGGAATCCAGCCCCTTGGTAAATAGCTCTTTCCAAAGCATAATCTTACTGGTGCATTAGTTTGGACTGAAAGAGAAATTTTTGTTAATGCTGGCGTGAAGCATTGGGACTTTGAGGGGAAAAAATAAATGATATATCTTGACTTAAATCATTTATAACATATTGTTGATGGGTGACCCCAGGAAAAAATCTGTAATTTATCAATTCCAGAGAATAGGAGAACACCAGGGAGCACATCAGAGAAAAAAAAAAAAAAAAAAAAAAAAAGACCTGCTTTTAGATAATACAGAAACGTGAAATGGGACAAGCTCTGTACTAATTCATTACAAATGACTTGCCCAGTTGTTGCTGTTAACAGGAGGCTCTTTTGCATTTGCCGGCCCCCGTGCCTGCCCTGGCAGTGCCTGGCAGCGCGGTGATCACCGTGCTGATCCGGCCTCCACTCTGACACATCCACACTGATCATTTGTCACAGTCACACATGATTTATTTACTTCCAACTCTGTGTGAGGCGGCTGGCTGCCTTCAGGATAATGTGGCTACTCAGTTGTGCTGCAAATTAATACATTCATTTTACTTAACACAGATTGCACTTGCTTTGGGTTTCCTTTTGATTAGAAATGAAGCAGGAATTACTATTTAACTTCAGAATGCTGATGTTGACCAAGGATGCAACTCCATCAACTCGAGTCTGGAAGAATTCAGACTTTTTGTACTTGCGGTGAAGTTGGTGCTTCTCATGCTCTCTTTCTGCTGTGCTGCTCCTTTGTTGCGTTGTAACGTGGCAGCAGTTTGGTTCCTTAGAGCACAGCAGAAGTTTCATCCTGCCACCAGCGCCCGCGCAAGGCAGCATGGAGGTGTTTGGGATAACTGGAGGAGCTGGAGGGAAATTCCTCTGAGTACAGTATTCAGGTGGAGCTAGCACTGGCAATCCCATGGCTTTTCCTTTGTAATCTCAGCGCTGGGCAGTGTACGGAAGCAGGGGCTGGCAGGTCTGTCCCACAGAGCCTGGTATTCCTGGGCTTCTGCCCTGTACAGCTCTGAATTGCTGCAGACCTGGGTTTCATCAGTGTGGGGCACTGTTTGTTTTGTCCGATGGCAGAGTATTGACAAAGCAGGTTGAGCTTCGCAAAGAAGTTTAATCTTGTTTTTAGAAAAGCATTGGCTCATTCTGGGTAGATGTTTTCTCCTTTTGTTTTGTAGCACAAGAGGACTTAGCCAGTATTTAAATTCCCTCAGAATTTGGGTGGCACAGGGTGCCATGAGGCTGTTCTACTTTAAATCCCCTTTGACTAGGCCTGTGTGTATGCTGCTGTAGGCGTTCGTCACAAAACTGTTCTGTGGTTAATAAAGCTTTGCCCTTTGCTGAGAGCCCAGGCAGAGCAGCACGGGAAGCACCTCCACTGCAGCCCTTGCCTTTGAAGTCCAAGCTCTGCCCACCCAGCGTTAAGAAAAGCAAATCAAAATGCATGACAAGTGTCTGCATCTTTGTCATGCAGACTGTGCTTCATCTGTAATAGCTGTGAATTGGGTTCCTCTTCCCTAAAAACGTGTATAGTAGTAATACAGTTTGGGAAGTGTGGGAGTCACTGCCACAAAAGGGAGAATTACACATCATGTACATGTATGTGCCATAACCTTTCTGAGTTAGAAAGGAAATATATTTATATATATCTTTCATAATTCTCCCCATTTGCCCATTCATTGCCCTTGCAGTACTGTATTATAGCTTCTTATTAACTTTCCCCATTGTAATGGAGTATTTTATATCAGATATTCAAATGTCTATAAAGACTCTAGTAAAAAAAAAAAAAAAAAAAAAATGTCTAAATTTATAACCTAATGCAAAAAAGGCTGTTGGGATTTCTGTCATGTCCCCAGCCTGGTTTGGGTCACGCAGTGGCGAGGGAGACACATCCAGTATTGCAGGGCTCGTCAGAGCTGGGGTGTCTGTGCACTAACCAGGCGCTGCCGGTAGCTCTGCCTGATGAACGTGGTAGGGGAGCTCTTGCAGCTGAAGCTCTGAAGAGGCGCGGTGAAAATACCAGACTGTAGAAGTAAATTGAGTCCTTAAACAGTTCTTGGTCTTTGCTGTCCTGCTTCCTGCAGTATTGTGTCTGGCATGGCAGGAAATGGAGCACCAGCTGGGTACCTGTTGGACACTGCAGCAGGCTTTGATTGTCTGGGCTGTTTGCAGACCAAGTCCTTCGAGAACTCACTGATTTGGGGTATTTTTCCTCATTCTTCTGTCCGAGACACCGTTCCTGAGCTTTAATCACTCATTGCCTTGGCACAGTTCACCTTTATTTGTGGTTTGCAGGAGAGGCTGTGCAAGTTTCCTCCAGTTTACCACATGCAATCCTGTCTTTCCGCTGTGGCACCACCCTCGTGCGAATTTGTGTACCATATTTCTCCCTACCTTTGAAATCAGGTTCAAGATGCGCTGATGTTCTGCTCCTCTATGTCTGTACCCTCTGTGAACTGGTATCTCTAGTTTGATCAGCTCCCTCTCCCTTTCCTAGCCCAAGATCATAAAGCCTGAAGTTTGGGTTACAGAATCTAAATCAGTGATCTAAAGTGGAATTTATTTATTTATTTATTTTTTTAAACATAGGCCAGAACAACTTCTGATTAACTGCCATAGCATTAATAGCTTTTGAAAGTCACACTTTGAATTTAGCATCCAGAATTTCTTGAGGGTTTCTTGGGGGATGTATTTAGCATCCAGAGTTTCTTCCATATTTCAGGATGCTGATATCTGTAATTTCCTTCTTGTTTAGATCAGCCTTCCATTCATGCTTTTAGCTGAATATTTGTTGTCCTCAGACACATTTGGGTTATTCAGAGCTCAGCCCAAGTAAAAATATTCATGGTGTCATAATTTTACTTTATTGGTTCAGTATTGGAAAAGCCAAGTGAAGTCTGGTGCTTCAGAATCTTTTCTTTAAAACTATTCAGCTCCTGAAAATGTATAAAAATGTTGTGTTTGAAAAGAAGCCGTCTGGTTTAGCTCTAAGCAATTATAATGCATTATCAGTGGCACAAGTCTGAAATGCTGAAGGACTTATTACAAATATGTTCCCATTAAACCATATAGGAGAAAACTATCTGCACGGGAGACCCATGAGGAGCCCATGAGGCCGGCGCTGTCACCCGACTACCACAGGCACTGCCCCGTGTGCCTCAGCACTGACCTCGTTTTAAGCAGACCTCAATTCTGCAGTAATCGAGCTCTGTAGAACTGCTAATTATTTATCAGTTGAGGTTTTCTCCCCTCAAGGCTCTGTCTGTTTGATTTATGTACCTGGCACCTCCTTTAACAGCTGCCACTGTGGTATGTGTTTATTTGGAGTTAAAGAGGGAAAAGAATACATGAAGTTCAAAGCTTTTAAGTGATCAGGACATTTCCTGTTGGGAGAACATTATAAGGTAGAGAACTGTAGCAAGGTAAGGTTTGAGAACTAGGTAATGCAGAACACCTTGCTTTTCTAACCAGGAAACATAAGGCTCCAGTTAATAAGGCTAGTTTTGTGCTTGTAAATTAGCATTTACTTAATGCACACATTTTAATTAGGTGCACTTGCCTAAGCTTAAAGGAACACTGCTGTATGTTCCTTTGAGCATCCCATCCTCACACACCGCTGCGAACAGTGTGGAACATGATACTGATCATGAACTCTTCGCTCTTGAGCTTGGACACTTGCTAGCAAACTGGACCTTAAATGTCGACACCGCTGTGTATTCGAGGGAGAGCTAAAATCTGCCGGTGACTGTGCTTTCACCTGTGACCTGCTGTCCTGCAGCAAAGATGCACAGTGTAGCAGGAGCCTCTGCTTCACAATATTTCTCAGTAGAAAATTGTGTGAACATAACATATGCTTTTTCTAAGGTGTTTCTGTGTGGCCTAAGCTATATATATATTTTTTTTTTGTCTTTCATACTTTTGTGTCCTTTTCTGTGCAATATTAAGATAAGGGACCTCAATGGAGTATAATTTTGAAAACTTATTGTATTCTTTCCTCCTTCCTTTCAAGTTTAATGGCCCTTCTTCAGCACGATATTTAAATATATATTTAACTTAATTTGGGTAAGTTCATGCCTGTTCAGAAACTCACTTTACAAGCATGGGGGGTGAAATTGGGTCCCCACCAGTGCTGGATGGGAGTGACTTCAGTGACTGATGTCCTAGGTCTGCTGATTTTAATGGTGTATGAGCGCATGTGTGTGTGTGCACATACATCAAAAGATACCAAAAGGGGAACATTTAAAGAAAATAATTTGTGAAGAAATTACAGCACTTCAAAATTGCAATAGAAATGAAGTGGCAACATTGATCCATCCATTGATCCTGTGGAAACTGACAGAGCTGCAGTTGCCATTTGACTGCAGGTTATGTTTATAATCTTAATGAAATTAAAAGAAATGTGGGTGTATTTAAATAATCTGGAAATAAAAGGGTTTTATATTTTTAAATAACCTCTAATAAAATTGTAGGTGAAACCTTAGCATTAAATCCTCATAGCAAATCAGTTGCTAAAACAATGGGACAGTCCATTAAGAAGAGAGCATTAATTAATAAAGTTTTACTTAATTGCAGTGTTAGGGTATTTTATTTTCCTCTGTCTTACAATAATTTTCCTGAAAATGTTTTGAGAACTTCACTTTTACACATATCATCAGAGATCTGAAGTTAAAATCTCATCTTTTATAATTGATATAATAAAGCAAAGCCAATGAGGATGTTAAAGATGATTTTCTTTTATCCATTAACGGGGGTTTAAAAGCTTTTCTTTCTCTCTTTCCATCAAGCTAGCCCTTAAATCTTTTATCACGTTAATGCCAGTGGCTCAATACTGTAAAGTTTGTAGCTCTAGCTGTTAACAAAATTAACGGGCTGCATTAGTGCCTGCTGCTGTGTGAGCTTCAGGGGTGGTGCTGGAATGAGCCTGTTGGGTTTTCTAGCCCTGAGATTCCTCAAAGACTCAAACTTTGCCTCTCTCTCAGGTCCTTCTGTGGGAAAGTTACTGTGCTCAGTTTAGGAAAAGGGAAGATGTCCTCGTGACACCTCCCAAACCTTCCCCCTCAAGAAAAAGAAAGGGGAGGCGCAGGAAAGGAGGTGAAAGTTTTGTTTTTGTCTTGAGATTTTAGTATTTGTAGAAGGACTTGGAGACATGGAAGAATCTAGTCCGGGTTGTGGCCTGACCTCTTAATTTGCTCTTAATTGGGTTTTGGGATCCAGGTTCAGCTTCCTAATCAGGTAAAAGTTTCACCTTCTGCTTCAGCCCCATCCCTCTTACTCTGGACCCTCTTACCTTGCGGCAGTAATGCGGTTTCAGAACTTACTCCAGGGGAAATGCCTTGCTCAGCTAAGAGAGTCAAACACCGACATGCAGACAGAAGCAATACTGCATGGGCTGCATCTGATGCACGGTGTCAATGGCACGGCGCTAGAATTAAACAACTTTGCAAATCAAAATGTTACTTCTGTTCATGTCAGGTTTTTTTTCAGCATTTTAATGTTTTATGTTTTCTTTCTACATGTGTTACTGAACAACTGTGGATGAAAAGCTGTCTCGATGCACTGTCAGGGGAGGTTTTGATACAATCCCAAGAGCAAGATTAAGATACCAATTGGATCAAATGCCATGCCACCTTGTTAGCTTTATTGTCATAAGCGCAATATGACGGAAGGACGGAAGGACGGACGGACGGACGGAAGGAAGGAAGGAAGGAAGGAAGGAAGGAAGGAAGGAAGGAAGGAAGGACAGAAAAGCAAGTGACAGCGATGCAACAAGATTATAGTTACCCCCACCGCCAGCCCAGCTAAGTGTCC